>JABTTQ020000194.1:0-344689 GCA_016081115.2 Rehmannia glutinosa | reverse complement strand
ACATTATTACTGACCAGGGTGAGTTTCACTCTAGCTCGTAAACTCGGTTTTCCGAATGGCCGTGGTAGCTGACCGCATCGTAATCACCAGCGTCTTTATGATTCATTAGGCAAAATGATGAAAGATTTTGAACCACATTAAATCCTCACACCGCAGCTATTAAATGAGGAAAACAGCTACTCCAGGGCGAAAACTGGTGACTAAGATTTGATACTCAAGTCGAATAGCTAATGAGAATGAAAGTTTAAAAGTGAAAATGCTAAATTAATAAAGCGAAATTGCTTTGCCGTAGAAAGAGGAGAATGACCTCAAAAATGTTATTGCCTCGTTCCTTTAAGGCATGCTAAATCATTGGATGATCTTATTATGAGTCAAAGAGAATGTGGAGACAAGGCAGGGGCAGGATTTAATTCCTGTGCTATGTCAAACCTCAAAAGTAATTTTGGAAAAAGGATCTTCAAGCCGTGAAGAGTCGAAAAAATCGAAAACTCACAAATGTTGCACACCACATTCCTCCAAGCACAATTACAAGCAAAGCGGCCTTGGTTATAAGGAAAAAAAAACTTGACCCGGTTGAGTCGGCTTTGAAAGGGCGGTGAGAAGAAATTATTAGAGTTCGAGCAAACTCCAAGCAGAAAATACTCTGTAAAGAAAGAAGCGAGAGCTACCAAAATCCCGGAAAATCTATAAAAAATACATATGATGGGAATGGTAGAAAATATCAAGCCAAGCTGATTGGAATAATGTGAACTATCGGCATAAACTTATGGAATATAAGCCCGAATGGCAAGGCACAGAACTTCGGCAAAAAGGCCATTCAAAGTATAAGAGCTTTCATCGACACACATATGCACTAGGCACTACACTCAAAAACACCACAATTACCCAGGAAAGCGATTGCTAAAACACGTATCGAGGCATCTGGACAAAAGAAGGCAATTTTGTATGAACACAGAATTCCCAAGCAATTTTTCAAGATTAATTATGATTATGGCGATAGATGGCAACCCCTTAAGTCAAATCATTTTGGCTATAAGTTGGTTGGATCATCTTACAATTCTAACCCCTCGGGACCCGGACAAGTATGGGTACCTAAAAAACTTAATTTCCTTGATTGCGGGTTCAAGGAAAACAGTGAGTGCGAGGAACCTGGTACATGGATAGTGGGCAATTCCCGGACATATGACGAGAAATAAGAAAAATCTGTCAAAATTCAAGGAAGTTAAAGGAGCAAAAGTCATATTTGGAGGAAATGAAGCTCGGTGAAATAAGAGGCATTGGATCCATCAAGAGGAATGGATTAGAAATCACGGATGTTGCATATGTTGAAGGACTCAACTTGACTTACTAAGCATCGATCAACTCTGTGACAAGGGCTATATGTTGGATTCAACATGGGTGTATGCCAAATCAAAGATCTTGAATCGAATGAAGTTGTGTTGCAGGATGGACAAAAGAACATGTATGTAGTAGATTGGTCAACATGACACACATCACACTGTCTGATAGCAAAGAGCACAAGTTTGAATCAAGTTGGATGTACATGGCACAAAAAGGAGTCACCTAAATTTCAAAGCGATTAACAAGCTTGCAAGAAGTAATCTTGTGGAAGGACTTCCCAGGACTTCGATATCTGAAGGAAAGTATATGTGATGCATGTCGAAAGGAAAACAAATCAAATCTTCATTGAAGAAAACATGTCCATCTTGACAAGAATATTGCATCTGCTACATATGGATCTATTTGGCCCGAGTGGAACCCGGTAGCATAAGTGGAAGAAATACACCTTGGTGGTAGTAGATGACTACTCAAGATATACATGGACAATATTCATGTGTAAGAAGAAAGAAACTCTGCAAAACTACCCGCAATGATGAAGAGGATTCAAAGCGAGAAGAGCGAAACCATTATCAAAAATAAGATCGGATTGAGGAGGCGGTTTGTCAATGGAATAATAACTTCGATTTTTTATTGAAAATGGTATTGGTCATGAACTATCGTGACAAGGACTCCACTGTGAGAATGGAGTTGCAAAAGAAGAGCAATAGAACTCTCAAAGAAGCGGCGGAGGACCATGTTAGGGCTAAAAGCGGATTACCAAAAGATTTTGGGTGAAGCAATCAACACGACTTGCTACACTCAAAACAGGATGTATGATAAGCAGGCGGTGACAAAGACTCCTATGAGATTTGGTGGAAGAAAACCAAATGTTGCATATTTTAGAATATTTGGATGTAAATGCTTAAATCCTGATAGCAAAAAAAGACAATCTAAAGGCTTTTGATGCTAAAAGGCGATGAAGGATCTTCTTGGGATACTCGGTGAAAGCAAAGCCTTCTGAGTACTCAACAAAAGGACTATGGTTGCGAAGAATCCATTCATGTGGTATTCGATGAGCGAAATGTAAATGGAGAAGACATTGAAGAGTCGGTGATAAAAATGAATCATCTGACCATCTGAGAAGAGTCCTATCTTTGAAGGCTGAAGGGAATTATCAATTGAGAAGAAGATGAGATAAGTGAATCTCAAAAACAAGCTTTGGAAAATTTGCGACTAAGTGATTACGAAGAAGCTGACCAAAGCTTAACCTTTCTTGCAAAGGCAGGCCCGAATCGACTAACCTACTTCAGCGATGTAAGATGGTGAAGACCATCCACGAGAACTTGTCATTGGAGATATAAAAGAAGGTGTCAAAAAAAGATCGAGAACTTCGACAAGAAGCTATGTTCACATGCTTCATCTCTACTTAAATAGAGCCCAAAGATGTGTTACAAGCATTGGATGACACACATTAGATTCAAGCTATGCAAGAAGAAGTGAATCGTTTGAAAAGAAATAAAGTATGGGAATTAGTACAAAGACCCACATCAAAATGTTATTGGCACGAAATGGGTGTTGAAATAAGATGAGCGAGGAAGGTTACGTGGTAAGAAACAAAGCAAGATTAGTAGCGAAAGGATATTGCCAAGAAGAAGGATAGATTTTGATGAAACATTTGCCTGTAGCAAGATTGGAAGCTATAAGGATGTTTCTTGCCTATCTTTTGACTCACAAGAATTTCATTGTATATCAGATGGATGTAAAAGTGCATTCTAAATGGTTTATTGGAAGAAGAAGTGTATGTTGAACAACCTCCCGAGGATTTGAAGCGAGAAGACTCTTGGAGATAAAAGTATACAAACTCAAAAGCTCTATATGGATTGAAAGGCACACCCCAGGAGCATGGTATGATACTTGTCACAATTCTAGCGAAAATGGATTCACAAAGGAAAAGTAGATAGAACACTTTTTTGAGAATTCAAGACAAAAAAAAAAAAAAAAAAAAAAGAGTATCTTGCTTGTTCAAATATATGTGGATGACATCATTTTGGATCCACAAACAAAAAAGCTATGTGAAAAATTTTCAAACCTCATGCAAAGTAAATTTGAAATGAGCATGATGGGAGAAGGCGACATTCTTCCTGTGGACTCCAAGTGAAACAAGCGAAGGATGGAACCTTCATAAGCGAAACAAAATACACCGAGAGATTTAATGAAGAAATTTGGTATGGAGGAGAAGTCTTACGTAAAAATACCAATGAATATGTCGATCAAAATGGACATGGATCGGATGGCAAACACGTAGATCAAGCAAGATCTGAGCACTTATTGGATCATTGCTCATCTCACACAAGCGGGCGGACATCACCTTTCTTTGTAGGTGTATGT
This sequence comes from Rehmannia glutinosa, assembly GCA_016081115.2. NCBI lineage: Eukaryota > Viridiplantae > Streptophyta > Magnoliopsida > Lamiales > Orobanchaceae > Rehmannia > Rehmannia glutinosa. Next base: position 340,981 of record JABTTQ020000194.1, on the reverse strand, counting down.
GCAAGATTTCAATCTGCTCCAAAAGAAACCATATGGCCCACGGCTAAGAAATATTGAGATACTTGAAAGGAAGCGAAGTTGGCTTATGGTATCAAAGGAAGGTGGATTCAAACTAATGGCTATTGAGCTACGACTATCTTTGGATGCGAGTTGTGAGAAAAAGCACCTCGAGGCACATGTCAAATCTAGGAAAGCAGTGATTTCTGGTTTAGCAAGAAGCAAAATTCAATAGCCACCTCTGGTGAAAGCGAGAATACATAGGCTGCGGCATTGTGCCCAAGTCCTATGGATGAGGCAGTGAGAAACTATGAAGTTGAGAAAAAGAAATTCCAATCATGTGTGATAACACAAGTCAAATGCCATTACTCAAAATCTGTGTTGCACTCAAGAACAAAGCATATCGATGTCGAGATATCACTTCATAAGAGATCATGTTGAAAAAGAAGGACATCATCTTGGAATATATCTCAAGCGATAAACAATTGGTGACATCTTCACAAAACCGTTATGTGAGTCAAGATTTGAAGAACTTCGAAGCATGAGTTAGGGTTAATTGGTGAGTTAACATTGAGAAGACTCAAAGAAAAGAAATGAAACACAAAGGAGAAAAGAGTTGAACTCACAAATCATTTCGATAAATCAATTATGTCGGAAAGACAAACTATACCAAGTCAATTTGTTAATTTGAGTCACTAAGAGAACTCGTGAGAAGTAGAGTTAAATCGGCTAAGGGATAAGTTGAGTCACTTATGAGCAAAGTGACAAAAACGCGGTCGTTTTGACTAAGCGGGAATGTTTTTAAGGAATACGTCGACATAATGATGATGTGTACATAAAAAGCCGCACACCAAGCTTATGATTGGATATAAATGATGTCGCATTAAATACGAGACATTAAATGCTAAATAAGCGTGCAAAATCTAAGCCCGTTGATTTCGATCACATTTCAAAAACCACCCGCACGTCCTTTCATAAACCATACTTAAACCATTTCCATCCGTTTCTCTCTCACACTACCAAAGCTGTTCATTTTCTCTCTCGAAGCAAAGGCAAAAATTCTCTCAAAACCACTATCTATCTTCAAATCAATCTCTAAATTTTCTTTGATAAAATCTGAAAAATGGCACCAACCTATGATTTTACCAAGTTAGGAAAGCAAATCCACACCGGGTCTCTGTGGATTTCGGCGGCATGGTGAAACAAAGTCAGCGACACCCTAGTGAAGAAAATCGCTGAGAAATTGGAAGCGTCATTTTGAAATCGTTTCTAACGTTAGAATATCCGATGACCTATGTGGAGGAGGTCGCACAATTCTACGTGAATGCCGAGATTCACGATGAAGGAATAAAGTCATCCGTTCACGGAAAGAAGATCACCATCTCGCGAGGATTTGGTGAACAACTGCTCACTACCAAGCGGAAGGAGCATCGAAATTAACGAAGGCGATGTAAACACGGATGCGACTTGGAAAGAAATAGCCAAGCCGGCTATCTTTGATAAAATAGTTATTACCTGACAAACAAGAGAGCTGCTGAAGGAGGATTATCACAAGGTTTTGGACATAGTTGCCAAATGTATTAACATCAAATTTGGCGACTTTGACTAATCATCCCAAGCAAAGCAGATTATGAATGGCTTTGCAATCATCGCGAGAAAAAGAAAATAAAATCGAAATGAGTTTATCTACAACGGACTCTGCCCGAGCGCGGGAACAAATCCTTCAAGGAAGATGGCACATTTGGAGGATCCTAGGATATGGCCTAGTGATTGGCCGGTGATGGAGGTGAAAGGAGTCCTCTTAGACATGGGAAGGCATTCCATGTTAACAAGAGGATGTTCGAGCAAACCTCTGCAGGCGCAGAAGAGAGCCTACGCTAAGAAAGGCGACACGAGTGAGGGGAATCAGTGACCACGAGATCTGATTGTTTCCTCTCCACCCAAGAAGAAAGCTGCCCCTACGGTACAAGAAAAGATTTTGCCCTGCGGCAAAGAAAGTCAAAATGCGCTTGCTCCCGCCCTCGCCCGCGGTCACTGCCCTGCGGCCGTGTCTCCTGCCCTGCGGCCGATCGAGAAGGACTCACAAATACCTTCTCCGATCGTCAAAAAGGAGAAGCGACAAGCCAAGACGGCCACTCCTCGAGAAGAAAACACCGGCCGCCCCGCCGCCCACGACTCGAAAGACAGCATCTACGAACCGAGAAATTTCTCCGTGCAAACTAAAAGACGAAGAAGAATCATCAAGCGCTCCGAGCTTGAAAAACCCGAGTCGACCACTCAAAATTGGAACAAATACGGCTTGGAAGCGATCGAGTCCCAGATGTAATTGATGAAGCTTGACTAAGTCTGTGAAGAGCGATCAACAAGCGACACAAGACACAATGTAGTCCACACAATGAAACACAAGAAAAGAAGGCGATAGAGGCGATAGTGATGTGATGATCCTATCTCCACCTTACCCGGACATCCAAAATCGTCTGCGTGAGTGGAGAAATGGAAATTGAGTAAATCAAGGGAGCAGTTCAACGGCCCGAGTTTATAGAAGAAGAAGATAAGCTGTTAAACTTCATGGACTAAACAACATGCTCCAAGACCGGGATGAAGACAAGCGCACGAGACATCTGCGAGATCTTCAAGGACAAGGAGAAGGAAAGACAAGCGGGAGGAAAGCCGAGGCACGTGAGAAGGCCGGCCCATCGCCTGTCTCGGCACCCGCAGAACACACATCCTCTCCTTGATGTCTTCTCTGCAGCGGTGATGAGGATCGAACTCTGCCGCCCGCGAGAAAGAGTTGCAAATCAGCAAGCATTGCGACGAATCGGGGAATCCTTCACGAGCAAAGATTGATGGAGGGACCAGGAGAGTCCTCGAACATAGGCCGAAATTGATCCAATGGGAGTGGTTCGACAAATCGCCATCGTTGTTGCTGCCACCACTTCCCCTCACTCGGAAGAAGGCCATAAGGAATTGGCGATGGCCGGGATAGTGGGGACCCCGGTGGAGCCAACCCCTATTGAAGGTGTCTTACCACACTTGCCCCAACGGGCCTGAACATTCAATAAAACAGTAGGGAGTTTGGAGACGAGTGACCCCATTCCAAGTCACTCACCGGTGGTCACGCCCGAGGAAACTCCTCCACGGCTGCGGCGGGTCGGAGAATCTGCGCACCGACTCAACGAATCCGGGAGGCGAAGTGGAGAGAATACAAACACAAGAAGAACAACAAGTTGCTATCAACGAAGCTCGACGATTGAGATTGTCTCGGTGAGGAGTGCCAACTACTCGAAGGCTAATGACGCTTGATGCGATCGAGGCAGATGGAACAACCACAGGGAGTTAACACTGGCGATGAAAGTGCAACCCATGGGGTTGAGACTCCAATGGATGCCACCACGAAGACCACTAAGACAGTGACATCGAAAGGAGGTCAAGCCTCGCTGCCAGATTGAGGCTGGGGGAGGTAATGAAGGCCACGGGAGGTTGAGACTTCCGGGATAAAGAAGTCAAGTAGAGAACATCCCTCCTGCCATCATTGATCCATCTCGAGAAGGAGATAAGCGCACTTCATGATTCCCGGGATAATCTGATGTAACCTTTCCGGGATCGAAGGCGAAGAAGAAGCTGAGTCATCCCCGTGTGACAGATCCAAAAAGACTTCAGTGCGGATGTTCCAAGCACGAGCAAGTCGATCCCAAGACTACTCGTCAAACCTTTAATTTTGATGATGAGCCACCAATGGAAATCTCATCATCGTCCGGTCTGACGCTCCGATAAGGCCGAGAACGATCTACTCAATTGGAGAAACCAGTGAGACCAATGAAGCTGTTGAGGCAATGAGGCTCGACAAGCGGGTCTACTTCACAAAAGACCCAGTGAGAAAGAGTCCACGCGGAGTTCCCAAGCCGCGAAGGTTCGACTAAAAGAAGGAACTTCACGCACACCGCTCATCATTAAACAAATCCCGATTAGCGGTGATGAATCCTTTATAGAATCATTCCCTTTCTCTCGGAGGTACGGAAACCTCCACCGAAGAGTCGAGGAGAATGAGCTCACACGCTTCCGCGGACCCGGCTCCTGTGATTTCATCAGTACCATTGTTCCAATCGCTTATGACTTTGTGTTGCATGGCCATCACCAAAGAATCGGTGAAGTTCGCGAAGTGTTCAAGACATTATTTCTTTGAGATTGAACGGATGGAGAGGCATCGAGCCTCTTTGGACATGCGACCGACAACCGAGATGCCAACCTTACGACCGAGGCACGAGAGGCATAACATCGAGAATAAGGAATGGTGGCAACGGCAAGAAAACAATGCGAGTGGAACAAGCTAGATACTTGAGAACATTGTTCAACAAGTCAGCTTTGGTATGGAGAGCCGAGAATCTTTGATGCAAAAACGAAATTGCAAGAACACAATGAGCACATGCATGAAGCTCACACCTGCCGAGATAAAGCTGCTGCGTGAGCAAAAATACCAATGATCTCAAACGTTTGGAAGAACACATGACTAGAAAATTCAGCCTTCTCATGGCTGAGATGAAGCGATTTGGCCGAGTCCAACGCTACTCGATCCGAATTTCGTCTTTTGCATACAACGCAAAGATGGGCTTCGAAGCGAACTTCGACTGCTCCAGGACTCGACTTCACGCGCGATATGTTTCGAGGGTTCTCTATCGTTTGATAATGCCAAAAGGGGAAGAGGAATACCTTAAAGCGCTAAAGAAATCAAGCTAAAAGAAAGGAGACGGTGAAGGCAAAGCATTTGAGGAAGCACCTAAACAAAAGAAAGGAAAGTCCGTTGAGGGGAAGGATCGAAAGATGTGACCTTGATGGTTGCACAAACCCCCCAACAAGGTCTTGTCATCAAATTGTGACATTATCGGCAAACTCCCCGTGACTCCGCCACTCCAACACTCTGCTATATCCATGGTTTTGAAAAAAAGAGAAAGACAATTGAAGCGGGGATGGAGGAAGTGGAAGGAAGAATGGATGCCCGAGTTATGAACATCTTGAAACAACACGGAGGCATTCGGTGAAGACGAGAAGATACTTATGCCATCTCGGATGTCGGGGACGAGCCACAATCAGTTGATGAATTTAAAACGCTCGAATCAAGGATACTTTGCAAATATGTCTATGGCTCAAGCTTGGGACTTATCTTGGGAAAAGGGTCTCACATTATGTGAAGAAGGCGACGGGAAGCGGACTACCGAGCGCGCTCACTCTGCTGGTCACTCACGTGTCACTCAGCTGGAAAGAAGAAGACCCCAAGATCAAAGATTACGCCCGAGAGGTAGAGGAAGAAGCGATGAGTGGAGGAAGAGGCTTGGACCTAGGCCTCGCCCAAAAACATTGAATATGTAGATCCGGAGGCAAGAAAGGAGGGATCTCTTTGGGTGTCTTGACCAAGTAGCAAATTTGCAAGTGGCTAAAAGTAATCTTGAGTATGCAAAAAGAATAGAAGAAGAAAACAAGAGACAAACTCGGCTATGGGAGGAAAGACAGGGGAAAGATTAAGAAGAGATGAAGGCGCCAGGAAAGGCATATGAAAAGAAAAAAGAAGCGGTGGACGATGAGAAAAAGAGAAGAAAGAGAAGAAGATCTTTGAACAAGATGAAAGAAGGAGACAGTGAAGGAGATGAAGTGTTCTTTGTCCACCCCTTCGTGTATTTTATTATGTAAATACATACAATGTAAGTCTTCCGAAATAAAGCTATAAATTCTTTATTTTCTCATGTAGACAAATATGTGCTCTGATACACCTTATGTGATTGTGTAAAAGAACAAGAATGCTATGATCAATAAATGGATTGATTCTACGCATACATTCTATGTGAATACACTATCTGTATGTATCTTTGCTATTTGCATTTTTGAATGGTTTAAGTTTTGGCATCATCAAAAGGAAATTGTTAGGAAATTTATTGTTTAGATTTTGATGAATGCCATAAAACTTAGAATAGGAAGTTGGCACCCCAATTTTGTTGTAAAATGCATTGTAATAAATAGAGGTGGCCAAGTGAGTTAAATCGCCTACGCCCTAACATGCAAGAAGACAACGAAGACTAGAAGGAAGACTCATTGCGAGGCAGTGAGTATGGCAAAGAAGAGTAGACGGAACTCTCTTGAAGAAACAGTGAGATGCGGTGAGTGGAGTATCGATCAAGTCAACTCGAAAAAAAGCCAAGTCTCAAGTTGAAGTGATGAAAAGAGTCATCAATGATTAGAAGTGACTCTAAGTCACCAGGGAAAGCAAAGAAATGCGGTCAAGTCGAGATAAGCAAAAAGATCCGTTTTGAAATCAAAGAGAATTACTTAAACAAGTAATATCTCCATACCACCTTTCTCGGAGTGCTCGGTCCCGAGGAAGCGTGCAAAAGGAATGAACGATGGGAAGCACTACACCGTGTCGAACTACGAAAAGGTGAAGAACAATTCATACGAGGAAATGGCAATTCCAAGAAGCTCAGCAAGACAAGCCAACATTTGCAAGTGACTTTAAAAAATAAGCTATCTCTTCAACGGGCAAATTTTGAAAGATCACTATAAAAGCGAGTTTATTTGAGAAGAAAGACACGAGATGACACACAAGAGATAGACTGAACCAAAAACGTTTAAGCAACTATTAGAAAATCTAAAACATTCTCAATCCTCAAGCCTACACTACGAGGAACATCAATCCAACACTCACTTATGAAGGAAAGATAAACTTGATCAGTTGAAGAGGAAAATACTGAAAAATCAAAGGGTCTACATTCCACGAAGGATTGTAGGAAGGTTCAAGTCGAACCAAGTCTTGAGCTTTTGGAGGGCTTCGTGATCAATTCCAAAGAGCTTGAGCAAGTGGTAGTGGTGTAGTAGCAAAGCGGTACCCTGTGAAGAAAGGTAGTCGTCTGAGAAGCGGTGAGTGATCAAGGCATCTCAGGATCGAGTCCCAAAGGATCAAGTCATTTGTGTGATCAAGACTTGTATCCGGGTATTACCACTTTGTATCTTGATCAATACCTAGTGGATTCCTCCGGGAGTTGGAGAAGAGAGGAGTAGAAGAATTACCCCATCTTGAACCTCTATAAATATTTCATTGTGTCATTTACATTTCAGCACTTTAATTCCTGCATCTTAATTGTTTAAATCTGCTTATAAATTTGCTATCCACTTGATAATTTCTAAGTACTAAACCAAGCACTAAATCCTTGCTTAATCAAACTTAAGGGTGTTAAGTCTTCCGCTGAAATCAAACCACATCTGAGTTAATTTAGACCCAACAGCTGAGTTATTCCATCAAACAGCTCAGTTGAGTCTGCTGAGAGAATAACTCTACTAATTAACTAAATTGGCTGTCCACCAAGGACACAACTGTGTAGTATCAACTCTGTATATTTAAAAGGACTAAATCGAAAATTTGGTAAGGTTTATTCAACCCCCCCTTCTAAACCTTACACTTACACCCCTTGGGACCTACAAGTGGTATCAGAGCGGTTGGTTCATTGAACCCTCCGCACTGGTTACTGAACTAGTTCTCCAAACTTTTCAAAGTCTGCTTTAGTACTTAAGTTTTCAAAACTCTTCTTATCATCAAAAATTATTATCATGGAAGCAAATTTGACACGCATCCCTATGTTCACTATCGAAGAATTTGATGATTGGAAAATACGTATGCGAGGCTCATCTATCGACATTACGATGAGATGTGGATAGTGATAGAAGATGGGCCTCTGCAAATATTAAAGGTGAACAATTTATGCGAAGAGTTGCGGTGAAGGAGTAGAAGATCTTTGCTCCCGGACCGGTCATGGTTGAAAAACCAAGAAGCTGAGTGGACAAATGATGATGAGAAAAAGATACAACCTGGACAATGTAGCCAGGACATCCTTTACAAAACCTTGGACAAAGCCATGTTCAATAAAGTCAAATCATGCAAAACGGCTAAGGAAATGCAGGATAAGTGACATTGATTTGTGAAGGCTCGGAGCAAATCAAAGAAAACAAATTATCGGTGGGTCATGTCTGAGAAATTTGAGAACTTCAAAATGATCTCGGGAGAAAACCTGGATCAAGCGGATGCTCGGTTCACGAAATCACAAATGAGTATGCACTTGGAAAGGAATATACACGAAGGAAATGTGTATGAAAATCCTAAAAAATCTTCCATTGAATGGGAAATGAAGGTCATGGCACTGAGACATTCCATGGACCTATCAAAGACATCCAACCATGAGTTATTCTCGGACCTCAAAGCCTATGAGTTTGGTGAGAAGAAAAGACCAGAAAGAAGCAGTGCCCCAAAGCAATTGCTCTAATTGTCAAAGATGGGAAGAGAGGAGATCAAAGAAGTCATTGACCCGGAAAAATAGCCCTGATGGTTAAGAGGTTCAACAAGTTCTTCATAAGAACTACAAGAGAGGAAAGGGTGAATCTTCCCGAGAGAAGACACTCGGCTCCCTCAAAATCAAGGAAGATAGGCAAATCAAGAGAACAGATCATCAAAAAGTTGAGTATCGGAGGGCGACAACTCAAGAATGGACAGAGGCGATCAAAAAGCTGAATATCTATGTTGGAATCTGAGACAACCAGGTCACTATGCCATTATTTGCTCATATCCTGTAGTTAACAAGTACGGGGATGAAGAAGAAAGGAAGGTCTTGAGAGAAAGAAGACAAGAAAAGAAAAAAAAAAGGCAATGATGGCTGCGAGAGATAACTGAAAGCAAAAGTCAAGAGAGACAAGCTGATTGAGCAAGCGGTGAAGCTGACTACTCAAGTGACTCGAAGAAGCCCTGATTTGCTTGATGGCCAAGGAACAAGATCAACGACCAAGAAGATGAGGTACAATCTAACTCATCAAACTCGGACACCGATGATAGTGTAGCGTGACACACACACTTCATCACCCACTGATCTTTATGATTCATTAGGCAAAATGATGAAAGATTTTGAACACATTAAATCCTCACACACTATTAAATGAGGAAAACAGCTTACTCAAGAGCCAAAACTCAAAGTGACTAAGGAGGTGAGTACTCTAAGTCAAATAGTTGATGAGAATAAAAGTTTAAAGGTGAAAATGGTAAATTAATAGCGAAATTGCTTTGCTATAGAAAAGAGGAGAATGACCTCAAGAATGTTATTGCTTCATTCACTAAGGCATCTAAATAATTGGATGATCTTATTATGAGTCAAAGACAATGTGGAGACAAGACATGCTTAGGATTTAATTCCTCTGTGCTATGTCAAACCTCAAGAGTAATTTTGGAAAAAGGATCTTCAAGTCATGAAGAGTTTGAAAAATCCAAAACTCTAAATGTTGCACACATATTCACTCCAAAGCACAATAATAATAAGCAAACTGGCCTTGGTTATAAAGGAAAAGGAAAACAGCCAGTTGAGTGCGCTGAAAGGGCAGTGAGAAAAGATCAGCCCGAGTCCTCAAAGAAACTCCAAACAAAAAAATACTCTGTAAAGAAGAAGCGAGCTACCAAAAACCCCAGAAAATCCATAAAAGAAATACAAATGATGGGAATGGTAGAAAATATCCAAGCGGTGATTGGAATAATGTGAACCATCGGATAGACTTATGGATTATAAGCCCAAATGGCAAAGGCCTAGAACTCAAGAAAGGCCATTCCAAAAGTATAAGAGCTTTCATCAGCACACATATGCACCTAGGCACTACACTCAAAAACACCACAATTACCCAAGGAAGGCAATTGCTAAAACACATATGCGAGGCATACAAACAAAAGAGACAATTTGCATGAACCTAGAATCCCCAAGCAATTTGCGAGGATTAATTATGATTATGGCATATAGATGGCAACCTCTTAGAGTCAAATCATTTGGCTATAGGTTGGTTGGATCATCTTATAATTCTAACCCCTCGGGACCCAGGACAAGTATGGGTACCTAAAACTTAATTTCCTTGATTGCGGGTTCAAGAGCAGTGAGTGAGGAACCTGGTATATGGATAGTGGCTACATTCCCGGACATATGACGAGAAATAAGAGAAATCTGTCAAAATTCAAGGAAGTTAAAGGAGCAAAAGTCATATTTGGAGAAATGAAGCTCTGGTGAAATAAGAGGCATTGGATCCATCAAGAGCAATGGATTAGAAATCACAGATGTTGCATATGTTGAAGGACTAAACTTCATTAACTAAGCATAAGTCAACTCTGTGACAAGGGCTACAATGTTGATTCAACATGGGTATATGCCAAATCAAAGATATTGAATCAAATGAAGTTGTCTTTGCAAGGATGTAGACAGAAGAATATGTATGTCGTGGATTGGTCAACTACAACACCCGGCCCACTCTCTACTAGCAAAGAGCACAAATGAATCAAGTTGGTCGTATGTGCACAAAAAGCCGAGTCACACAATTTCAAAGCGATTAACAAGGTGGCAAGAAGTCATCTTGTGGAAGGACTTCCGGACTCAATATACAAAAGGAGAGTATATGTGACGCATGTCGAAGGGAAAACAAATCAAGTCACGTGAGAATGGAGTTGCGAAAGAAGGAATAGAACCCTCAAAAGAAGCGAAAAGACCATGTTAGGCTGACGAGTTACCAAAAAGATTTTGGGCTGAGCAATCAACACTGACTTGCTACACTCAAAACAGGATGTATGATAAATAGGCGGTGACAAAGACTCCTATGAGATCGGGATCGGAAGAAAACCAAATGTTGCATATTTGAGAATATTTGGATGCAAATGCTTCATCCACAACAACGAAAAGATAATCTAAAGGCTTTTGATGCTAAAGTGAAGGTATCTTCTTAGGATACTCGGTGAAAGCAAAAAGCCTCTGAGAATACTCAACAAAAGGACTATGGTTGCGGAAAGAATCCATTCATGTGGTATTTGATGAGCCAAATATAAATGGAGAAGACATTGAAGAGTCGGTGATAAATGAATTATCCAACCGCATGCGAAGAGTCCACATCTTTGAAGTCAAGCCGGAATTATCAATTGAGAAGAAGATGAGATAGCTGAATCTCAAAATAGCTGGAAAATTTGCGGCTAAGTGATTCTGAGAGAAGCTGACCCGCCAACATTTTGCCGGTCGTCAGAAGTCGATAATCCAGCTAACTTACTCAACGATGTAAGATGGGTGAGAGACCATCCACGAGAACTTGTCATTGGAGATATAAGAGAAGGTGTCAAAACAAGATTGAGAACTCAACAAGAAGCCATGTTCACATGTTTCATCTATAAATAGAGCCCAAAGATGTGTCACAAGCATTGGAGCGACACACATTGGATTCAAGCTATGCAAGAAGAAGGCTGAATCGGTTTGAGAGAAATAAAGTTTGGGAATTAGTGCAAAGACCCGTACATCAAAATGTTATTGGAACCAAATGGGTGTTGAGAAATAAGATGAGCGAGGAAGGTTACGTGGTAAGAAACAAAGCAAGACTAGTAGCCAAAGGATATTGCCAAGAAGAAGGGATAGATTTTGATGAAACATTTGCCCCATAGCAAGATTGGAAGCTATAAGGATGTTTCTTGCCTATCTTGACTCACAAGAATTTCATTGTATATCGGATGGATGTAAAGAGTGCATTCCTAAATGGCTTATTGGAAGAAGAAGTGTATGTTGAACAACCTCCGGGATTTGAGCGGAAGACTCTTGGAGATAAGGTGTACAAACTCAAGAAAGCTTTGTATGGATTGAAACAGGCACGGAGCATGGTATGATACCTTGTCACAATTCCTAACTAAAAATGGATTCACAAAAGGAAAAGTAGATAGAACACTTTTGAAATTCAAGACAAAAAGAGTATCTTGCTTGTTCAAATATATGTGGATGACATCATTTTTGGATCCACTAACAAAGAGGCGTGTGAAAAGTTCTCAAACCTCATGCAAAGTAAATTTGAAATGAGCATGATGGGAGAGGCGACATTCTTCCTTGGACTCCAAGTGAAACAATGAAGGATGGAACCTTCATAAGTCAAACAAAATACACGGAGATTTAATGAAGAAGTTTGGTATGGAGGAGAAGTCTTACGTAAAAATACCAATGAACACATCGATCAAAATGGACATGGATGCGGATGGTAAGCTGTAGATCAAACAAGATCGAGCACTTATTGGATCATTGCTCTATCTCACAAAGGCAAGGGGCCGGACATCACCTTTCTTTGTAGGTGTATGTGCAAGATTTCAATATGCTCCAAAAGAGAGCCATATGACATGGTAAGAGAATATTGAGATACTTGAAAGGAAGCCAAGAAGTAGGGCTATGGTATCGAAGGAAGGTGGATTCAAGCTAATTGGCTATTGATTAAACTATCTTTGGATGCGAGTGGACGGGAAAAACACTTCAGGCACATGTCAAATCTTTAGGAAGCAGTGATTTCTGGTTTAGCAAGCAAAACTCAATAGCCACCTCTACATGAGGCGAGAATACATAAACTGCGGTAGCTGTTGTGCCCAAGTCCTATGGATGAGGCAAAGGTGAGAGACTATGAAGTTGAAGAAAAGAAATTCCAATCATGTGTGATAACACAAGTGCAATTGCAATCACTCAAAATCTGTGTTGCACTCAAGAACAAAACATATTGATGTCGGATATCACTTCATAAGAGATCATGTTGAAAAGAAGGACATCATCCTGGAATATATCTCAAGCGGTAAACAACTAGGTGACATCTTCACAAAACCACTATGTGAGTCAAGATTTGAAGAACTCAAGCATGAGTTGGGGCTAATGAGTGGTGACACTCGGGAATGAATCAAAGAAGAGAAATGGAACAGAAAAGGGATGAAAAAGAGTGCGAATGCAAATCATTTCGATCGTCAAATTTGTATCGGAAAAGTCGACTACACCAAGTCGGTGATAGGCCGAGTCACTAAGAGAATGAGAAGTAGAGCTAAATCGGCTAAGGGATAAGCTGAATAACTTATGAGCAAAGTGACAAAACGCAAAATGATCGTTTTGACTAAGCGGGAATGTTTTAAGGAATCGTCGGCATAATGATGATGTGTCTGGACATAAAAGCCGCACACCAAGCTTATGATTGGATATAAATCTTTGCCGCGTTAAATACGAGACATGAAATGCTCAATAGGCGTGCAAAATCCAAGCCGTTGATTTTGATCACATTTCAAAAACCACCCGCACGCTTTTTCATAAACCATATTTAAACCATTTTCGTCCGTTTCTCTCTCACACTTCTAAAACTGTTCATCTCTTTCTCTCAAAAGCAAAGGCAAAATACTCTCGAAACCTATCTATCTTCAAATCATTTTACGAGTTTTTCCTTGATATAATCTGAGAAATGGCACCAACTTATGACTTTACCAAGTTAGAAAAGCAGATCCACACCGGTTCTACGGTGGATTTAACGGAATGATAAAACAGAGTCCGACGACACCCTGGTGAAGAAAAATTGCGAGAAGTTGGAAAGCGTCCGGACTAAAACCGTTTCTAACGTTAGAATATCCGATGACCTATGTGGAGGAGGTCGCAATTCTGCGTGAATCTTTGAAATTCACGATGAAGGAATCAAGTCATCGTTCACGGAAAGTAGGCGACTATCTCTAAGCCAAGAGATTTGGTGAATATTGCTCACTACCAACGAAGGAACATCGAGATTAAAGAAGGCGATGTAAACTTGGTGATGCATGGAAAGAAATAGCCAAGTCCGACTTTGCTTTGATAAAATAGTATACACAACAAACAAAAATGGCGAAGGAGGATTATCACAAGTTTTTTGGACATAGTTGCCAAAAATGTCGACATCAAGTTTGGCGACTTTGACCAAGCTATCAAAGGCAAAGCCCATGTGGCTTGCAATCATCGAAGAAAAGAAGATAAACGGGCTGAGTTTATCTACAAAGCACTCTGCGAGCGTAGGGAACAAGTCCTTCAAGGAAGATGGCTCATTTGGAGGATCCCTTGGATATGCCCTAGTGATTGGCCGGCTATTGGAGGTGAAAGGAGTCCCTCTTGGACATGGGAAAGCATTCCATGTTAACAAGAGGATGTTCGAGCAAACCTCTCTCGCGCTCGAAGAGAGCTACGCCAAGAGAGAGCGACACGGTGAGGGGAATCGGTGACCCGAAGATCAAACAATTTGTTTCCTCTCGGCCCGAAAAAAGCGCCCTGCGGGAAGATGAAGCTAGCGCCCCTGCGTGAAAAAGAAAACAAACATGCTCCTGCCCCTGCGGCGAGTCACTGCCCGGCCGGCCGTGTCTCTGCCCCTGCCGACCGCAGCATCGAGAAGGACTCACAAATACCTTCTCCGATCGTCAAAAGGAGGAGAAGCCCGACAAGCCAAGACGGCCGGCTCCTCGAAAAACAAACACCGGCCTGGCCCCACCGCACAAGGCTCGAGAAGACAACATCTCTCGAACCGAGAAATTCCCACAGTACAAACTAGGAGACGAAGACGAATTATCAAGCGCTCCGAGTGGAGAAACCAAATTGAGTCAGCCCACTCACCGGAGCAGAATCTTGAGACTCTGGCGGAGAAGTAGAGTCTCCGGATGTAATTGATGAAACGACCAAATCTGCTTTGAAGCGATCAACGAGAGAGCAACACGAAGACACGGTAAAATGTAGTTCACACAAATGAAACACTGAAAAAGCTGGGCGACGTGATGTAATGATTCTATCCCCACCTTACCCGGACATCCAAAATCGTCTGCGTGAGTGGAGAAATGGAAGTTGAGTAAGTCGATGGAAAGTTCCAACGGCTTTGAGTTTATAGAAGAAGAAGAGGAAGCTGCTAAATTTCCTTGGACTAAAGATGTGCTCCGGCACTTGATGAAGACAAGCTGCTTAGACATCTGCAGATTTTCAAGGAAAATGAGAGAAAAAGCAAGGCGAGGAAGCCGAGGCACGTGAGAAGGCAAGCATCTGCCCTATCTCGTTACCCTGAGAACACACACATCCTTTCCTTGATGTCTTCTCACGGCGGTGATGAGGATCGGGAGAATCTTTCTGCCCTTTCTGAAGAGTTGCAAATGCAGCAAGCATTGCATGAATCGAAATCCTTCACGAGCAAAGATTGATGGAGGGACCAGGAGAGTCCTCGAACAACACTGAAATCGATCCAATGGGAGTGGTTCAACAAATAGCATTTTGTTATTCTTTGCCACCACTTCCCACTCACTCGGAAGAAGCAATAAGGAGTGGCGATGAAAGCTGGGATAATGGGGACCCCGGTCGAGCCAACCCCTATTGAAGGTGTTTTACCACCGCCCCAACTGAACATTCAATCAAAGCAGTAGGGAGTTTGGAGACGAGTGACCCCATTCCAAGAAACTCCCTCCACGGCAAGGTCGGAGGATCTGCGGATGACTCCTAGCGAATCAAGGAGGCGAAGGAGAGAAATTACAAACATAAGAAGAACAACAAGTTGCCATCAACGAAGCTCGGACGATTGAGGCTGTCTCTCGGGTGAGGTGCCAAGCTATCGAAGGCTAATGACTAGCGATGCGATCGAGGCACGAGGAAGGAACATCCCCGGGAGTTAACACTGCGGCGATGAAAGTGCAATCCATGGGGTTGAGACTCCAATGGATGCCACCATAGAAGACCCCAAAGGCATGACAGACACTCGAAAGGGAGGACCAAAGCCTCATTGCGGTAGAGAAGCTACTGGAGGTAGTCTTTGAAGGCCACGGGAGGTTGAGACTTCCCGGGGTAAAGAAAGGCGATGTAGAGAACATCCCTCCTGCTATCATCGACCCATCGAGAAGGAGATAAGCGCACTTCATGATTCCCAGGACAATCGATGTCACTTTTCTGATCGGAAAAGGCGAAGAAGAAAAGCCGAGTCATCCCGTGACAAATCCAAAAGACTTCAATTGCGGATGTTCCAAGCACGAGCAAGTCGATCCCAAGACTACTCGTCAAACTTTTAACTTTGATGATGAGCCACCAATGGAAATCTCATCATCGTCCGGTAACGCTCCGATAAGGCCGAGGACCGATCTCTTTGAAATGGAAAAATCACCGAGACCAACGAAGGTTTTTAGGCAATGAGGCTCAAAGGCGGGTCCACTTCACAACAAAACCCGAGGTGAACAAGAGACCCTTTGCACGGGCTCCTCAAGGCTGCGGTAGGGTCGATCCCTAAAAGAACTTCACGCGCACCGCTCATCATCGAACAAATCCCGGTGGCGGTGATGAATCTTTTATAGAATCCTTTCCTTTTTCTGGAAGTACCCGACCTCCATGAAGAGTCGAGAGAATGAACGCGCACGCTATCACGGACACTGCTCCTATTTTCTCTTGAGTACCATTGTTCCAGTACCGCTTATGACTTTGATCTTTGTATGGCCATCACCGTACATGAAGAATCAATCGAAGTTCGAGAGGTGTTCAAGGCGCTATTTGCGAGGTTGAGCGGATGGAGAGGCATCGAGCCTCTTTGGATATCGGCCGACAACAGAGATGCCAACCTTACGGTGATTTAAGAGGCATAACGATTCGGATAAGGGAATGGTGGCAACGGCTGAAAACAATGCGTGTGGAACAAGTCGTTCTTGAGGACATTGTTCAACAAGGCTGCTTGGTATGGAAGGCGAAAATGCTTTGATGCAAAAACAAAGTGAGAGAACATATTGAGCATATGCATGAAGCTCACAATTTGCCGAGATAAAGGCTGCTGCGTGAGCAAAATACAAATGATCTACAAAGCATTTGGAAGAACACATGACAAGAAAATTCAGCCTTCTCATGGCCGAGATGAAGCTGATTTCAACGAATCCAACGCTACTCGATCAAGAATTCCGTCTTTGCATACAACGCAGCCCGGACTTCGAAGCGAACTTCGACCATCGAAGACTCAACTTCATGCTTGCGATATGTTCCCTGGGGTTCCTCTATCCTTTGATGATGCCAAAAAGGGGAAGAGGAATACCTTAAAGCGCTAAAATCTGTCGAGAAGAAAGGAAGCGGTGAGAAGGGAAAATCAAATTGAGGAGTCTTGAAACAAAAGAAAGGAAAGCTTGTTGAGGGGAAGGGTCGGCGATGTGACTTTGATGATTGCACAAACCCCAACAAAGTCATCACGGTGACATTATAAGCGGCAAACTCCACCGTGACTCGCCACTCCAACACTCTGCTATATCCATGGTGATAAGAGAAAAACTATTGAAGCGAGGGATGAAGGAAGTGGAAGGAAGAATGGATGCCCGAATCATGAACATCTTGAAAGAACATGGAGGCATTCCGGTGAGAAGCGAAGACACTTATGCCATCTCGGATGTCGGAACGAGCCACGTCAGTTGATGAATTTAAAACGCTCGAATTTGAGGATACTTTGCAAATATGTCTATGGCTCAAGCTTGGGACTTATCTTTGGGAAAAGGGTCTCACGTTATGTGAAGAAGGCTGACGAGCGTGAGACTACAGGCGATCACTCTCTTTGCTGGTCACTCCATTTCACTCACTTTGGAAAGAAGAAGACCCCAGTATAGTATACGCCCGAGGTAGAGGAAGAAGCGATGAGTGGAGGAAGAAGCTTGGACCTGGACCTAGGCCTCTGCCCAAAACATTGAATACGTGGATCCGGGAAAGAAAGGAGGGATCTCTTTGGTGGAGCTTGACCAAGTAGCAAATTTGCAAGTGGCGAAAACTAACAGCTGAGTATGTGAAAAGACTAGAAGAAAAAAACAAGAGACAAACTCAACTATGGGAGGAGAGACGGGAAAGAATAAGAAGAGATGAAGGCCGCCAGGAAGGCATATGAAAAGAAAAAGAAGGCGGTGACGACAAATCTCCACCTCATGAGCACTTCTCACCATCCATCAAGTACACGAATCTCCTCGTGAGATAGTATTCACGATAGTTGTGCTCAAGTCCTCTTGAACCTTAGAGCCCTTTTCAAATAAGTATCCACTAGGTGTGGAGCAAACAAACTTAGTTCATTGAAGCTGTCTCTCATACTCTGTGATCGCATCATGTTTCTTTATTTAAAGTTAAGGAATTATGTCTCCTTCTTGTCGATATGATTGTGGGAAAAACGTTTCCATTACAATCATTTTGAACTCATCCCATGTTAAAGCATTCCGCTTTTCCTTGGTCTTAGTCCTCGAATACCCTTCCTTCCAATGATCAATGTCTTGATGAGTTGGAAGGCGAGTACATCGACTATCGGTTTATCGTGCGGCGATAAGTCGAAAAATCTTCTCTAGCGATCGAAACCATTATTCTCTTTGTTGTCGGGCCATCATGTCCGCTGAATGTGGAGTCGACGATAGTGGCGGTGTTCCACAACTCGTGCGTTGTTGTTGTTGTTGTTGTTGTTGTTGTTGTTGTTGTTGTCTCCGTTGTTACGCACACCTCACGAAGAACTCAACAATTATATCTCCAAATGTAGCGGTGGTTTGATTTGTTGTGTTAGTGGAGTTCTCACCGTTGACTTGATTTCGACGACGGGGATACATATTCTTAAGGTCATACATAATGCATTATTATTATTTAGCCCAAGTTATTAATGGATTTTTCATGAAATATCTAACTTAAAATCTAAATATCATAATATAATGGTCAAATAAATTAGTATCAGTTAAAGGACAACTAAGCTTTATATATAATAATGATTTATTTATCAATTATTGCATTACATAGACCCATCTATTTATACTGATCCATGTCTTCATCTTCCTTCGAATCTTCTTCTGGGTCTTCTTCCAGGTTTTCTTCCGATTCCTCATCTTCTGCCATAGCCTCATTGTTAAAAAACTCAGTCCATTTACCATAAAACTTGGCAGTAAATGTCCCATAGTCGATTTTGGGTCGGTCGTCATGCCCGTCATACTCCAATAATGAGACATAAAGCTTTTCAGCCTCGACGTTCCAAAATGAGGGTAAACTATCAATTACTCTACGGGAGGCAGCGTGTACGTTTGGAGCCCCGATGATATTCCTCACATTGTACCATAATTAGTTAATTATAACTATATATACTCCAATGCTACCCCCTCCTCAATTTAATAGTTGAAATAATGATTGAGTCAGTTAATGGGATGGTTCGGATCCCAGTTATTATTATTATTGTTCTTTCTTGCAGTGTGGCGAGAGTGCGAGTTCCTGCCATTTATATATATGTGCATTTGCAACTATAAGTCTATTTTTACATTTTTTTGAGGAATACAAGATTTTTGTTCTTCTACCATTTAAACTGGTAATATATTTCTAAAGCAGAATATAGTAACATGAAATCATAATAAAATACATCATGACATAAATGAGCATACTAATATAATTGTATAATGTAACTTGCATTAATAATTCTCATACCTTGAGGAGATCGTCAAGATATAATGGAGGTGGATGTTATTACATCATTTTATCTTATACAAAGTTTAACTTTTATTTTTTTAAAAAAACTATACATTTTAATTTTTAATTTTTTTTAACAAACCTACAGAAACGTAGACCTGCTCTGATACCACTTGTAACGACCCAATTTTATGAAATTAAAGTACTCTAAAAATATTATTAAGAAAACACAAATTTATAAATTAAAGCGATCCCAAAAATTATCAAAAAATTAATTTAGAATTTTTAATTCTTAAGAAAAAAAAAATATAATAGTAGTAGTAGTAGTAGTAGTAGTAGTAGTAGTAGTAGTAGTAGTAGTAGTAGTAGTATTACATCTTCCAAATTAAATATCCAACAATTATTCCAAGCATAAACCGGAAAAATTAAAGACATAATTCTAAAATTTAGTCCGACCATAATTATTTAAAATATAAATAAAACATGATTTATTCCACCATCCACAACATCATATCTTCAACTGGATTCCTCAACCTAAAAGTCATGATAATAATAGGGGTGAACTTCATCTCGCTTGTAGGGATATATCTATCAATATTTAGTATAGCATGAAAAACATTCACATAATTACAACAATAAATTCATTAATTTCCTCTTTTTCCTCATACTGGTTAGTTACTGCATATATCATTGCGGGCTCACCCCGAAGATATGTTTGATCTCGGACCCTTTTCATGACCCCTAACTTATATGAATTTATTTCTTCTTGATATATATTACGATTATGGATAGACGAGACAGGTAGACAGGTACCCACCCGTTCAGACCTAATGGGACGGGTATGAGTAGGCTTTTTTGAATTTGGGCTGGGCATGGGATGGGAAATTACTACCTATTTACATACGGGTAGGGTATGGTTTTACCCCTCGGTTATCCACCACTACCTAAACCCGCTTAACCCTTAGTAACTTTCAGTTTATTTTTTTCATCTAACATTACGTTTCTTCATAGAAGCCCAATATAAATTTTTATTTTGTTCAAAGAAGATATAAAGTAGTTATTTATTTTGAATTTGTGATCATATCAACTCTATTTTATCTTTACCAAGCTTGATAAAACTACTTGTCTGATGGTGTAGTTTTATAAATTAAATGATGTACCGGACTACTGTAGGTCCCAAGGGTGTAAGTGTAAGGTTTAGAAGGGGGTTGAATAAACCTTACCAAATTTTCGATTTAGGCCTTTTAAATCTCTGAGTTCTACACAATTTGTGTCCTTGATGGACGATCGAATTAGTCACTCGGTAGAGTTAATCTCTCAACTTCAAATTCGGTGTTGATATTAGTAGAAATAACTCAAATTGTTGGCTATAATATGACTTCAATTTGTGGTTTTGTTTTCAGCTGAAGACTTAACACCCTTAAGTTTGTTTAAGCAAGTTTTTACTGACTTGATTTAGTACTTATAGATTATCGGATGGATAGCAAATTTATCGTGAGATATAAGCAATTAAAAGTGCGAGAATTTAAATCTTTGAAATGTAAATGACACATAAAGTTTTTATAGAGGTTCGAAGATGGGGTAATTCTTCTACTCCTCTCTTCTCCCAACTCTGGAGGAATCCACTAAGTAATGATCGGTTTACAAAGTGGTAACAGTCCGGATACAAGTCTTGATCACAACGGCCGACTTGATCCTTTGGGACTCGATCTGGAGACGCGCTTGATCACTCGGTGGCTTCTCGTGCGACTCGAACTTCCGCAGGCGGTGCCTTGCTACTACTGACTCACTTGCTCAAGCACTTTGGATTTGATCACGAAGCCCTCCAAGCGCTTAAGACTTGGTTGACCTTGAACCTTTCTACAATCCTTCTTGGAATGTAGACCCCTTGTTTTCGATAGTTTCCTCTTCAAGCGATTGAAGTTCTCTTTCCTTCACGGGTAAGTGTTGGATTGATGTTCTTGAGATGTAGGCTTGAGGATTGAGAATATTTCAATTTTGATAAGCTTGTATATCTCACGTGTGTGTCATCCACGCATTCTCTTTCTCAATCAAACTCCTCGGCCTTTTATAGTGAACTTTCAAAAATTTGCCCGTTGAAGAGATAGGCTCATTTTGAAAATCACTTTGCGATCGTTGGTTTGCACTTCTTGGAATTGCCATTTCCTCGTATGAAATGTTTTATCACCTTTTTCGAGAGTTACGACACGGTGTAGTGCTTCCCATTGGTTCATTTCTTTGCACGCTTACAGGGAATGAGCACTCGAAAGGTAGTATGGAGATATTACTTGTTTAAGTAAATCTCTTGATTTACGTCTGCAACGGTTCTTTTTGATTATCTCGACTTGTTGCATTTCCTCGCTTTCCCAGGTGACTTAGAGTCGACTTCCAATCATGGATGACTCTTGTCACTTGACTTGAGACTTGTCTTCTCTTGAGTTGACTTGATGTTCCACTCAGTTGCATCTCAATTTGCTTCTTGATCGAGTTCTGTCTTTTTCTTTGTTGTACTCGGTTTGTCTCACAGCGAGTTTTCCTTCAAGCCTTGATTGTCTTCTTGCAAGTTGGAGCGTAGGCGACTTAACTCGGCAGCGGCTCTAATTGTTACAATACATTTCAAAGCAAGAATTGGGGAGCTAACTTTCTATTCTAAGTTTTACATGGCACTCATCAAAATCTAAACAATAAAATTCCTAACAATTTCCCCCTTTTTGATGATGCCAAAACTTAAATCATACAAAGATGCAAATAACAAAGATACATCTGAGATAGTGTATTGACATAGAATGTATGCGCATAATCAATCTTTTTATTGATCATATCATTCTTGTACTTAACAAATTGTTTACAAGGTGTGTCAGTATGTAATTGTCTCAAAAAAAAATTATGGCATTATTACGGAGACTTTACATTGTATGTATTTACATATAAAATACGAAGGGTTGGGCGACAACACTTCATCTCCTTATTTGTCTCCTTCTTTCATCTTGATCGACATCTTCTTCTCTTCTTCTCTTCTTCTCGTCATCAATTTGCCTTCTTTTTCTTCTCATATGCCTTCTGGCGACTTCATCTCTCCTTATTCTTTCTGTCTCTCCTGCCATAGCTGAGTTTGTCTCTTGTTTTCTTCTTCTATCCTTCTTGCATACTCGGCGTTGGTTTTGGCCACTTGCAAGTTCGCCACATGGTCAAGCCCGACCAGTAGATCTCTCCTTTCTTTCACGGATCTCGTATTCAATATTCTTGGGCGGAGGCCTGGAGTGCGAAGCTTCTTCCTCCACTCTTGCTTCTTCCTCTACCTGCGGGCGTATCTTTGCTGGGGGCATCTTCTTTCCAAATTGAGTGCCCGGCGGAGTGACCAGTGAGTGATTGCCGGTTGTCTGTGTCATGTCGGCTTCTTCACATAGTGTGAGACCCTTTTCCCGATCTGAGATCCCAAGCTTGAGCGAGGACAAATTTGCAAAATAACCTTGATTCGAGCGTTTTGAATTAAATCAAGCGATCTTGGCTCTGTCCCGACATACGAAATGGCATATGTGTCTCTGTCAACCTGGAATGCCTCCGTGTTCTTTCAAAATGTTCATCACCACGGCATCCATTCTTCCTTCCACCTCCTTCATCCCTGCTTCAATTTCTTTTCTCTTCTCGGCCATAGATACGAGTGTTGGAGTGGCGAGTCACGGGAGTTTCTTTGCTTATAATGTCATTTTGTGTGAGGACCCTGTTGGGGGTTTGTGCAATCATCAAGGTCATATTCTTTGATCCTTCCCCCTCGTGATTTTCCTTTCTTGATTTCAAATTTCCTCGGTGATTTTCCCTTCTCAATTTGTTCCTTGTCATTTGCTCCTTTCTTTTCGGACTTGATTTTCTTTGCTTTAAGGTATTCCTCTTCCCCCTTTTTGGCATCATCAAAGGATAGAGGAACCCCGGGGAACATCTTTGGCAAGCATGAAGTCGAGTCTTGATGGTTGAATTTTGCTTCAAGTCTGCTGCGTTGTATCTTTGCCGCGAATTGACCGAGTAGCGTTGGATTCTGTTTGAAATCGGCTTCATCTCGGCCATGAGAAGGCTGAATTTTCTTGTCATGTGTTCTTCCAAGCGCTGTATATCATTTGCATTACGCTCCCACGCGCGACTTGATCTCGGCGGTGTGAGCTTCGTGCATATGTTCAATGTGTTCCCGCGACCGTTTCGCGTCAACATTTTGACTCTCCACACCAGCGACTTGTTGAATAATTGTGCGAAGTATCTCACTGTTCCACACGCATTGATTCTTCTTTGTTGCCACCATTCCCTTATCTGATTGTGATGCCTCTCAAGTCGGTAAAGGTTGGCATCTCTGTTGTCCGGCGCATATCGAGGAGCTGATGCCTCTCCATCTTTTCAACTTGAAAAGAGTGCCTTGAACACTTCTCGTACTTGGTGATTCTTCATTGCGGTGATGGCCATCTGTCGAAATCGAAATCGGTGGAACAATGGTGCACGAGTGAAAAACAGGGAGGGGCTGATGCGTGATAGCGTGCTTGCTCATTTCGACTCTTCGTGGAGTTCGGTATCTCCGGTGAGAATGGGAAAGATTCCACAAAGGATTCATCACCGCCATCTCAGGATTTGTTCGATGATAAGCGGTGGACGTGAAGTTCTTCTCGGGAATAGATCCATTGTAGCTTGAGGAGCCGGAGCGGTGGTCTCGGTTGGTGGGTTTTGTGGTGCGATGGGCTCGGCTGGCCGAGCCTCGGTATGTCTTAACGCCGTTGGTCTCAGTGATTTCTCCTTTTGAGTAGATGCCTCGGCCTTATCGAAGCGTCATCGGACGATGATGAGATTTCCATTGGTGGCTCATCATCAAAATTAAAGGTCGACGAGTAGTCTTGGGATCGAGACTTGCTCGTGCTGGAACATCCGCGGTGAGTCTTTTGGATTTGTCATGGGAGTTGACTCGGCTTATCTTCGCCTTCCTCGATCCCGAGAAAGGTGACATCGGGGTTGTCACAGGGAATCATGAAGTGCGCCGATCTCCTTCCGAGATGGATCGATGGTTGCGGGAGGGATGTTCTCTACTTGGTTTGTGTTACCGGGTAGTCTCAACCTCCCGTGGGCCTTCATTTCCTCCGGCGATCTCTCTTTGCTGCGAGGCATGGTCTTCCCTTTCGACGATGTCAGCTGTCTTAGGGTCTTCTACGATGGCATCCATTGGAGTCTCAACCCCATGGATTGCTTTCATCGCCCAGTGTTAACTCCCGTACATTCCTTCTGTGCCTCGTTGCATCGGCGTCATTAGCGCTTCGGTTTGTTGGCACCTCAGTGAGGCATCTCAAGCTATGCGAGCTTCGTTGATGGCAACTTCTTTGTTCTTCTTGTGTTTGAGTTTTCTTTGCTTCGCCTCCTACATTCTTTGTGGAGTCATCTGCATCCTCAGACCTTCTGGCTGCGGTGGAGGGAGTTTCCCCTCACCGGAGCACCGGTGAGTGACTTGGAGTGGGGTCACTCGTCTCCAAACTCATTTGTTGCGATTGATGGTTCAGCCGTTTGGGGCGGTGGTGGCACACCTTCAATAGGGTTGGCTCGGCCCAGGGGTCCCCAGCTAGCCCGATTTCATCGCCATCTTCCTTATATGCCTTCTTCCGGGTTAGGCCAGGAAGTGGTAGCGGCAACATCGGTGGCTATTCTTTGAACCACTCCCATTGGATCGATTTCGGTGTGTTAGGAGGACTCTCTGGTCCTCCATCGATCTTTGCTCGTGAAGGATTCTTGATTCACGCAATGCTTGCTGCATCGCAATTCTTACGTGCGTGACATTCTCTTGTTCTCGTCACTTTCGAGAGAAGACATCAAGGAGAGGATGGAAGTGTTACGTAGTGCGGAGATAGAGCGGATCTTGCCTTTTCTCGTGCTTCGGCTTCTTGACTTGCTTTTCTCTCTCCTTGTCCTTGTAGATCTGCCCGAATATTCATGCGATTGTCTTCATCTAGAGTTTGGGAGCACGATAGATAATCGAGGAAATTTAGCGATTTCCTCTTAACTTTCTTCTATGAATTGGGCCGTTGGAAGCTGTTCCCTTGACTTGCTCAACTTCCATTTTCTCCACTCACGAGGCGATTTTGGATGTGCGGGTAAGGTGGAGATAGGATCATTACATCACTATCTGCTTGGGCTGTTCTTCTTGAGTTTGTTTTTGTGTGAGCTACTGGTGTGTCTTGAGGTTGCCTCTGTGATCACCTTGACGAGACTTGGCCGTTTCATCAATTACATCGGAGACTCTACTTCTCCGGTAGTCTCGTATTTGTGCTAGGCGAGTAGGCGACTCAATTGGTTTCTCTGCTCGGATTGCTTTACAAGTCTTCTTCGTCTCTTGGTTTGTACGAGGGATTTACGGTTCGAGACGGTGTCCTCTGAGTCTTGGCGGTGGGGGCGGTGCTTGTGTTTGTTTACGAGAGGCGCCGTCTAGGTTTGCGGACCTCCTCTTTTTGACGATCGAGAGAAGGAATTTGTGAGTCCTTCTCGACCGCTGCTGCAGGGCGGGTGACACGGTGCTTGGGCGGTGACTCTGGCTGCGGGCGGTGACTCTTGCGGCGGGGGCATGTTTGGTTTTCTTTCTTTGCGAGGCGTGAGACTTCTTAGCGGGCAGGCGGCGGCTTTCTTCTTGTTGGAGAGGAAGCGGTTTGTCTTGGGGTCACCGATTCCCCCTCACTTTGGTGTCGACTCTCTTGGCGTACGCACGCTTGAGCACCGAGAGAGATTAGCTCGAATATCCTCTTGTTAACATGGAAGGCCTTCCCATGTCTAAGAGGTACTCCTTTCACCTCGATAGTCGGCCAATCACTAGGCCATATCCCGGGATCCTCCAAATGACCCATCTTCTTTGAAGGACTTGTTTCCCACGTTTTGGCGATCTGCTTTGTAGATAAACTCAGGCCCGTTTATCTTCTTTTCTTCGATTATTGCAGCCATCACAATCAATTTTGCCTTTGTGATTGGTCAAAGCGCCAAATTGATGTCGATACACTTGCAACAATGTCCAACAATTTGTGATAATCTTCCTTGGCCTCTCTTGTTTTGCTGTGTATATTATTTTGTCGAACAACGTCGGACTTGGCTATTTCTTTCCATGCGTCGGCCAAGTTTACATCAGCCTCTTTGATCTCGGATGCTCCTCTGCTGGTAGTGAGCAATATTGACCAAATCCTTGCTTTGTGATAGTCATTGCTTCCGTGAGCAGATGACTTGATTCCTTCGTCGTGAATCTCGGCATTCACGTAGGGTATGCGACCTCCTCCACATAGGTCATAGGATACTCGGTGTTAGAAAGCGGTTTTGATCCTGCCGTTTCTAGCTTCTCGATTTTCTTCACCGGGGTGTCGTCGGACCCTGCTTCACCATTCGTCGAAATCACGGTCGAACCGGTGTGGATTTGTTTTCCCAACTTGGTAAAGTCATATGTTGGTGCCATTTCTCGAGAATAATTTCAAGAAAAGTTCGAAATAGATTTGAAGTTTGATAGGGTTTTGAGAGTGTTTGCCTTTGCTTTTTGAGAGAGAGATTGAACAGTTTTTAGAAGTGTGAGAGAAAACGGACGAAAAATGGTTTAAATATGGTTTATGAAAGGGCGTGCGGACGGTTTTGAATCGTGATCGAAATCAACGGCTTGGATTTCGCACGCATATTGAAGCGATTCATGTCTCGTATTTAATGCGGCAGCATTTATATCCAATCATAGGCTTGGTGTGCGGCTTTATGTGCGTACACATCATCATTATCTTTGACGTGTCTTTTAAAACATTCCCGCTAAGTCAAAAACGCATTGCGTTTTTGTCACTTTGCTCATAAGTTATTCAAACTTATCTCTTGGGCGATTTAACTCACTTCTCACATTTCTCTTAGTGACTCATTATCACCGGTGACTTGGTATAGTGACTTTTCCGATCTGGTGATTCTTGAGCTAGTTTTTGTTTTTCGGCTCTTTTTCACCCTCTTTCTGTTTCATTTCTTTTCTTTGATTCTTACGTGTCTCGGCTTAGCTCAATGAGCCCCAACTCATGTTTGAGTTCTTCAAATCTTGACTCACATAATGGTTTTGTGAAGATGTCGGCTAGTTGCTTATCGGTTGAGATATATTCCAAGATAATGTCCTTCTTTTCAACATGATCTCTTATGAAATGATATCGACATCTATATGTTTTGTTCTTGAGTGCAACACGGGATTTTGGGTGATTGCAATGGCACTTGTGTTATCACACATGATTGGAATTTCTTTTTCTTCAATTTCATAATCTCTCATTTCTTTGTCTCATCCATAGGACTTGGGCACAACAATTGCCCCCACTATGTATTCTACGCCTCAATTTGTAGAGGTGGCTATTGAGTTTTGCTTCTTGCTAAACCAGGAAATTAGTCTGTTTCCAAGCATTTGACATGTGCACAAGTCTTTTCTGTCCACTCTGCATCGGCATAGTCAGTCGAATAGCCAATTAGCTTGAATCCACCTTCCTTTGGATACCATAGCCCTACTTCTTGGTTTCCTTTTAAGTATCTCAATATTCTCTTAGGCTGATCATATGGCTCTCTTTTGGAGCGATTGAAATCTTGCACATACACCTAAGAAAAGGTGATGTCGGCTGCTAGTTGTGAGATAGAAGCGATGATCAATAAGTGCTCTGTGTATCTTGTTTGATCTACTGAGGCTTGCCATCTGCGTCCATGTCCATTTTGGTGATGTGTTCATTGGTATTTTTACGAAAGACTTCTCCTCCATACCAAATTTCTTCATTAAATCTCGGTGTATTTTGTTTGACTTATGAAGGTTCCATCCTTGTTTGTTTCACTTGAAGTCGAAGGAAAAATGTCGGCTCTCCCATCATGCTCATTTCAAATTTACTTTGCATGAGGTTTGAGAATTTTTCACCACGACTCTTTGTTAGTGGATCCAAAAATGATGTCATCCACATATATTTGAACAAGCGGTATACTCTTCTTGTCTTGAATTACGAAAAGTGTTCTATCCACTTTTCCTTTAGTGAATCCATTTTCGATTAAGAATTGTGACGGGGTATCATACCATGCTCACGGGTTCTGTTTCAATCCATACGGGGCTTTCTTGAGTTTGTACACTTTGTCTCCAAGAGTCTTACGCTCAAATCCTGGAGGTTGTTCAACATACACTTCTTCTTCCAATAATCCATTCAGAATGCACTTTTTACATCCATTTGATATACAATGAAATTTTTGTGAGTGCGTAGGCAAGAAACATCCTTATAGCTTCCAATCTTGCTACGAGGCAAATGTTTCATCAAAATCTATTCCTTCTTCTTGGCAATATCCTTTGGCTACCGATCTTGCTTTGTTTCTTACCACGCAGAACCTTCCTCGTTCATCTTATTTACGAATACCCATTTGGTTCCAATAACATTTTGATGTATGGGTCTTTGTACTAATTCCCATACTTTATTTCTCTCAAACCGATTCACTCTTTCTTGCATAGCTTGAATCGAATGTGTGTCATCGAATGCTTGTGACACATCTTTGGGCTCTATCTGCGAGATGAAGCATGTGAACATTGCTTCTTGTTGAGTTACGGATCTTGTCTTGACACCTTCTCTCATGTCTCCAATGACAAGTTACGGTGGATGGTCTCTCACCATCTTACGTCGGGTTGAAGTAAGTTAGTCAAGCTTGATCGACTTGCGGTGTGTTCTTTGTGGTCGGCTCTCTCGTGATCACTCATTTCAGATTTTCCAGTTTGCTTTTGAGATTGACTATCTCATCTTCTTTTCGAATTGATAATCCTGCTTGGCTTGACATAGGGACTCTTACAGTAAGGTTGGATGTTTCACCTTATCGGTGACTCTTCAATGTCTTCTCCATTTATGTTTGGCTCATCGAATACTACATGAATGGATTCTTCTGTAACCATAGTTCTTTTGTTGAGTATTACAGAGGCTTTGCTTTCGGTGAGTATCTGAAGATACCCTCATCGACTTTAGCATCAAAAGCCTTTAGGTTATCTTTGCCATTGTTGTGGATGAAGCATTTACATCCAAATATCCGAAATATGCAACATTTGGTTTTCTTCGATCCGGATCTCATAGGAGTCTTTGTCATTTGCCTATTTATCATACATCTGTTTTGGGTGTAGCGGTGTGTTGATTGCTTGACCCAAAACCTTTTTGGTAACCCCGTGCCCACTAACATGGTCCTTCTTTCTTTTTGAGGGTTACTTTTTCTTTTTTACGCAACTCCATTCTCTGCTTTGTGGAGTCCTTGCGGTGATAGTTCATGACCAATACCATTCTCAACACGATCTTGAGTTATTATTCCATTGACAAACTCGGTTCCTCTATCGATCTTATTTTGATAATGGTTTGACTCTTCTCATTTTGTATCCTCTTCATCAATTTGTGGTAGCTTTTGTAGAGTTTCTTTCTTCTTGCACATGAATATTGTCCATGTATATCTTGAGTAGTCATCTACTACCACCAAGGGTGTATTTCTTTCCACTTATGCTTCTTTGGTTCCATTTGGGCCAAATAGATCCATATGAAGCGGATCTGAATATTCTTGTTGAGGATGGGCAAGTCTTTTCTTGGAACGCGACTTGATTTGTTTTCCCTTGACATGCATCACATATACTCTCCTTCTTGTATCTTTGAGTGCGGAAGTCCTTCCACAAGATGACTTCTTGCTAGCTTATTAATCGTTTTGAAATTCGGATGACTCGGCTTTTTTGTGCCACGACCAACTTGATTCAAATTTGTGCTTTTTTCTAGTAGACGAGTCTTTGGGTGTTGCGATTGACCAATCCACTACATACATATTTTTAATGTCGCATCCTTGCAAAGACAACTTCATTAGATTCAACATTTTTGATTTGGCATATTCCCATGTTGAATCCAACATTGTAGCCCTTGTCGCGAGTTGGTGATGCTTAGTAAATTGAAGTTTAGTGCTTCAACATATGCAACATCTGTGATTTCTAAACCATTCCTCTGGATGGATCCAATGCCTCTTATTTCACCAGGAGCTTCATTTCCTCCAAATATGACTTTGGCTCCTTTGACTTCCTTGAATTTTGTGATTTCTCTTATTTCTGTCATATGTCGGAATGACCGCTATCCATGTACCAGGTTCCTTGGCACTCACTTGTTCCTTGAACTCCGCAATCAAGGAAATTAAGTTTTAGGTACCCATTCTTATGCGGGTCTGAGGGGTTAGAATTATAAGATGATCCAACCAACCTATAGCCAAATGATTTGACTCTAAGAGGTTGCCATCTATCGATGCCATAATCATAATCAATCCTGGCAAATTGCTTGGGAGTCAGGTTCATACAAATTGTCTCTTTTGTCGTATGCTGCATATGTGTTTTAGCAATTGCCTTTCTTGGGTAATTGTGGTGTCTTTGAGTGTAGTGCCTAGGTGCATATGTGTGTCTTTGATGAAAGCTCTTATGCTTTTGGAATGGCCTTTGTTGAGTTCTAGGCCTTTGCCATTTGGGCTTGTATTCCATAAGTCTAGGTGATAGTTCACATTATTCGATCGACTTGGCTTGGATATTTTCTACCATTCCCATCATATGTATTTCTTTTATGAGTTTTAAGGGATTTTTGGTAGCTCTGCTTCTTCTCTCTGAGTATTTTACTGTTTGGAGTCTGTTGAGGACTCGGTGAATCTCTTCTTTGTCCTTCCACTCTCAATTGGCCATTTCCTTTTCCTTTGTAACCAAGGCCGATTCGCTTAGTATTGTGCTTTGGATTGAAAGTGTGTGCATCATTTAGAGTTTTGGATTTTTCGGACTCTTCATGACTTGAAGATCCTTTTTCCAAAATTACTCTTGAGGTTTGACATTGCACAAAGGAATTAAATCCTAAGCTTTGTCTTGTCTCCACATTCTCTTTGACTCATAATAAGATCATCCAATGATTTAGATGCCTTAGTGAATGAGGCAATAACATTTTTGAGGTCATTCTCCCTCTTTTCTATAAGCGGCAATTTACTCGCTATTAATTTAGCATTTTCAGCCTTTAAACTCTTATTCTCATCGGCTATTTGACTTAGAGTACTCGGCTCCTTAGTCGACTTTGAGTTTTGACTTTTGAGTAGTGTTTTCCTCATTCAATAGTGTGTGTGAGGTTTTAATGTGCTCAAAATCTTTCATCATTTTGCCTAATGAATCATAAAGATCGAGTGGGTGATGAAGTGTGTGTGTCACGATCACTATCACTAGTGTACGAGCTTGTTGAGTTAGATTGTACCTCATCTTCTTGATCTTGTTCTTTGGCCATTAAGCGGATCAAGGCTTCTTCTTCGAGTCACTTGAGTAGTCGGCTTCACTTTGCTCTGCGAGTCACCGTCTCTCTTGACTTGGTATCTCGGCCGATCTCTGCGGCCATCATTGCCTTTTTCTTCTCTTGTCTTCTTTCTCTGAAGACCTTTCTTTCTTCTTCGTTTAACACTTGTTGACTACGAGGATATGAGCGATCAATGGCATAGTGACCTGGTTGTCTACAATTCCAACATAGATATTCACCTTTTGCTCACTCTTTCTATTCTTGAGTTGTCGGCCCTTTGATACTCAACTTGTTGATGATCATCCTCTTGGTTGGCCTATCATCCCTTGATTTGGAGGAGGTTGAGTGTCTTCCGGAGGATTCACCCTTTCCTCTCTTGTAGTTCTTGTTAAAGAACTTGTTAAATCTTTTAACCATTAGGACTATTTCTTACGGGTCAATTGCCTCTTTGACCTCAGCTCTCCTTCCATCTTTGACAACTAGAGCAAATTGTTTTTGGGTGCAATTGTCTCTTCCTGGTCTTTCCTTCTCGGCTCAAACTCATAGGCTTTGAGGTCCGAGAATAACTCATGGTTGGATGCTTTGATAGGTCCATGGAATGTCTCGGTGCCATGACCTTCATCTCCCATTCACCGGAAGACTTTTCGGGATCTTCATACACATTTCATACGTGTATATTCCTTTCCAAGTGTAGACAGACTCATTTGTGATTTACGTAAATCGAGCATCCGTTGATCCAGGTTTTTTCTCCGAGATCATTTTAAAGTTCTCAAATTTTTGTCTGACTTTGAAAGTTTGTTTTCTTTGATTTGCTCGAGCCTTCACAAATCAATGTCGGTTTGTCCCATTTCCTTAGCATTTGTTTTGCAAGATTTCACCTTGTTGAACATGGCTTTGTCCAAGGTTTTGTAGAGAATATCCTTGGCTACATTGTCCAGGTTGTATCTTTTTCTGTCATCATTTGTCCACTCGGTTCTTGGTTTTCAACCATGACTGTGGGAGTGCAGATCTTCTTCTTCCCTTCCTTGTTGCAACTCTTAAATGTCAAATGTTCACCTTTAATATTTGCGAGAGGCCCATCTTCTATCACTATCCACATCTCATCATGTAATCTTTGATAGATGAGCACTGCATACGAATTTTCCAATCATCAAATTCTTCAATAGTGAACATAGGAATGCGTGTTAGATTTGCTTCCATGATAATAATTTTTAATGGAAGAAAAGAGTTTTGAAAGTTTAAGTACTAAAGCGGACTTTTGAAAAGTTTGGAGATCTAGTTCAAGAACCGGTGCGGAGGGTTCAATGAACCAACCGCTCTGATACCACTTGTAGGTCCCAAGGGGTGTAAGTGTAAGGTTTAGAAGGGTGGGGGTTGAATAAACCTTACCAAATTTTCGATTTAGGCCTTTTAAATCTCTGAGTTCTACACAGTGTGTCCTTGATGGACAATCGAATTAGTCACTCAAGTAGAGTTAATCTCTCAACAGAACTTCGGTGAAATTTGTTTAGTAGAGTAACTCACTTGTTGGCTATAATATGACTCACTTGTGGTTTTGTTTTCAGTGGAAGACTTAACACCCTTAAGTTTGTTTAAGCAAGTTTTTACACTTGATTTAGTACTTATAGATTATCGGATGGTTAGCAAATTTATCGGAGATATAAGCAATTAAAAGTGCGAGAAATTTAAATCTTTGAAATGTAAATGACACAAAGAAAGTTTTTATAGAGGTTCGAAGATGGGGTAATTCTTCTACTCCTCTCTTCTCCACTCCTGGAGGAATCCACTAAGTAATGATCGGTTTACAAAGTGGTAACAGTCCGATACAAGTCTTGATCACAACAGCCGACTTGATCCTTTGGGACTCGATCAGAGACGCCTTGATCACTCGGTGGCTTCTCGTGCGACTCGGCTTCTTCTTCACAGGCAGCTGCCTTGCTACTCTGACTCACTTGCTCAAGCACTTTGGATTTGATCACGAAGCCCTCCAAACGCTTAAAGACTTGGTTCGAGCCTTGAACCTTTCTACAATCCTTCTTGGAATGTAGACCCCTTGTTTTCGATAGTTTCCTCTTCAAGCGATTGAAGTTCTCTTTCCTTCACGGGTAAGTGTTGGATTGATGTTCTTGAGATGTAGGCTTGAGGATTGAGAATATTTCAATTTTGATAAGCTTGTATATCTCACGTGTGTGTCATCCACGCATTCTCTTTCTCAATCAAACTCCTCGGCCTTTTATAGTGAACTTTCAAAAATTTGCCCGTTGAAGAGATAGGCTCATTTTTGAAAATCACTTTGCGATCGTTGGTTTGCACTTCTTGGAATTGCCATTTCCTCGTATGAAATGTTTTATCACCTTTTCGAGTTCGACACGGTGTAGTGCTTCCCATTGGTTCATTTCTTTGCACGCTTCGGGACTGAGCACTCCAAGAAAGGTAGTATGGAGATATTACTTGTTTAAGTAAATCTCTTGATTTACGTACAACGGTTCTTTTTCGATTATCTCGACTTGATTGCATTTCCTCGCTTTCCCCAGGTGACTTAGAGTCGACTTCCAATCATGGATGACTCTTCTCGTCACTTGACTTGAGACTTGTCTTCTCTTGAGTTGACTTGACGATGTTCCACTCAGTGCATCTCGATTGCTTCTTCATCGAGTTCTGTCTGCTCTTCTTTTTGTTGTACTCAAATTGTCTCACAAAGTGAGTTTTCCTTCAAGCCTTGATTGTCTTCTTGCAAGTTGGAGCGTAGGCGACTTAACTCGGCTTGGCGGCTCTAATTGTTACAATACATTTCAAAGCAAGAATTGGGGAGCTAACTTTCTATTCTAAGTTTTACATGGCACTCATCAAAATCTAAACAATAAAATTCCTAACACTACCAGTGTTGATTCTACAGTTTTAAGGAATGTATTATGATGCTTTTGATTTAGTTGATCAATGATGATAACCTTTAGTGACTTACAAAATTAAAATGGTTAATTGTTATATTTATAAGAATTTAACATATTAGCATTTTCTTATATAATAATTAGATTGGTAGGGTGTCCATTTAATAGTTATATAAATATTCATATAATTATGAGTTTTTATATAAATTAAATGGGGTTTAGGCAGGTAAGGGTAGTACACGGGTATCAGAAAATGGATTTGGGATGGGTACGGGTAATAGATGTAGTTTCTTAATCGGGTTTGGGACGGGTACGGTTAGTATAAATATTATAGGGTTCGAGTATGGATAGCCTTAAATGGGTGGGTACCCTACCCATTGCCATCCCTAATTGCAATCAATGAAGTATAGTCATGGAACATTAAATAAAGACAAATACTATAAAAATCTCTACCTTAATGATCGCAGATATTCGATGTACAAAAATGAACAGTAAAAGTCCGAATCCTCGACTCCTTCATTTTCTACATTAAATAAAATTATAATTAATATGTGATTTTAATAATCAAACTAATTAATGAAAGAAATTGTGAAAAATATTGAACGTGGGCTTGTGAATTGTGAGGTGTTGGGAAATTTATTTTAGATTTTGATGAATGCCATGTAAAACTTAAACTAGAAAGCGGCACCCCATTTTTCTTGTAATTTTCATTGTAATAGATAGAAATTTGAAAAAAGCTAAGCCGAGTCGGGCTAAGCCTGAAAATACAAGAAGTCAATCAAGATCAAGTGAAGACTCATTTGTGGAACAACTAAGTATAGCCTAGAAGGTAGATCAAGAACTTGACTCAAAATGTATCAGTTGAGGAACAGTTGTGTGAAGTGTCAGTCTAAGTCATCTCAAGAAGCCAATTCACAAGTTGAAAGTGACAGTTGAGTCTTCAAATGATTGAAGCAGACTCAAGTCACCTGGGGAATTAGGCAGTAGCCAAGAGAAGTCAACTGAAAGGAATCTGTTGCACAGAAGTCAAGAATACTACTTAAATAAGTAATATTTCCATGCTGCCAGGTCTTAAAGTGCTCGTCCCAAAAGCGTGCAAAAGGAATAAACCAATGGGAAGCACTGCACCTCGTGTCAGAACCTGAAAAGCTGAACGTCATTTAATACGAGGAAAGGTCTACATCTCAAGATTGAAGATCAATAAAAGACAAGCCAACGAACACAAGTGTCTTTTGAAAATCAGTCTATCTCTTCAACGGGCAGATTTTTGAAAGTTCACTATAAAAGGCTGAGGAAACACATTGAGAAAAGGTTACCTGAACCACGAACAAGCAAGCAATATTCAAACTGTAACCTGCAAATATTCTCAAAAATATTCAAGCAAATCCTCAAGTCTGAAACTAGAAGGAAATCAATCCAACACAAAGTTGTGAAGGAAAGACTACTTCAAACTGTTGAAGAGGAAACTTTTGAAGAATCAAAAAGGGTCTACATTCTAAGGAGGGTTGTAGGAAGGTTCAAGGTCGAAACAGTCTCAAGTTATTGGAGGGCTTCGTGATCAAATCCAAGAAGCTTGAGAAAGTGAACTGAAGTAGCAAGGAAGCCGCCCTGTGAAGAAGCTGAGTCGGAAGAGAAGCCAGCTGTGTGACCAAGGCATCTCTAGACTGAGTCCAAGGAGCAAGTCAGCTGTGTGATCAAGACTTGTCTCTAGACTGATAACCACTTGGTGAACCGATCGTTACTTAGTGGATTCCTCCAGGAGTTGGAGAAGAGAGGATTAGAAGAATTACCCCATCTTCGAACCTCTATAAAAATCATTTGTGTCATTTACATTTCAACACTTTTAGTTTTGCATACATACTTATATCTGCTGATAATTTGCTATCCAACTGATTTTAAAAAAACTAAGTGCTAAAATCAAGTGTTAAAACAAGTTTAAATCAAACTCAAGGGTGTTAAGCCTTTCGCTGAAAAACTCAACACAACCAAATTAAGGTTTAGGCTAAACAACTGAGTTATTCTATCAACAGCTCTATTGAGTCTGTTGAGTGGCGAACTCTGTTGATTAACTAACTTAGCTATCCCTCAAGGACTTAGCTGTGTGTTAACTCTGTAATATTTTAAAAGGACTAAAATCGAAAAGTTGGCAGGGTTTATTCAACCCCTCATTCTAAACCTTACTTACACCCCTTGGGACCTACAAGTGGTATCAGAGCGGTTGGTTCATTGAGCCTTCCGCATCGTAATCGAACTAGATCTCTATCTTTTCTAAAAGATTTTTAACACTTGTATTTTCAAATCCTTCATTCTTAGCAAAAGTTATTATCATGGAAGCAAATCTGACACGCATCCCTATGTTCACTATTGAGGAATTTGATGACTGGAAAATTCGTATGCAGGCTCATCTATCTGCTTTACATTATGAAATTGATTAGAATGTATTTTACATGTATTTTGGGCTTAATCTTGGCTAGAATGTGTTGTTATGCATGCATTACATGAGTAAATAGGGCTTTATTCTTGTTTTGTGGAAAATGTATTACACTTTGCTCGTTTTGTAGGAATTGATTGATAAATTGTAGCATTTTGGCAATAATTCGGAGTATTGCTATAAAGAACCGCCAATACTTGACGTGATGGATGAAGTTTGGAGTTGAATCGAGAAGAAGTCAGACAAACCGGGTGAAAAAGGGAAGAAAATGGCCGAGTATTAGTCGCAGCAGGTGAGCACGGGCAGGGCGTGCGACCCTAGCACGACCCATGTGCCACCTAACACTAAGACTTAACCTTCGACTACAAGCACGGGTTGGTCGTGCTCTAGCGCATGGCCCGTGCGTCATTCAGCAAGTTGACATTTTCTGCGGCACCCAAAGATGGTCAAGGCGTGCGCTAGGCGCAAAACCCCGTGCGCTGTCGGGGAAAACAGAGTCTGACACAGTTTGAACTAGGTTTTCGACCCAAACGAAGTACAAATAGAGACGGGGCAGCCACAAACAGAGATACGCTAATTTTTGCCCTAGAAAGCAGAGAAAAGAGCAATCTTCCACGGGAGAATTGGGGAGATTGATCAAGACCGCAACCACACCTTCGAGGATTGAAGATAGATCGAGAGATCATCATCATCCCCGAGTTCACTCATTCCATAGTATCGTTATTTTCAATTAGTTAGACATGAACATGAATAATTTGTCTATGGATTATTTCTGTTCTATGTCTAGCTAAGCTTCTTGTGATTCCCGGGTTTGGGAGTAGGTTAATGGATACATTTATTTGATGATTGATTAAAATTGAGTTAATGTTTTCCAACCCTATTCAAATACTTTGCTTTAATTCTTGTTTCATCAAAACGCGTTTGGTTTAACTTGTTTGATGTATTGATTCATAATTCTAACCGATGATTTTCAATACTAGATTTATGAGTACTTGACATGAATATCTTGCACGATTGAGAAGTCTATGAATATTCGTGAGACTTTATAATCTTTTGAGCTTTTGGGAGTTGGATATCTCATGTTGAGTAGAGATGCTAGCATAGATATTCCAATCAACGCTTTTACATGCATCTCGAGAGAGAGGGTAAATTACTTTTGTGATCGGTCTATAGGGAAGAATACGTTTAACTTTGGTTTGATTAATTTGATAATAAAAGGGGATATTAACTGAAACCATAACCCATGAATCCATTCATCTACTTGATCTTTTAATCAACTCTTTGCTTTGTTTCTTTTAGGATAAATTTCTGCTTATTTTATAAAACCAACTCACTCACTTTTGATCGACTAGATAAAAATAAGGCTATTATAATCGAGTACTTAGTACATTAATTTATTAGTCCCTGTGGATTCGACCTTGCTAACCCTATTCTATAAACTGCACCGTACACTTGCGATGAAGCTCAAAAAAAGGTGAACAAGTTTTTGGCGCCATTGCCGGGGACTAATTAAATATTTAGTAATATTGCGATAAATAGAATTATTTTTAATTTAGACATTTTTTTCTTTATTTTTATTTTGTTGTTTAATTTTACTTCTACTGTGTTTGACTTGTTTTCTTTAGTTGGTTCGGGTAGTGCATGAACACTCGCTCAAGTAAGAAGAATTAGCACCGTTCATACCGGGAGGTTGAGGCTTTTGCTAGCGAATTAGTGCGGCTACTAAACGAGCAAAAAGACAAAGAAGAACAAGCTATGGCCAGGCGTAGAAGATAACAATAGAGGCAATAACGAAGTCGATAATGAAGGTAACAATCGGGCCAACAGGGTCAATGTCGAGTTACCAGTACCAGATGTTCCGGCAGTTCCGACAGTCCAGCAAGTGATTCGCGATTACTTTCGTCCACAGACAAATCGCAACTATGGTGGAATTGTCAATGTCCCAATCAATGCGAATAACTTTGAGCTGAAGCCAACACTGATCTCGATGGTGCATCAGAATCAGTTTGGGGGTTTCTCGTCTGAGGATCCCAACTCTCATCTTGCGAACTTCATACATATTTGCAATACCATCAAGATAAATGGGGTGACTGATGATGTTATACGTCTTCGCCTATTCCCTTTCTCTTTAAGGGATAAGGCTAGAGACTGGCTAGACACCCTAACTCAGGGGAATGTGAACAACTGGGATGAGCTAAGTCAGAGGTTTTTGTTTAAATACTTCCCACCAAGTAAGACACTACAACTCAAAAGTGAGATCACTCAGTTCAGGCAGTTTGACTCTGAGCCCTTGTATGAGGCCTAGGAGAGATTCCGGGATTTATTGAGGAGGTGCCCGCAACATGGATTTCCCGAGGATCAGCAACTCTGCTTCTTTTACAATGGGTTGATAGGACAGACTAGGTCATATGTAGATGCCGCAGTAGGAGGCGCTCTACTTGCACGATTCCCAGAAGATGCATTCAACTTGTTGGAGGAGATGTCCATGAATAGCTATTAGTGGCCCTCCGAGGGACTAATATGAAAAGGGTAGCTGAAGTTACTGATTCGGACCCAATTAAGGAGTTGACAGCTCATATGACTGTATTGACAAGTCAATTGAGTGCATTGACGAAGGCAAATGAGGGAAATGTGGGTGCAAGTAATGGGGGAGTTCCTCTAGATCTGATGGAGGAAGCAAACTATGTTAATAACCAGGATTTCAACAATTTTCGGAATAATCAGATTCCCACTCATTACCATCCGGGTTTGAGGAACTACGAGAACTTCTCCTACGTGAACACGAAAAATGTGATGCAACCATCACTGGGGTTTAATGTGACAAACGGTGTCATTAATGCAGAGCCAAAGCCATCTTTATAGGACATTCTCGCCTTATTCATGAGTGAGACGAGGAACAGATTCAATAAGGATGAGGCGAAGCTGGATAAAATCGAAAATCAGGTCACACAATTGGGGTCCCAAATGAAAAATCATGAAACCCAGATTGGCCAAATAGCTACGATTGTTGGTGGGCAGCATCAGAAAGGTCAATTTGTGAGAACACTGAGGTTAATCTGAAGGAACAGTGTAACTCGATTCGTTTGAGGAGTGGTACGGAATACGAATGGCCGAAAATACTAGAAAATATTGAACAAATGCAGGGGAGCACGGCCCGTGCGCCTGAGCATGGGCAGGTCGTGCGTAGTACCGAGAAGAGATTTCTGAACCCTGGGGAGGTAGAAACTGAAGAAAATGGCGAGGTTGAGGCCGAGGAAGGAGTTGAGGACCATGTTACTGAACAAAAAGGGGCTGAGAAGCTTAAATCTTTCTCTAACTATGATCTTTCAAACTTTTCTATACCACTTCCTTTCCCTCAACGTTTTAAAAAGAAAAAGTTAGACTCCCAATTTGCTAAATTCTTAGACATCTTTAAGAAACTACATATTAACATACCTTTTGCAGACGCATTGGAACAGATGCCCAATTATGCGAAGTTTTTGAAGGAAGTGATGTCAAAGAAGAAAAAGTTGGCGGAATTAGAGACAGTCAACTTGACCGAGGAGTGCAACACGATCATTCAGAGGAAATTACCACAGAAGCTCAAAGATCCGGGGAGTTTCACTTTCGCTTGTGCTATTGGTGGTGTTGTATTTAATAAAGCAGTTTGTGATCTAGGAGTAAGTATTAATTTAATGCCCTTATCCATTTTCAGGAAACTTGGATTAGGAGAGGTGAAGCCGTCCACGGTCACCTTACAGCTGGCGGATAGATCACTCACATATCCTAAGGGAATCGTAGAGGATGTGCTCGTGAAAGTAGACAAGTTTATATTCCCAGCGGACTTCTTGGTGCTTGACATGAAGGAAGATCGAGACGTCTCTCTAATACTCTAGCGTCCGTTCCTAGCCACTGCATGAGCCTTGATGTTAGATAAATGTTTTTATCAAGATTTTGATGATTTTATTTAAATGTGTTTTTATACCAAAACAATGTTTATAAATGTTATCCAAATACTCCCAATCAATTTGAAATGTTTTTACTAATTTTTTGGACTATTTCTTGAAGTTTATTTTTGACAAAAATTGGACAACACTTCAATTTAGAGGTCGACCGGTCGAGCAAATGGTCGACCCGTATCTGTAAACATGAAAAATGAAACAGAATGGTCGCACTAATTTCATTCAACGTTCAAAATTTTATACATGGCGACCGGTCGCGCTGTGTAATCTTTTGACAACAAAATTTGAACCGTTGGACATCCTTATCAGCAAGATTTGCTTTTCATTTTTGTACAATATTTCTACATCTTGTGATCTTCTTTTTGTAGACAAAAGTGAAGAAGGAGGAGCCTATGTTTGTGAAGACTCTCCTATAAATAGAGGATGATTTGAAGACACAAGAGAAGAACAACACAAACAAATACACAACAAGAAATCTGCAAATTTCTAAGCTTTCATATTCAACACTCTTGTTGTATTTATAGCCCAAGTATTTCACTTTCACATCTTGAGGTCTAGGCTTGATTCTTGATTACACTTGCACTCAAAATTGTATTATTCATTATCGAGTTGTAATCTTGAGTTTTTGGGTTCATCATTCAACACAAGATATCCTTGTGAGTGTTATTGTGGTAAGAACACACTTGGGTGATCTAGGTGTTAGGTGCAAGAAGATTGTGGTAATATTCTTATTGAAGAGTTTGGTGCTCTTTGAGGTGTTGAAGAATTTGGTGTTCTTCAAGGTTGAAGATTGTGGTAATCTTCACAATGTGCCATAGAAAATTGTGGTAATCTTCAAGAGAGATTGAGGTAATCTCCAAAGAGGTGTTGTAAGGTGATGTTGTATTAATTGTGGTAATTAATAAAATCTTTTTCCTTTTGAAATCCATCCCTGGAGATCTTCGGGTGGTAGAGGACTATGCCCTAGGTGGGTTGAACCTCTATAAATCGAGGCGTGTTGTTTAATTTCCGCACCTTTATTCTTGTCTTTGATTGATCATTCAAAAAAGAGGGCGATTTGCGAAAAATCGGGATAATCTATTCACCCCCCTCTAGATTATCGTAGCCACTTGGACTAACAAGTGGTATCAAATCCAAACCCTTTGGCTAGCTCGTTCCAAGTAAAGAGGAAAGATCCATGGCTACGAACGAGAGCTATCTACCAATCGGCGCTTCATTCAATAGACCGCCGCTTTTCGACTCCAACAATTATGCATTTTGGATAGATAAAATGGAATGTTTCTTACAAGGTTGCAGGTTCGATATTTGGAACATGGTTATAAATGGAGTATCCATCCCATTGAAGAAAAAGGAAGACGACACTCAAATTCCCAAAGCCCTCAAGGATTATGATGATGAAGACAAGAAATATATTCTCCTTAAACGGTAAAGCTCTTAACATTCTTCATTGTTCTCTTACCGCTACGGAGTATAATCGAATTAGAGGTATTCGATCCGCTCATGATGTGTGGGAAAAATTATAAAATATCTATGAAGGCACCAAGAAAGTTAAACAAGCTAGAAAAACAATGCTTGTTAAAGATTTTGAAAATTTCACAATGCTCGAGGGTGAAGGGATTTCAAAAATGGTTGAAAGGCTCGATAACATTGTAAATTCTTTGTGGGCACTCGGAAAAGTCATTTCGGAAGAAGACAAAGTTACCAAAGTTTTAAATGTTCTTCCTGGATCTTGGTCCGATAAGGTGACGGCTATCATGGAAGCTCAAATTTAGAAACTCTAAATTTTGATGAGCTTATTGGAAATCTTATCATCTATGAAGCATATGCAAATGAAAGGAGTAATTCAAAAGCATCCACCTCTCAACCGGATTTTATAACAACTTGGGATGAGCTCCTTACAACTTCCGACGATGAAGAAGCCGAACAATGTCTAATGGGAATCGAAGAAGACAATGAGGTACGCTCTAACCCGTCTACTTCTTTTAGTAATGAATTGCATGATGATTATGATGAATTGCAAAATGATTTTGATGAGCTTCAAAATGAATTCCAAAGCTTACTTTTTAAATATAAGAATTTGAAAAAGGAATTCAACACCATGAATAATGAAAAGGATAGTTTACATGCTTCTTATGAATCTCTTACTATTGCTCATAATGTTATACTTGATAAGGTTAGAATTCTTGAAGAAGCACATAGTACTCTAGTTAAGGATATTGATTGCATGAAAAAGGATATGTTGAAG
The DNA here is from genome assembly GCA_016081115.2 of Rehmannia glutinosa. Classification (NCBI taxonomy): domain Eukaryota; kingdom Viridiplantae; phylum Streptophyta; class Magnoliopsida; order Lamiales; family Orobanchaceae; genus Rehmannia; species Rehmannia glutinosa. The sequence continues at coordinate 297,954 of JABTTQ020000194.1, read as the reverse complement.
TTTAACTTGAGTACCGATAAAATGACCAAAATTCTTGATGTTCAACGTTGTGATCATTTGAAACTAGGATTTGGTTATAAGCCTAATGTTATTAATGTTAAGAAAAAGAACCAAGTCCATATGCATGTTGGTCATTATGCTTCTAGAACTATTACATGTTTCTATTGTGGTAAAATTGCTCACACGACTAATACTTGTCGGGTTAAAAATAGTTCTAATTATTATTGGAGACCTAAAAGTCTCAATGCTAATCCCAAAGGACCCAAACAATTGAGGGTACCACAAGAAAATTTTATGTTAGGTACTCGGCACAATAAAAATCAAAGGAGTTTTAGATTGTCATATAAACAACAAACGATCGCGCCATATGATCAAATGAGGAGATATTACCAACAAAATTATTTTCAAGAAGAAGGTATAATCAACAATGGGAAAGATATAACCCTTGTCAATGGAGAACTTGGTAACTCTTATCCTCTTCTTGTAGTATGCATTGTCTTTTATAATTATTGCACATTTTCATGTCTTTAATTTTGTATTGTTTGATAAAATTCTTTATAAAAATGGTTCTTAAAAATGAGGTCTCAACTTTATATTCTAGTATTTTCAAATTTCAAAAGAGACCCTATATGGATTTTCAATAAGCACATGTTTTATCAAACTTTTGTTGATTCCTTAAATAGTATAGTATGTGCTACTTGTTCAACTTCTATGTTGTTCAATATTGTGTATATTATTCGATATTACTATGCTCTTGTGCAAGATATTTTGTCAAGTTATTGCAGGAAATATTTTGGTTTTAAGGAACAAATAATCGTAGACTTATCCATGGTCATCTACGTCATAAAGTGTCAAGATTGTGAAAGACATATTGGTTGACAAATTAATTCGAGGTATGTTTATAAACTTTCAATATTCTTTAAGACCTGAAATTCTTCATGCCTTATGCCTATATGCTCGATTTCAAAACTATCCCAATGAATCTCATCAAAGTGCCAGAAATTTTCAAATATTTGAAAGGCACTTTTTCTTATGGCTTGTTTTATCCAAAATTTTAAAACGTTAAATATTTTTCGGGATAACAAGTTTGGTGAAAATAGTTTCTCAACAAATGGTCATTCATAATCAAACAAAATATATTGAGATTCAATATTTTTTAAAGGGATTGTACTTCTTAAACAAAAAGTTGAGATGTGTTTAATTCCGTCTCAAAGATAACTCGCGGACATTTATTTTTAATCGTTAACCGCCAAGTCTTTTACCTCATTTCGAGCTTTTTTTTGGGCATAATGTATATTGAATGAGGTCTATGTTTGCAATTTGCATGTTTTCAAAACTCAGGGGTGAAAAATCGGATTTTTGGTGTAAAATTCAGATAAAAAACAGAACTGGTGTTCAGGCATTGGTCGACGGCATGGTCGACCGGTCGCAGGCACCAGTCGCCCTACCCATCGACCGGTCGCCCTAGGTGATTTCAAGGATAAAATTGTTTTTGTCCTTCATTTCGTCATTTTGGCTATTGTCTTCCAAAATCGAACCCCTTAGCATTTTTCACTCAAAATTCACTCAAAATGATTTTTTTCTTATAAAATCTATATTTTTGAGTTTATGTAACTTCTATTTCATCCATATCATCCGACTTCTCTGATTAATTGGTAAGAATTTCTCTTTTTAATCTCAATTGGGTTGAACCCTTGAGAATGTGCTTGTATCTTGCTATTTTGATGAAATTCTTGTATTAATATGTTATATATGATAATTATTGATGGACCCCCCTTGACCGGTCGGACCCCCCTTGACCGGTCGGCCCCCCTCTGAACGGTACCTGGATCGCACTAATTTCATTCAACATTCAAAATTTTATACATGGCGACCGGTCGCGCTGTGTAATCTTTTGACAACAAAATTTGTACCGTTGGACATCCTTATTAGCAAGATTTGCTTTTCATTTTTGTACAATATTTCTACATCTTGTGATCTTCTTTTTGTAGACAAAAGTGAAGAAGGAGGAGCCTATGTTTGTGAAGACTCTCCTATAAATAGAGGATGATTTGAAGACACAAGAGAAGAACAAGCAAATACACAACAAGAAATCTGCAAATTTCTAAGCTTTCATATTCAACACTCTTGTTGTATTTATAGCCTAAGTATTTCACTTTCACATCTTGAGGTCTAGGCTTGATTCTTATTACACTTGCACTCAAAATTGTATTATTCATTATCGAGTTGTAATCTTGAGTTTTTGGGCTCATCATTCAACACAAGATATCCTTGTAAGTGTTCGTGTGGTAAGAACACACTTGGGTGATCTAGGTGTTAGGTGCAAGAAGATTGTGGTAATCTTCTTATTGAAGAGTTTGGTGCTCTTTGAGGTGTTGAAGAATTTGGTGTTCTTCAAGATTGAAGATTGTGGTAATCTTCACAAGGTACCATAGAAGATTGTGGTAATCTTCAAGGGAGATTGAGGTAATCTCCAAAGAGGTGTTGTAAGGTGATGTTGTATTAATTTTGGTAATTAATAAAATCTTTTTTCTTTTTGAAATCCATCCCGGAGATACTGGGGTGGTAGAGGACTAGGCCCTAGGTGGGTTGAACCTCTATAAATCGAGGTGTGTTGTTTAATTTCCGCACCTTTATTTTTGTCTTTGATTGATCATGCAAAAAAGAGGGCGATTTGCGAAAAATCGGAATAATCTATTCACCCCCCTCTAGATTATTGTAGCCACTTGGACTAACACTTGATAGATGTACAAAAAAGAGAGCTCACATTACGAGTTAATGATGAGCAAGTGTTGTTCTCCATCTATAAGGCTGGGAAACATCATGATAAAAGGGAGAGTTGTAAATCATTATCTGTTGTCGATTTATGTGCTAATACTTTTAATCCGAGTCATTGTATGCGTGCTATAGATCATAAACATGATGTACTGAATTGTGAAAAAGCGAAGCACACAATGAGGGCCAGCATCTCGGAAGCACGCGTGTACTACCGCTCGCATGATGCAAACAAGAAAAACATAACATTTGACCAACGGATAACTTCTATGCTAGAGGCATTCAAAGGAGGCTCGAATTTATGCGAGTTGAATTGGCGAGGAGAAAGACATGAAGAAGTGACTCGCATCACTTTGCTGGAACCGTGATCGAGTAAAACAGGCGTCAAGCTATAGATGTTAAATTTAGCGCTTGTTGGGAGGCAACCCAACGGTTTGCTGTTTTATTTCTTCCCATATTTTCTTGGTTTGTTTTCCCTTTTCTAAGTTAGTATTTCTATGCTTTCATGGGTTAGGATTTTCTTGCTTTCCCTATAAAAAAAAGTGAAAAATCGAAGCTGAGGTGCGATACCCAGCAGGGGCAGGGCGTGCGTCATGTGCACGGCCTGTGCAGGCACCAGTACATTGTATTGAAAGTTCGGCAGCCCGTGCGCCAGGCGCACGGACCATACAGTATTCAGGATTTTGAGTTGAGGTTCGACCCCCAGCACGGGCAGCCCGTGCGCTAGCGCACGGCCCGTGCTCCTGTCGGCTGAGACAGAGATAAGACCCGCATGGGCTCAAATTTTTCACAAATTTCTCACCCTTCTTTGCGCGCAAGAACACCAACTTGAAACCCTCTCAATATTTTTGCAAATTTCCCTTGGATTTCACTTACATATTCACCTCCTACACTACTCACACACAAATTACACTCTTAAAATTGCTCTGAAGTGAGGATTCGAGTAGAAGGGCACCTAGGGTTTCAATTTTCAACTCTTTCCGAATTTTCGAGATTCAAGGTATGAATTACACTTTTTGTTTTGAATTTCTTGAGGATTATGGATTAGAGTTATTATATGGTGCATGTTTGATGATTTTGCCATGATTTTGATTGATTTTTCCATTGGGCATTTTATCGAACACCTTGTGGGTTGTTGAATTAGGATGTTTGTGGTTGATTGTTTGATGAATTGTACATGAGCTCGATTATTTAGGGTGTTAGTGACTTGGATTCTCTGCAATTACATTGTTATTTGGGTTTGGAAGCTTAAGTGTGGATTAAATTGTAGAGATGAGACACTATGCCTTATTTGGATTGTTGTATGTAATTCATCGCTTTCTTGTTATATTTGGCATGTACGTATTCTCACAATTGTTTTGCCAGGTACTAATTCGAACAAATGGTTGAAGCAAGGAATAGACAAAATCGAGGTAGATGAGGATGGGGAGCCACCGCCGCAAAACAACCACCACACCCAGACAACCCCGAGGCTTTTGGGCTCACTCTGACAGAGAACAATGGACTAGATAGATGGAACAGGTTGATCACTCATGCTTTCACGCCAACACGACATGCCGACGATGATTGTACCCAAGCACTCGGGATACATGAGGAGGTTTGGCAGATGTTTGAACGAGTAGGGTGGACCACCTTCATGCAAGGGCGTGGCCAACGTTTAAGACACTAGCTCTCGAGTTCCTGAGCACCGTGGAGGTTACAGAGACGCGAGCAAACAATGAGCCTCAGAAAATCCATTTTAGATTGGGCAACGTGTGGAGGCACGTCACTATCGCCCAACTTAACGAGATTTTTGGGGTACCGTCTAACGCTCCTTTCCGGACCGCAGCGAATTATAGCCAGTATGATTTCTAGCGATTGATGGTTCAGACACCAGAGACCGGCCTGATGCTATATGCGGCACGCACGTCAAAGGTTTCGTCAATCCGAAACCCCATCTTCCGCTACATCCAAAAAGTAATGGCTCATTCAATGTACGCTCGCCACAACAACGAGGGTGTGCAAGCTCAGGAGCTATACCTACTTTGGTGTATGCTCACCCGCACCCCTTACAACATGGCGGCTCACTTTGTGGAACACGCCATATATATTTCCAAGCAGAACGCGGGGACAATACTAATTAGGGGAATGCTAACCCCCATTGCTCAACATTTTAGGGTTGATATGCGCCGAATGGAGCCGATAGCGGGCAGTCGGAGCATCAACATGAACACCCTCCGCACCATGAAGATCATAACTGATGAGGAGAACATCCACTATTTTCAACAAAAAGTCAGGCCGGTCTTCCCCCTTCCTAACCCGTAGCTCACAGCTGTGGTGGACAATGAAAGTAACTGGCTCATGAACTCTGAGGCACATTTTAGGGTCATGGAAGGCCTAACTGCAAGGAAAAGGAAGAGGGTAGCAGGGTTACCCGATGAAGAGGATTTGGCGATGGAGGCAAAGAAATACGATCGGCAAGAGAGGGGATTTGATTAGGGCTTCCAGCAGGGAGGATTCGAGCATGGCTTCCCACAGGGGAGGCCCGACATTCCAGAGATCTCCCACCAAGGTGAGGAGCGTGGGGGACAGGATTATCATGATAGACTCTATTCTCTTGAGGGGAGCATGCGATAGCACATGGACGATTTTTGGCATCACTAGGATGATTTTCGGCAGTACCGAGATGATTTCCTGCATCACCAGGAGGAGTTCCGTGCTTTCCGAACTGAGTAGGAGCAGAGGTACCAAGCCTAGGAGCTGAGGTACCAGGCCCAGGAGCAGCGGGAGTTGGAGATATTGCAGACGATGCATCAGATACAAATGTGGCATATCTCCCAGGTCCAATTTCCGCCGCCATCCCCACAGTGATCCAGGTCCTTTCCACACTTTTCTTTGAAATTCTATCTTCTCTTGTTTGCGCTATAATTTCATTCAAGTTTGGGGGGAGAGGTAGTAATTTTATTCAAGGGTGTGGCGTTTTTGGCATTCATGTAGTTGCATTTAGAGCATGTAGGATGCATTGAATTAGATGTTTTTTTTTTTTTAGCACGTTTATTGCTTTCTTAGTTGTTTAGGGAGTGAGTTGACCACTTTTGTGTGCTTGTTGATCTTGGGAGTTGAATTGGGTGTTGAGCGTGAGTTGATCGGGTTGAGAATAAATGATATGGGGCATGCGAATATTGGAATCATGGGTGATATAGTTTGAATTACGCACTTACAAGCCTGTGAGCTTCTTGAGCCTTTACTGCTTTTATAATATGCTGTCTTGTTTGTTGATTGAGTGTGTCATTCATGTTGGTTTGAATTCTAGAACTTGCTTTGGTATCTCCGTCGAAGTCACATGTTGCATGCAGTTTATGAAAATGATTTTAGGCCATTTTTGTTAAGCCTTTCAAGCCTTTTTGCCTACCTTATGATATTTGATTTCCCTAGATAGCCAATTTGAGCCTATTGCCTTATCTGGATATATCTGTTACCCTAAGCTTAAGCGTATAACATTGAGTAAAGGGATTGAATAAATGGTTAATGAAAGGGTATCGAGAAGTTAGAAAATAGTGTATATGTTGGGTGATTGGGAATAAAAGAAGAAAAGGAGGAAAAGGAAGGATACTCACAAAAGAGTCGGAAAAAAAAACGATTGCATAAGTGAGTTGGCCGTAAAAGAACATATAGACTGAAAATTGTGATATAAGGCGTAGGAGAATAAATTATATGAAAAAGAAGGGAGAAATAGAGATGTGATAGAATAAAAGGTGATTGGGGGTACATAGTTGATTTGAATAAGAATAATTGTTTGAGAAAACGATGTGCTTACCAATATATACGCTTGAGTTTGAGTCACTTTATCCATATTTCCCTACCTTAACCAAAAAGCCTTCATTACAACCATAAATAAAGTCCTTTCTGATTTGTGAATTGCATACAATCGAGTGGCAGAGATGTGAGACGATTTGCAAGCATATGGTAATTCTTCAACATGAACATGACTTGAGCGAATACACGTCCCTTATTATCCTAGTGAGTAGAGTATACATTTTATCCATGAGAGGCGTGATTTGAAATGTTTTCCATGATTTTGATAGACTTGTGCTCCGTGTTAGATATGTGAAACTTGGTTGGTTTGTGCTTGATGTCTATGGATTAACGACATGAATTGTGATGCATTGTCCTGGATCTGCTTTTCTTTAACCCATTTATGTTTTGTCTTGTTTATAAAGTGTTAACCAGAACTGTCAACAGTTTAAGTTTGGGGGTTTGATTGGCATGTATTTTGCATGTATTTTAGGCTTAATCTTAGCTAGAATGTGTTGCTATGCATGCATTACATGAGTAAATAGGGCTTTATTCCTATTTTGTGGAAAAGGTATTACGCTTTGCTCGTTTTGTAGGAATTGATTAATAAATTGTAGCATTTTGGCAATGTTAGGAATTTTATTGTTTAGATTTTGATGAATGCCATGTAAAACTTAGAATAGAAAGTTGGCACCCCAATTCTTGTTATAAAATGCATTGTAATAAATAGAGCTGGCCAAGCTAAGTTAAGTCAGCTACGCCCTAACATGCAAGAAGACAATCAAGACTTGAAGGAAGACTCTGTGAGAGACAAATGAGTATGGCAAAGAAAAGCGATGTAAACTCGATCAAGAAGCGGTGAGATACGGTGAGTGGAGCATCGATCAAGTCAACTCAAGAGAAGCCAAGTCTCAAGTTGAAGTGACAAAAGAGTCATCTAATGATTGGAAGGCGACTCTAAGTCACCTGGGGAAAGCAAGGAAATGCGATCAAGTCGAGATAAGCGTAAAGAATCGTTTCACGTAAATCAAGAGATTTACTTAAACAAGTAATATCTCCATACCACCTTTCTCGGAGTGCTCGGTCCCGAGCGTGCAAAAGGAATGAACCAATGGGAAGCACTACACCGTGTCGAACTACGAAAAGGTGAAAGAACAATTCATACGAGGAAATGGCAATTCCAAGAACGCAACAAGACAAGCCAACGATCGCAAAGTGACTTTCAAAAATAAGCCTATCTCTTCAACGGGCAAATTTTTGAAAGTTCACTATAAAAGGCCGAGGAGTTTGTTTGAGAAGGATGACACACATGTGAGATAAACAAGCATATTAGAAAATCAAACATTCTCAATCCTCAAGCCTACATTACGAAGTACATCAATCCAACACTCACCTGTGAAGGAAAGAGAACTTCAATCAGTTGAAGAGGAAACTTTTGAAGAAAAGGGGTCTACATTCCGGGAAGGATTGTAGAAAGGTTCAAGGTTGAACCAAGTCTTAAGCTTTTGGAGGGCTTCGTGATCAAATCCAAAGAGCTTGAGCAAGTGAGTTTGTAGTAACAAAGCGGTACCCTGAAGAAGCCGAGTCGTCACGAGAAGCACCGAGTGATCAAGGCGTCTCAGTGCATCGAGTCCCGGCTAAGGATCAAGTCGGGCCGTTGTTGTGATCAAGACTTGTATCCTGGGATCTTACCACTTTGTAAACTGATCATTACTTAGTGGATTCCTCCGGAGTTGGAGAAGAGAGGAGTAGAAGAATTACCCCATCTTGAACCTCTATAAAAATTTTATTGTGTCATTTACTTTCTGACAAGACTTTAATTCTTGCATTTTTTAACGCTTATATATCTGTGATAAATTTGCTATCCACCGATAATTTATAAGTACTAAATCAAGCTCTAAAATCTTGCTTAATCAAACTTAAGGGTGTTAAGTCTTCCAAATGAAAATAAAACCACAATTGAGTTAAATTATAGCCAACATCCGAGTTACTCCATCAACAAATTTCAAATTTGAGTCATTGAGAGATTAACTCTACCGAGTGACTAATTCGATCGTCCATCAAGGACACGTACCGTAGAATCAACTCTTGTAGATTTAAAAGGACTAAATCGAAAATTTGGTAAGGTTTATTCAACCCCCTTCTAAACCTTACACTTACACCCCTTGGGACCTACAAGTGGTATCGGAGCGGTTGGTTCATTGAACCCTCCGCACCGGTTCTTGAACTAGATCTCCAAACTTTTCAAAGTCCGCTTTAGTACTTAAACTTTCAAAACTCTTTTCTATCATTAAAAGTTATTATCATGGAAGCAAATCTAACATGCATCCCTATGTTCACTATTGAAGAATTTGATGATTGGAAAATTCGTATGCGAGGCTCATCTATCGGCGTTACATGATGAGATGTGGATAGTGATAGAAGATGGGCCTCTGCAAATCTTAAAGGTGAACACAACTTTGTAAGAGTCGTGCGGTGAAGGAGAAGAAGATATTGCTCCCGGACCATCATGGTTGAAAAACCCGAATCGAATGGACAAATGATGACAGAAAAAGATACAACCTGGACAATGTAGCCAAGGACATCCTTTACAAAACCTTGGACAAAGCCATGTTCAATAAAGTCAAATCATGCAAAACGGCTAAAGAAATGGGACAAGGCGACACCGATTTGTGAAGGCTCGAGCAAATCAAAGAAAACAAATTATCGGTGGTACATACGATTTGAAAACTTCAAAATGATCTCGGGAGAGAACCTGGATCAACTGGATGCTCGGTTCACGTAAATCACAAATGAGCTATCTCGCACTTGGAAAGGAATATACACGAGAAAAATGTGTATGAAGATCCTAAAAAGTCTTCCAAATGAATGGGAAATGAAGGTCATGGCACCGAGACATTCCATGGACCTATCAAAGACATCCAACCATGAGTTATTCTCGGACCTCAAAGCCTACGAGTTTGAGCCGAGAAGAAAAGACCAGAAGAGACAATTTGTACCCAAACAAATGCTCTAATTGTTAAAGATGGGAAGAGAGTGAGGTCAAAGAAGTCATTGACCCGGAAGAAATAGCCCCGATGGTTAAAGGTTCAACAAGTTCTTCAATAAGAACTACAAGAGAGAAAGGGTGAATCTTCCAGAAGACACTCCCTCCCTCCAAATCAAGGAAGACAGCCAACCAAGAGAACAGATCATCAAAAAGTTGAGTATCAAAGGGTGACAAGTCAAGAATGGAAAGAGGCGATCAAAAAGTCAATATCTATGTTGAACTCGTAGACAACCAGGTCACTATGCCATTGATTTGCTCATATCCTGTAGTCAACAAAGACAGGGATGAAGAAGAAAGAAAGGTCTTGAGAAAGAAGACAAGAAAAGAAAAAGGCAATGATGGCCGCAGAGATCACCGAGACAAATGGCAAGTCAAGAGAGCAAATGATTGAGAGAGCAAAGAAGCCGACTACTCAAGTGACTCTGAAGAAGAAGCCCCGATCCGCTTAATGGCCAAGGAACAAGATCAACTTGACCAAGAAGATGAGGTACACTCTAACTCATCAAACTCGGACACTAGTGATAGTGATCGTGACACACACACCTCATCACCCACCGATCTTTATGATTCATTAGGCAAAATGATGAAAGATTTTGAACACATTAAATCCTCACACACACTATTGAATGAGGAAAACAAACTTTACTCAAAAGTCAAAACTCAAAGCCGACTAAGGAGCCGAGTACTCTAAGTCAAATAGTCGATGAGAATAAAAGTTTAAAAGTTTGAAAATGCTAAATCAATAGCGAAATTGCCGCTATAGAAAAGAGGAGAATGACCTCAAGAATGTTATTGCCTCATTTACTAGGGCATCTAAATCATTGGATGATCTTATTATGAGTCAAAGAGAATGTGGAGACAAGACAGCTTAGGATTTAATTCCTCTGTGCTATGTCAAACCTCAAGAGAAATTTTGGAAAAAGGATCTTCAAGTCATGAAGAGTCCGAAAAATCCAAAATCGTAAATGTTGCACACACATTCACTCCAAAGCACAATAACAAGCAAACCGGCCTTGGTTATAAAGGAAAAGGAAAACAAACAGCCAGTTGAGTGCGGCTGAAAGGACATCCGAGAAAAGATTCACCAGTCTCTCAAAGAAACTCCAAACAGAAAATACTGTAAAAGAAGAAGCAGAGCTACCAAAACCCCAGAAAATCCATAAAAGAAATACAAATGATGGGAATGGTAGAAAATATCCAAGCCAAGTGATTGGAATAATGTGAACCATCGGCATAGACTTATGGATTATAAGCCCAAATGGCAAAGGCCTAGAACTCAAGAAAGGCCATTCCAAAAGTATAAGAGCTTTCATCAAAGACACTTATGCACCTAGGCACTACACTCAAAAACACCACAATTACCCAAGGAAGGCAATTGCTAAAACACATATGCAGCATACGACAAAAAGAGACAATTTGTATGAACCTAGAATCCCCAAGCAATTTGCCAGGATTAATTATGATTATGGCACTCGATAGATGGCAACCTCTTAGAGTCAAATCATTTGGCTATAGGTTGGTTGGATCATCTTATAATTCTAACCCCTCGGACCCGATAAAGTATGGGTACCTAAAACTTAATTTCCTTGATTGCGAGGTTCAAGGAACAGTGAGTGCCAAGGAACCTAGTACATGGATAGTGGTACATTCCGGACATATGACAGAAATAAGAGAAATCTATCAAAATTCAAGGAAGTTAAAGGAGCAAAAGTCATATTTGGAGGAAATGAAGCTCCTGGTGAAATAAGAGGCATTGGATCCATCAAGAGGAATGGATTAGAAATCACGATGTTGCATATGTTGAAGGACTAAACTTCAATTTACTAAGCATCACAACTCGTGACAAGGGCTACAATGTTGGATTCAACATGGGTATATGCCAAATCAAAGATATTGAATCAAATGAAGTTGTCTTTGCAAGGATGTAGACAGAAGAATATGTATGTCGTGGATTGGTCAACTGCAACACCCCAGACTGCCTACTAGCAAAGAGTACAATGCATCAAAGTTGGTTGTGGCACAAAAAGCCGAGTCACCCGAATTTCAAAACGATCAACAAACTTGCAAGAAGTCATCTTGTGGAAGGACTTCCGGACTCGATATACAAGAAGGAGAGTATATGTGACGCATGTCGAAGGGAAAACAAATCAAGTCGTCATTCAAAGAAAAGACATGCCCATCCTCAACAAGAATATTGCATCCGCTTCATATGGATCTATTTGGCCCATGGAACCTGCCAAAGATAAGTGGAAAGAAATATACCTTGGTGGTAGTAGATGACTACTCAAGATATACATGGACAATATTCATGTGTAAGAAGAAAGAAACTCTACAAAAACTACCACAAATTGATGAAGAGGATTCAAAACGAGAAGAGTCAAACCATTATCAAAATAAGATCGTAGAGGAACCGAGTTTGTCAATGGAATAATAACTCGATATTGTATTGAGAATGGTATTGGTCATGAACTATCGATAGCAAGGACTCCACATGGAATGGAGTTGCGAGAAAGAAGAAATAGAACCCTCAAAGAAGCGGCAAGGACCATGTTAGGCAATGACGAGTTACCAAAAAGATTTTGGGCTGAAGCAATCAACACGACTTGCTACACTCAAAACAGATGTATGATAAATAGATGCAATGACAAAGACTCCTATGAGATCCGGATCGGAAGAAAACCAAATGTTGCATATTTGAGAATATTTGGATGCAAATGCTTCATCCACAACAATGGCAAAGACAATCTAAAGGCTTTTGATGCTAAAGGCGATGAAGGTATCTTCTTAGGATACTCAAATGAAAGCAAAGCCTACGAATACTCAACAAAAGGACTATGGTTGCGAAGAATCCATCCATGTGGTATTTGATGAGCCAAATATAAATGGAGAAGACAATGAAGAGTCACCGTGATAAGTCAATTATCCAACCGCATGAAGAGTCCCTATCTTGAAGTTTGGAATTATCAATTGAAGAAGATGAGATAGGCCGAATCTCAAAAACAAATGGAAAATTTGCAAAAATAAGTGATTACGAGAGAGTCGACCACAAAGAACACAAATGCAAGTCAACCGAATCCAACTAACTTACTCTAACTTTGATGTAAGATGGTGAGAGACCACCAAATGTAACTTGTCATTGGAGATATAAGAGAAGGTGTCAAAACAAGATCCGAACTCAACTCAACAAGAAGCCATGTTCACATGCTTCATCTCACAAATTGAGCCCAAAGATGTGTCACAAGCATTGGACGACACACATTGGATTCAAGCTATGCAAGAAGAGTGAATCGGTTTGAGAGAAATAAAGTATGGGAATTAGTGCAAAGACCCATACATCAAAATGTTATTGGAACCAAATGGGTGTTCGAAATAAGATGAACGAGGAAGGTTACGTGGTAAGAAACAAAAAGCAAGACTAGTGGCCAAAGGATATTGCCAAGAAGAAGGGATAGATTTTGATGAAACATTTGCCCCTGTAGCAAGATTGGAAGCTATAAGGATGTTTCTTGCCTATGCACTCACAAGAATTTCATTGTATATCGGATGGATGTAAAAAGTGCATTCCTAAATGGTTTATTGGAAGAAGAAGTGTATGTTGAACAACCTCCAGGATTTGAGCGAGAAGACTCTTGGAGATAAGGTATACAAACTCAAGAAAGCCTGTATGGATTGAAACAGGCACCCGAGCATGGTATGATACTTTGTCGGAAATTCCTAAATCGAAAATGGATTCACAAAAGGAAAAGTAGATAGAACACTTTTCAAAATTCAAGACAAGAAGAGTATTCTACTTGTTCAAATATATGTTGATGACATCATCTTTGGATCCACAAACAAAGAGTCATGTGTGAAAAGTTTTCAAACCTCATGCAAAGTAAATTTGAAATGAGCATGATGGGAGAGTCGACATTCTTCCTTGGACTCCAAGTGAAACAAATTGAAGGATGGAACCTTCATAAGTCAAACAAAATACACCAGAGACTTAATGAAGAAGTTTGGTATGGAGGAGAAGTCTTCGTGAAAATACCAATGAATACATCGATCAAAATGGACATAGATGCGGATGGCAAAGTCAGATCAAACAAGATCTGAGCACTTATTGGATCATTGCTCTATCTCACGAGAAACGGGCCGGACATCACCACCTTTGTAGGTGTATGTGCAAGATTTCAATCTGCTCCAAAAGAGAGTCATATGACAAAGAAGAGAATATTGAGATACTTGAAAGGAAGCCAAGAAGTAGGGCTATGGTATCCAAAGGAAGGTGGATTCAAGCTAATTGGCTATTGATTCCGACTATCTTTGGATGCGAGTGGACAGAGAAGAGCACTTCGAGGCACATGTCAAATACTAGGAAACAAAGCTAATTTCTGGTTTAGCAAGAAGCAAAACTCAATAGCCACCTCTACAAAATGAGGCGAATACATAGGCATGGGCACATTGTTGTGCCCAAGTCCTATGGATGAGACAAAGAAATGAGAGACTATGAAGTTGAAGAAAAAGAAATTCCAATCATGTGTGATAACACAAGTGCAATTGCAATCACTCAAAATCCTGTGTTGCACTCAAGAACAAAACAATCAAATCCAAGAAGCTTGAGCAAGTGGGTCAGAGTAGCAAAGCAACGCCACTGTGAAGAAGCCGAGTCGTCACGAGAAGCTTGATTGTGTGACCAAGGCATCTCCCGATCGAGTCCCAAAAAGGATCAAGTCACCAGTGTGATCAAGACTTGTATCCGGACCATTAACCACTTTGTATACGGATCAATACTTAGTGGATTCCTCCAGGAGATGGAGAAGAGAGGAGTAGAAGAATTACCCCATCTTGAACCTCTATAAAAACTTATTGTGTCATTTACATTTCAAAGACTTTAATTTCTACATATTACTTTTATATCTCAACGATTAATTTGCTATCCAATTGATAATCAACCAAGTGCTAAAACCTAGTATTAAAACAAACTTAACCAAATTCAAGGGTGTTAAGTCTTCCGCTGAAAACATATCACAATCGAGTTAAGTCTTGATCAAAACAACTGAGTTATTCTATCAATAGCTCGGTCAGTCTGCTGAGTGACTAACTCACGATTAACTAACTTAGTTGTCCATCAAGGACCCAGCTGTGAAGTATTAACTCTGAACATTTTAAAAGGACTAAATTGAAAAGTTGGTAAGGTTTATTCAACCCCCCCTTCTAAACCTTACACTCACATCCCTTGGGACCTACAATAACACTCTTCAGAATTCAAGATGGAGAGAGTATACTGCTTGTTCAAATATATGTGGATGATATCATTTTTGGATCCACAAATAAATAGTTGTGTGATAAGTTCACAAACCTCATGCAAGGCAAATTTGAAATGAGCATGATGGGAGAACTGACTTTCTTCCTAGGACTTCAAGTTAAGCAATTGAAGGATGGAACTTTCATAAGTCAAACAAAGTACACCAGAGATTTAATGAAGAAATTTGGTATGAAAGAGAAGTCTTCTGTGAAAATACCAATGAACACATCAGTCAAGATGGACATGGATGCAGATGGCAAGGTTGTAGATCAAACAAGATACAGAGCACTTATTGGATCACTGCTCTATCTAACAGCCAGCAGGCCAGACATCACCTTTGCAGTAGGTGTATGTGCAAGATTTCAATCTGCACCAAAGGAGAGCCACATGACTGCAGCTAAAAGAATCTTAAGATATTTGAAGGGATGCCAGGAAGTTGGCTTATGGTATCCAAAGGAATGTGGATTCAAGCTTATTGGTTACTCAGACTCTGACTATGCTAGATGTAAAGTTGACAGAAAGAGTACTCCAGGTACATGTCAAATGCTTGGAAACAGATTGGTTTTCTGGTTTAGTAAGAAGCAAAATTCAATAGACACATCCACAGCTGAAGCAGAGTACATAGCTGCTGGCAGTTGTTGTGCCCAAGTCTTATGGATGAGACATCAGCTGAGAGATTATGAAATTGAAGAAAAATAGATTCCAATTATGTGTGATAACACAAGTGCTATTGCAATCACTCAGAATCCTGTGTTGCATTCAAGAACAAAGCACATTGATGTCAGATATCATTTTATAAGAGATCATGTTGAAAAGAAAGACATCACCTTGGAATATATCTCAACTGATAAGCAGTTAGCTTACATATTCACCAAGCCCTTATGTGAATCAAGATTTGAAGAGCTTAAGCATGAGCTAGGGTTAATTGAGCTGAGTTAACACTCAGAAGACTCAATCAGAAGAGATGGAAGATAGAGTTAGTTGTATAAGAAACAACCAAGTAAGATCAGCCATATCGGAAAGTCAGCTGTATCGAGTTAACTGACTGCTGAGTCGCTTAATGAAAAGGAGAGCACAAGAGTTAAGTCATTTGTGAGATAAGTTGAGTCATTTATGAGCTAAATGACAAAAACGCAGTCGTTTTAAATGAGCGGGAATGTTTTTAAGGATGACATCAGCGTAATAATGACGGGTATAGTCAAAAGCTGCACAATAAGCATATGATTGGATATAAATGCTGCCGCATTAAATGCGAGGAATTAAATACGGTTTGACGTGCTAAATCTGAGCCGTTGATCTTGATCAATTTTCAAAAATAAAAAACCCATCCTTTCATAACGCTTATATACGATTTTCAGTGTTCTCTCTCACACTTTACTGAAAATGTTCATCTTTCAAGCAAAAGAAAGCAACGTATTTTCTCTCTCGCAAACCCTACGTGTTCTCAAGCTAGTTTATCAAGTTTTAATCGGTAAAACTCTCTACAAATGGCACCAAAGTTTAATTTCGTCAAGTTATCGAAGCAAATCCACTCAGGATCGTCCGTGGATTTTGAAGGCATGGTGAAGCAGGGTTCGGATGAAACTCTAGTGAAGAAAATTGTTGATATGTTGGAAAAGTCCAGTCTTAAGGCTTTTTTTACTATGGATTACTCGCACACCTACCTTGAAGAAGTGGCGCAGTTCTACGTGAATACGGAGGTACGGGATGAAGACATCAAGTCTTCTGTCCACCGCAAGGATATTATGATAACTACTAAAGACCTTGCGGAGCATTGTTTGTTGCCGTCTGAGGGCATGTCTGAGATAAATGAAGCTGATGTCGATTTGGCTGCTGCATGGAAAGAGGTAGCCAAACCTGAATGTGCTGCGAAGGTGATCTACACAGCTGAGAATAAGTTGCTGAAGGACGACTATCACAAGTTGATGGATGTTGTCTCAAAGTGTGTAGACATGAAGTTTGGCAATTTCAACCAACTGTCAAAGACTAAGCTGATCATCATGGCTATGATCATGCAGGGAAAGAAAGTTAACTGGGTTGAGTTCGTGTACAGCAGACTCTGCCAGAACGTTGGGAACAAATCATACAAGGAGGATGGATCCTTTAGAGGATCACTAGGATATGGCCTGGTAATTGGCCATCTGATGGAAGTGAAGGGTATTCCCTTTCAACATGGAAAGCCTTTCCATGTAAACAAGAAGATGTTCAGGGCTAATCTTTCAGGAGCCCAGAAGAGAGCCCATGCAAAGAGGGCGGACACAAGTGAGAGGGAATCAGCTGACCCCGATGACACATATGTCACCTCCCCTCCCAAGAAAAAAGCTGCATAGAAGAAGGTTGCCCCGCAAAGAAAGGAACAGGCAGATGCACTCCGCCCGCACCCGAGTCACTGCCCCCTTGTAGTGTCTCTCCCCTGCCAGTAGAAATGAGGCCGAGAAGAAAAACCCAAATCCCTTCTCCAACTATACAAAAGAAAAGGACTGCCAAGCCCAGAAAGGCAGCTTCATCCAAGAAAGATGCACCAGCCCCTGCCGCCACATAATCAAAAGTGGAAAAAGAACCAGAAATTCCTCTGGTTAAAACCAAAAGAAGAAGGCTAGTCAGAACGTCAGAGCGTGAAAAAGACAATGAGTCTCGCCACTCACCGAGAAAGCTTCCGAGATCACTGCACACTCAAGAAGTGCGCTCCGGTAGTTGATGAAATTGCTAAGACTGCTGAGGGTGATCAACAGAGGCCCCCAGAAGACCCAACTGTGAAGAGGACAGCTGAGGACAAAGAAGCAGCTGAGACAACAAAATCTCAAGGTGAAAAAGTTGTCTCTCCGCCTGCAACTGACGCTGCTGAAGGTGAAAAGCAGCAGAGCATGCTACCTTCCATTCTAGAAAAGGAAGGACAAGAAGAGGAGGATGAGGATGATAATGTTATCATACTTTCTCCTGTATATCCAGACATCCTGCACCGTCTACGTGAATGGAAGGTGTGGAAGCTAAGCCACTCAAGGGTGCAGTTTGAACACCCTAAGTTTATTGAGGAAGAAGATGAGTTGTTGCAATTTCTTGAAGTCAACACTGTTCTTCAGGCTCTTGATGAGGATAACTGCCTGAATATTCTACACATCTACAAGGAAAAAGAAAAGGCCAGAGCAGTTGAGGAAGTAGAAGCACTCGAGAAAGCCAGTATATGTCCTCTTACTGGAACTCTGGAAGACACTCACCCTCATATAGATGTGTTCTCTGAGAGTGATGAAGACATGGATCCCGTTGCTGCAATAGAGAAGTCAGACATGCAGCAAGCTCTGAGGGAATCCAGGATAATGCATGAGCAACAAATGTATGAAGGACCAGGAGAGTCCTCACAATCTCTCCTGCAGACCGATCCTTTGGGAGTAGCACAGCATATTGCCTCAGTCGTTGCTGCAGTTACGTCCCCTGTCTAGTCTGAGGATGGTTCCAAGGGAAATGGCGATGGCACCCAAGTTGAGCCAACCCCTACTGAAGGTGTCTTACCACCTGCCCCAACGATTGAGCACTCAACGGAAGCAGCCGCGAGTCTGGAGAAGAGTGACCCCATCATCAGTCACTCAGCTGGTGTGCCAGCTGAGGGGGAAACTCACTCCACTACGGCAGGGTCGAAGGATGCTGCAGATGACTCCATATTGAAGAAAGGAGGCGAAGTAGAAACTAAAAAAGAACCACAGCAGGTTGACATTGACAAACCTTGGACAGTTGAGTCTGTCCCAACAAGTGTCACCGCTGCTGCTACTGCAGCCGAGGACACTTTGTTGGGCGATCGAGGGAGAAGGCAATGCCCCGGGAGTTAACACTCTGGGCAGTGAAAGTGCAATCCAAGGGGTTGAGACTCCTTCGGATGCCATGGTCCAAGACCCTAAGACAATTGCGACTGTCGATGGGAATGTAGAAGGCCTCTATGCAGTTGAGACTGCTGAAGGTGTTGAAGGCACAAGGGAAGTTGAGACCTCCCTGGGTAAAGCTCAAGAAGTTCAGAACATCCCTCCTGTTAACATTGTTGAATGTAATAAGGAGATTAGTGCACTTCATGACTCCCAGGAAAACCCTGACATATCATTTTTGGGGTCTGAAGATGAAGTTGAGTCCACACCTGTTGAACATCAAAAGTGTAAGTCTAAGCGGCTACGATAATCTAGAGGGGGGTGAATAGATTATCTCCATCTTTTCGATTTTACCCTCTTTTTCGAACAAAACAAGCCAAGACAATATAGAAGGTGCGGAATGTAAACAACACACGTTGATTTATAGAGGTTCAACCCACCTATGGCCTAATCCTCTACCACCCCAGTATATCCGGGATGGATTTCAAAAAGAAAAAGAATTTTATTAATTACCAAAATTTATACAACTTCAACTTACAACACCTTGAAGAGCACCACACTCTTCTTCAACACCGCCTTTGGAGATTACCACAATCTCCCTTTGAAGATTACCACAATCTTCCTTCAACGGCACCTTTGAAGATCACCACAATCTTCAATCTTGAAGAATACCAAATTCTTCAACACCTCAAGAGCACCACACTCTTGAAACACCTATCACCTAGATCACCCAAGTGTATTCTTTCCACAAGAATACTCACAAGGATGTCTTTTGTTGAATGATGACCAAAAAATCAAGATTACAACTCAATAATGAATTGATACAATTTGAGTGCAAGTGTAATCAAGAAATGAAAGCCTAGACCTCAAGATGTGAAAGTGATAAGCTAGGCAAATTACAACAAGAATAATAACTATGAAGAACAAGTGTTTGCTTGGAGTGTATCTTGTTGTATTGTATCTCAATTGTTGTATTGGTTGCTCCAAAACTTCCTCTATTTATAGGAGATGATTGATCAAACATAGGCTCCTCTTGGGGATTGAGAATCTCTGAAAAAATACAATTAAAATCAAGAATATAGTCATTAGAAATCAATCCTACAATTTAAGGAAAGTTTGTCTGTTTCTGTCAAACGGTCGAAATTTGTCATGTCAAACTTGAGGGCGGCACTTGGTCGCACGAAATAGAGTTTGAATTGAACATATCGACAATTAACACGGGCGACCGACGACGTAGGGTTCGACCGGTCATCCCCATCTCAAATGGCCGCACAAAACCAAAATTAAGAAGGCAGGAGTTCTGTTTCAAGACGTGACTCCCAGGTACCGGTCGACAGGATGTTGACCGGTCGACACCCTGGTCGACCGGTCGACCTGACCAAAAATAATTCCGTCTCATTTTTTTTGTTCCAAAATTCATCTTTAGGTACGGGTTGCCCTATAGGGCGACCGGTTGACCTCGAGACAGAAATGTTGTCCAGTTTTTGTCAAAAATAAACCTCAAGAAATACTCCGAAAATTTAGTAAAAACATTTTAAACCAATCGGGAGTATTTAGACAACATTTAGAAATCCTGTTTAGAAGTAGAAACTTATAAACATAAAATCATTAAAAGTATTGTCCAATTTTATCGAAAATAAATCTTGAAGAAATACTCCGAATAAATAGTAAAAACATTTTAAATCATTTAGGAGTATTTAGACAACAATTAAAAACATTATTTTGGTGTAAAAATAAAATCATCAAAATTAAGATAAAAACATGTATCAAATAAAAAGGACCCAGCTGAGGATGTTCTACCACAGACGAGTCAGTCGAGTTTCAAAGCTACTCATCAAACATTTAACTTTGATGATGAACCAAGCCCCCAGGTTTTCTTCATCATCCGATGACACTGATGATGCAGCCGAGGACCAGGTACTTCACTTAGCAAAATACACTGAGTCCGAAGAAGCTGTTAAGACAGTTGAGGCTCGGTCAGCTGGCCAACCCACTCAAAAAGGCCCGATTGAAATCGAGTCATCTCAAGCAGCTCCCACAACTATTGCAAGATCATCGACTCCACCAGATCATCACAGTACACAGATCAAATTTCAATCCCTTATGTGCGAGATGATACTTTTGAGCAATTATTTCCCTTTTCACTAGAGCTGCCAGAGCTAGAGGAAGAAACAACTAAAGAGCAGTGATGGTACACCGTTCGAGAAGATCCAGTAATCCCTACCGACTCCATTGTACCAGCAAACTTTGATTTCAATGCAGAATGGCCGCCAACTGAATCAGGTGTGACAGCTAAGATCCGTGAAGTTTTCAAGAAATTCTGTGGAGAGATTGAGAAGATCGGACAGCACCAGGCCTCATTAGATCTACGTCTGGAAAATAGAGATGCCAACCTCACTGCAGATTTAAGAGGGATAGTGGTACGGATCGGTGAATGGTGTCGGCAAAGCGAGTGCGTGCGATACGAACAAGTTCGATATTTTAAGGCATTGTACAATAAGATGCTTGTTTGGAGTACTGACAATGTTGATATGAAGGAGAGGATGCAGGCGTATATGGAAAGATTGCATGCCTCCCACACAACTAAAATGGAGTTATTTGCGTGAATTTCATCGAAAAGAAATTCTCGTGTTGAGGAGAACATGAATACAAAGTTCACCTTCTCTCATGGTTTGAAATGAAAGCTCGTGGCAAATGAATCAAAAGCCACTGGTTCGAATTCAACAAAGACATGCCGTAGCGACTCAAGAGAACTCGCTTGTCGCAGACCGACTTCATGCTCGCAGAATGTTCCCCGGATCCCTCTCTCCTTTGATGATGCCAAAAAGGGGGAAGAGGAGTACCTAAGGAAGTTGAAAGAAGAAGCAGTTGGTGAGAAAGCAGCTGATGAGAAAAAAAAGGGAAAAGCAGTTGAGTGGGAAAGGTCAAATGATTTGACCCTAATGATTGTTGAAACCCCTGACCAGGGTCATGTGACAGCCTCAATAATCAGCAAACTTCCAGTAACTCTGTCGATCGAACACTCTATTGTGCCCATGTTAGAGAAAAGAAAGATTGTAGTAGCAGATCAGTTAGAGTTCGATAAAAAGATGGATGCACGCATTGAAGCAGTGATGAAACAATTTGGTGGCATTCCGGCAGGGAAGGATCAAGATGCTATTTCAAATGACGGATCCGAGCCAAGATCTGTTGAAGAATTTAAGATGCTCGAATCCGAAGGCTATTTCGAGAAGATGTTTGTAGCCCAAGCCTGGGGATCCATCTCTTGGGAGAAAGGTCCGGTTATGCGAAGAACCCGATAGGCGAAGAAACTACCAGCACCATTCAAATTGGTATGCGAAGACTCATGTACGATGATACACCCGGAGGAGGAGGAAGAAGTGGTGGAGGAAAAGGTTTCCAGACCTGACCTCTACCAAAAATATCGAATATGTAGATCCCGACAAGAAGGGAATGATCTCTTTTGGGCCGGGTATGATGAAGTAGCGAAACCGCGCGCCGGGGAAGAATGCGACTACGTGAAAAGAATAGAAGAGAAAAACAAGAAACAAGACCAGCTATGGCAAGAGAGGCAAGAGAGGAAGCGAAAAGACGATGCTGCAAAAAGAGCTTATGAAAAGAAGAAAACAGCTGAAGATGAAAGAAAAAGAAAGAGAGCTGATGATGACAGAGCTCAAGAGGAAAGAATGAGGCAACAAAGATGATGAAGTGTTGCTGTGAACCCTTCATGTATTTTACTCTTGTAAATACATTTTTGTGTAAGTCATCTGTATATTCAATAAATTGTTTTATAATTTCTCACTTTATATTTATATCTTAGCATAGATGCTTGTAATTTGCTTAGATTTAAATATGCTCTAATACACTTTGTAAACAACTGTGTAAAGGAAAAGAATGCTACGATCAATAAAATGATTGATTATGCGCATACATTCTTTGTTACTACATTGCCTGTATGTATCTTTGTTGTTTGCATGTTGTTTAATGTTTTTAAGTTTTGGCATCATCAAAAAGGGGGAAATTGTTGGGAAATTTATTTTAGATTTTGATGAATGCCATGTAAAACTTAAACTAGAAAGTTGGTACTCCATTTTTCTTGTAATTTTCATTGTAATAGATAGGGCTAGAAAAGCTAAGTCGAGTCAGCTAAGCCTGGAAATACAAGAAGTCAACTGAAGACTGAAGTGAAGACTCCGTTGTGGAACAACAGAGTATGGCCAAGAAGGTTGATCAAGAACTTGACTGAAGATGTATCAGCTGAGGAACAGTTGTGTGAAGTGTCAGTATAAGTCATCTCAAGAAGCCAAGTCACAAGTTGAAAGTGATAGTTGAGTCTTCAAATGATTGAAGCAGACTCAAGTCACCTGGGAATTAGGCAGCAGCCAAGAGAAGTCAACTGAAAGGAATCCGTTGCACAGAAGTCAAGAATACTACTTAAATAAGTAATACTTCCATGTTGCCAGGTCTTAAAGTGCTCGTCCCATAAGCGTGCAAAAGGAATAAACCAATGGGAAGCACTGCACCTCATGTCAGAACCTGAAAAGTTGAACATTCATTTAATACGAGGAAAGGTCTACATCTTAAGATTGAAGAACAAGAAAAGACAAGCCAACGAACACAAGTGTTTGTTGAAAATCAGCCTATCTCTTCAACGGGCATATTTTTGAAAGTTCACTGTAAAGGCTGAGGAAACACACTGAGAAAAGGTTACCTGAACCACGAACAAGCAAGCAATATTCAATCTGTAACCTGCAAATATTCTCAAAAATATTCAAGCAAATCCTCAAGCCTGAAACTAGAAGGAAATCAATCCAACACAAAGCTGTGAAGGAAAGACTGCTTCAAACTGTTGAAGAGGAAACTTTTGAAGAATCAAAAGGGGTCTACTTTCCAAGGAGGATTGTAGGAAGGTTCAAGGTCGAACCAGTCTCAAATTATTGGAGGGCTTCGTAATCAAATCCAAGAAGCTTGAGAAAGTGAGCTGAAAGTAGTAAGGCGCATGCCACGTGAACAAGCCGAGTCGGAAGAGAGAAGCCACCGTGTGACCAAGGCATTTCTAGACTGAGTCCAAGGAGCAAGTCAGCTGTGTGATCAAGACTTGTCTCTAGACTAATAACCACTTTGTGAACCAATCATTACTTAGTGGATTCCTACAGGAGTTGGAGAAGAGAGGATTAGAAGAATTACCCTATCTTTGAACCTCTATAAAAATCATTTGTGTCATTTACATTTCAGCACTTCTAGTTTTGCATACATACTTATATATGCTGATAATTTGCTATCCAACTGATTAAAAAAAAAAACTAAGTGCTAAAATCAATTGTTAAAACAAGTTTAAATCAAACTCAAGGGTGTTAAGTCTTCCGCTGAAAAACTCAACACAACCAAGTTAAGGTTTAGGCTAAACAGCTGAGTTATTATATCAACAGCTCTATTGAGTCTGTTGAGTGGCTAACTCTGTTGATTAACTAACTTAGTTGTCCCTCAAGGACTTAGCTGTGTGTTAACTCTGTAATATTTTAAAAGGACTAAAATCGAAAAGTTGGTAAGGTTTATCCAACCCCCTCTTCTAAACCTTACTTACACCCCTTGAGACCTACATGAGGGATATGATCAAAGAGACCAAGCCCTTTAGGTAAGAACATAAGACCACATCTAAACCATTTGACTTAATAATCAATGGTCCAGATTTTACTTTCCATTTTAGGCATGGGCGGTTGAGTGTAAGGGTATGAAAGTAATTTTGTTCTTAAGATAAGGGATATATTTGTAAATCCCAATTTTTCGAATTTGGTAAGTCAAATCTGCTTCCTCTCATCCTGTGATTTTCTCTTTCTTACTCTTTTCAAAAAATCCGAAACTGCTTCTCCATCTCTTCTCCATCTTCATCTCCCTCTGTGAACAAAATTGAAAAACTGCTTCCTCTCATCCTACTGAAATTGCTTCCTCTACCTCTCTCTTTCAAAAAATCGATCACCTGAAGCTTCTAGGGCTCAAACATCTTAGAATTTTGGTGTCTACTCGTTGATACGGTCCATGCGTTTTCAATTTGAGTGTAAGTTTTTCTGTTCGATTTTAGTGTTTCTTGCTTATAGGGTTCTATTTTTGTGATTTTATGATCGATTTTAGTGTTTTCATTCTGTTCAATTTTAGGGTATACACATATATTGGATTCGTTCTTGCTGACAGGTTTGATGAATGATTTTTTCTTGTGATTTGTTCTTATGTCGTGTGCTTGTAGTTTATATTTGTTTCGATTTCTCGGTTTCGATTTATCATGTTTAATTTCACACCTTCGTGTACTGTTGTTAGTTGTGTAATAATGTATATATAGTTATGTAATTATGTATATTTAGCTATAGAATAATGTATATTTAGTTTTGTGATAATGTGTAGTTAGTTTTGTGATAATAGACAATTAGTTTGTGATAATGTTATGGAATTATGTATCTTTAGCTATATGATAATGTATATTTAGTTTTGTGAAAATGTATAGTTAGTTGTATTTTTTTTGTATAATAATTGGTTCTATAATTTTTTTTGTAGATTTGTTTTATCAACTAAATGGCCAAAACAAGGGAAAAGGGGTCGCGGAGAGTGGGGTGAAGACAAAGGGGAAAGAGAGCAAAGGATTCATATACAACATTATCCACTAGACCGATTCCCAGGTTATTGGTAAACGCGCTGGTTGATCTTTCACCTGCACAAACTGCTGCGATTGCTGATATGGGATTCGGAAGTTTGCTTTCGCTCTCAATTGTTGACTTCGCATCCCAACTAACGTTTTGGTTAGTCGAAAATTTTAACGCAGCTAGCTCGGTGTTGTTATTGATCGGGGAAGATAACATTGTAGTGTTGTTTTTAATAGCCAGTGTACAATGTATATTTATGCTCATCTTCTTGTATAGTTAGTTTACTATGTTTGGTGTTTGTTTTTTTTGGGAGCCACTTATACTTTAATTCGTAGGGAGATTTTGTATATGACTTAGATGTTTCGTTGAATTATGGATATGAATAGATCACGACATGGGTTGTTTTCTTTTTAATCAATATAACTTTGCATTTTTTATATACACTTGGGTCGAATATTGTATTCATAGTTACAACATTTTGTGTACTTATGCACAAAATTATGTATAGTTAAGTAGACAATATATTTTGGTTATGTAGTTATGAAATTTTGTTTATTTACGCATAAGATTATGTATAAAATTGATGCAATGTATATTAAATGTGTTTTGTATACGTAGTCAATAAAATTGTATAAGTAGTTATAGAAATTTGTAAAATTACGCATAAGAATATGTATTTTTAAACGCTTGTGCTATATTGATCCTGATGTTGTCACTTAAAAACGATGTATAATTTAAACGCAGATAATGTATAAATAGGTTGCAGATATTGTATGTTTATGCATAGAATTATGTACAATACACATAAATTGCCATAGTGTATTGGATATGTATATTCTAGCATCCGATAATGTATATTTAGTTTGCCAATGTCGTATATATTACCAAAAAAATTGAAATCAATAACAAATACACATTGCTCTCAGGAAGCGCTGGGTTGCGTGCCCCCTGTTTTGTGATGCTGCCGTCATGCTCAGATGCTTCAACAGGTGTGGATTTTTTAGAGTTCTTGTAGCCCTCTCTATTGCAAACCACGTGTTGCACACGAATTTCCTCATTCTTGAATTTCTTTGTATGCTCCTCCTAACGTCGAAGCCACTACACATACCATAATCCTTGTAAAATTGTATTCCAGCTTCCAATGTACGGAAATGCATGTCGGCACAAGGAATTTTTTCTTGTTCCACTTCTGGGATCCAATATTTAGTAGATCCTGGCGAGATTTCGAGCCTCTGACCAACATAAACTGTGTAAGCTGGAGCTTGATCTGGTAAAAACACAAGATTTATATAATAAATATACAAATATTGAATACTATGTACACAGACTTTCAATATATGGTGTAAAATCGTATTATGCAGTTTTTGTCTTTTAAGTACACGTTTTAAATGTACATTATGTACATAATGACTACTCTAAGCATACAAATCTAGAATACTATATTTACATAACATGAACGTATGGTGCAAAATCGTACTTACCAATCTTTGTCTTATAAGTACACATATTTAATGTCCATTGTGTACATAATTACTACTCTAAGCATATAATGCATGCATTGTAATTAGGCAAAAACGTATTTGCATAATACATTATATGTGATACATATTTTTCATACTAAATACACAAATTCGAAACATTACACACATATCATTAATACGAACTAAATACATGATTTTTTATACAAATCCTCATATGTTCCAATATTTTGTTATAACTATTCACATTAAAAACGCTATACATGTATTATCCTTATTGTAAACTAGCATATTAGTAAAAAATTTGCTTGTTGTTATGTGAGATTGTGTTTTACATAATTAGAAAGCTGTATGTACAAAATACTTATAGTAAACATACACAATATTTGTTATAATTACACACCCCTTCTGCGATGTTGGGGTCGTAATATTTTTTATTTTTCAACACTACATGCATTCGAACCACACATTTTACGGATGAATTGGTGTGAAATTATTACCTTAATGCGAATAGATTGTGGAGGGGGAATACTGACTTTGTGACATCGCAATCTCGATTTCGTTGATGTGTATGGCGGTTTTCTGGTGTTTTAGTCGGTTTGATGATTTATGTTACGATGCTTGATTTTCAATCTTGATGTTTTTCCTGGTTTGAATGTCGATTTTTCTCTCTGTTTTGCAGGTTCTATTTTTACGCGGGAATGGATCGTGGAGGAAGAAGATGGTGATTATGGACCTATTATTGATGGTAATAGGGAGGAAGAAGATCTCATTCCCTGATTTCAGGGAAACGGTTATTTGGCTAAAATTGATGTTTCTATTGTACCCCTATTTGGTCCCCACCATTTTTTATTACTAGAAAATCCCATTAAATCCTAGCCTTTTTATTTAATTTTGTTGGATGGTGTGGATTGAGTCTTATGTTCTTACTTATAACTATGGTCTCATAGGATCTCCTCCCCTATATAGGGATTGGATCAAATGAGACCAAATAATTAGAGTGAGACATGTGGACTAATTCGTGCCACAAATCAGTAATTTTAGATGGTTGGAATTTATCCAAATTAATAATTATTTTTAGTTTATTTTAAACCTGAAAAGGGCACAATTGTAATTACACAATTACATGCCTTTTGGTAGGCAACACCGCAAGTCCTGGCCTCAGAACTGCGCTAAATTTGTTTTCACTTTCATGGGAGCTTCGATGATTGGGGCGGTTACTACCACCGCAAATCCTTTCTGCACAGCCAAAGAAATTTTCAAGCAATTCAATGCCTCCAAGTCAAAATTAATCGTCACACAATCGCGGTACGTCGATAAGCTCCGCGAAACAGGGGATAATTTTGTGGTGTTCGGCGAAGATTTCTCTGTCGCCACGATCGATAATCCGCCGGATGGATGCTTGCATTTCTCGGTGCTCGGAAGCGAACGAGAAGGAGGCGCCGGTGGTTGAGATCGATTCGGACGACGCCGTCGTGCTGTCGTTTTCCTCTGGCACCACCGGATTACCCAAAGGCGTGATCCTATCTCACAAAAGCCTAATCACAAGCGTCACGCAGCAAATCGACGGCGAGAATCTGAATCTGTACTTGAAGCCAGACGATGTTGTTTTCTGCGTTCTGCCATTGTTCCACATACACTCGTTGAATTATGTGCTATTGTGCTCGTTGAGAGCCGACGCGGGGGTTCTGCTGATGTAGAAATTCGAGATCGGTTCGCTTTTGAGCCGAGTCTGAGGCACGTAGCTGTCGGTGGCGGTGGTGCCGCCGTTGGTTTTGGCTTTGGCGAAGAATCCGATGGTGGATAACTTTGATTTGAGCTCGATTCGAATGGTGTTGTCGGGGCGCTCGCTCCCGGGAAGGAACTTGAAGCGGCGCTTACTCGATGTCGTGTGCCGCAGCGATGTTTGGACTAATCCTGGGTTTTTCGATGTGTACTTAGATGTGTTTTACTATGTAATTAGTTAATATTTGATGTATGTATTTATATGTATTTCGATGCTTATTTAGGAGATTTCGTTGTATACTTATATGTTTTTCGATGTATACTTAGATGTGTTTTGTTGTATAAGTAGTTAATTTTTGATGTATGTATTTATGTTCGTGTATACTTATATTTTTTGTTGTATACTTATATGTGGTTTGTTGTATACTTATATGTGTTTTGTTGTATACTTATAATTTTGTTTGACAATTGTAATATGCAGTAAAATTATGTTAAACATACATCAAAATAGTGTTAAGTATACATCAAATATATGTTAAATATACAACACAATAATGAGCGTGATTTTCTCTCTCTCTAATTGATTTACTTAATCAACGGTCCCCACATGTGTTAATGAGCGTGATTCTCTCTATATAAATGATTCCTTAATTAATGGTCCCCACATATTTTTGTTTGACCATTTTAATATACAGTAAAATTATGTTAAACATACAGCAAAAGAGTGTTAAGTATACAACAAAACATTGATAAGTGTACATCAAACTGCATGGCAGAGCACATGCGCGATTTTCTCTCTCCAGCGCGATTTTCTCTCTCCCCACGTGATTTTCTCTCCCCTAATAACTGATTCATATTTGGATGGTCCCCACATGTTTGTTTTGACAATTATACCCTTATTTTGCCTTAATTAAATGTTTAATGTAATTTTAAGCCCTATTTATCTTAGCCATTGATATAGATAAGAGAGGGTTGAAATGAGTCCACATTGTCTCACTATAATATGTGGTTTCATTTTAACCTCCCCCTATATATATATGAAACTTGAAGTAGAAAAATATCTATGCTTTATAATTATTAGAAATGTGGTGTAAAATTGTATATGAAACTATACATATTTATACTAGTTAATTCTAACCCCTAAACCTAAATTAGCCCCTAAAATAACTAACTCCTAAGTCTCCTAAAATAACCCCTAAACTATTTAATGGTTATCACACCCTAATCCTCCCATTTCACAAAGTACATGTACTTTTGAATTAAAACAAGTGAATTTACCGAAATGAACATCCACAGATCAGAGATCTATCAAAACCATGGAATGACAGAATTCATTTTGAAAGATTCATATCTGTATAGCTGCATCAGTAACTAGTACTGTTCCAACTCTACAGGCAAACTCAGTAAAAGCAAAACAGTCTCATGTATTTACAGTACATGTACTTTTGAATTAAAACAATGCACATGGAAAATCTAAACCTGCTTCCCTCTTCCAAATTCATGTATCTACAACACTGTGTGTTCCAATTCGTTCCCACATTTTTTTCCAGATGAGATTTAAGGGTTGACAGCATTGCGGAGCAATTTCTTATACATTCTCCAAGATTGGTCCGGTGGACGCCTGGTTTTTCTCGATGAGAAACTCAATTTTCTGGTTAAAAGCCAAGAAACAGAGTCAAATTACCGAACTACATAATATATGCACCATACTAATAGCAAAACATTATATATATAGTGCCTAATCAAAGATAAAACAATTTACATATTAAAATACACAATGATGAGTGTGACATGACTATACGCATATCTGTTACCTAGTTGATTTTCCTGTATTCTTTTGATGTAGGGTTAATTAAGAATGCTACAACTCAGGTTTAGGCTAATTACAAAAACAACTAGTTATCTTTAAAATTACAGATACCCCCTGATATTTATTATTAGCATACAAAACTGCACCATCAAGAGGCCCAAGGAGGGGGTTATTTGTTAGATAAACAAACCTCCAGGGGTATTCGTAATTTTGAAGATAACTGGAGTTTTTGTAATTAGGCTAAACCTCAGGGGTAGTTCTTGTAATTATCACTTTGATGTATGCAAAAGTATATTAGAAGGTTAGCTTATTGCTGCAGATGCTGCATTAAAAAAACTTAAGCAGATGCGTGCAACTTAAGCAGACGCGCGCAGAAAAAGAGGTCACCTTCACCGACTTGTTAACTTCTTCAAGCTTGTGGAGCATCAAATCTGTAGGTATTACAGATTTGGGTTCCTTTGAAGCATGATGTGGAGATCCTATAGTCTGCAAGATAAACAATATTAAGACATTGAGAAGATAGATTTTTAGGAGCAAACCAAACAGCGTCGCATATCAAACTATCAAAGTATTGGCTGGTGTAAAAAGAGATGATTCTTATTGGTTTCAATCAACTAGAGCCAGCTTAAGGGAGTGTTTGTTTGCAAACTCTAAAAAAAAGTGATTTTCAGCTTCTGGGTGGAAAAAACAATTATTTTTTCACCTAAAAGCTGAGAATCACTTTTTTAGCGGTTGCACACTACCTGAGATTGATTGTGTGGATTCAAAGAAATGAAGCTACATAATATCCTTATGAAAGAGGCATCTCAGCATCTGGCAGAAAGCTTCATGCCTTAGGTTTTGACTAACCACTTATACAATGTTTGTCTGAAACAAGGACAGGAATTTAGTACATACCTTCCAGCCTTTAGATGGTGTCGGTGATCTCAAAACTGCTGGACCCAACGTCAAAGACTCCATACGAAACATGCTTTCACTTTGGTTGTTATGATTCCAGCTTCTCCCAACATCTTGTAGTATAGCCTTTGAAGCCTGTGTTACTACAACCTGGCATGTTCATGACTTCTTTAAATGGGATAACTACAAAAATTACTGCTGAGGTTTAGCATAATTAAAAAAACAAAAATAAAAAATAAAAACACCCTATCTTTTAAAATTACAAATTCCCCCCTAAAGTATTACAAATACCCTCTTTAGATTTGTATTTATTTTACAAATTAGCCCCCCTCAACAGGGTGTAATTTGTAGATGTTAAGGGGGTATCTGTATTTGAAATTATCCCTCTTTGAAGATTAAACCTTTAATATCACACAGCAATATTGAACCTTATGATGTAAAGTCAATCATTCTTTCCATTATCTCAAAAAGAAGAGGAGTCAAGTGACTTGGGCAAAATAAAAATTACCTTCCTTAGAAGTCCAGGGTTACTAACCCCTTGAACCTGTAATTCGTCAACAGGTGCTGCTTTACCATGCGCAATACTTTCAACTCTGAAGGTATGTAATCCATACACTGACTGCAAGCAACCTGCGTATATACATAACAACATTTTTAACTTCATAGGAAAGAGGGAAAAAAAAAGAAAGAAATTGTGACAATTGATAACAAGGAAGCAAGATATGTGGATGAAACAACAAAAAGGCATGACCAATACATAAACAATCTAAAATTTAGGTATAATTACAAAAACTGCCTCTGAGGTATGGGTTAATTACGAACAAACTCAGAGGTGTTTGAAATTTTATAAAAAAAAAAAACCTTTGAGTTTTGGTTCTGTGTTAAAGTAAGGAGGTAATTGCAATATTTTTACAAATGTAAGGGGGTATTTGAAATGTTTTTGCTTATGAAGGAGGTAAAGTGTAATACAATCAAACCTCGCAGGTTTTTTTAGTAAATTCCAAATCTGCAGGTTTTTTTTGTAATTAACCCAAACCACGGGGGTAGCTTTTCTAATTATCCCTAAAATTTACGTCATATTCACAAAATTATTATTGTATCATCTTCAGCATTGGAACTTTTTGTAATTAGAATAATGCTTTGATATGTTCAGAAGTTGTAAGTTTTCACTAGAGCAAGGTAATTCCTCAGCAAACTCGCTTCTCGTTCCACTGATGAAGAGTAATATAAAAGCAGAGTTCTTATATAACTTGTCTAGCTGTTTAAAACCATAAGGATCTTCGAATTACAGAGAAGGACAAATAGTTAATGCACATGTTTCTGCAGTTAAAAGAAATAAAAAGAATTGTAACATAAACACTATGTGAAAGGCCTCAGATAATACTACAATATATTAATATTCATGTGTTAAATTATAAATCTTAAAAAAGACATCCGTGAAAACTTTAGCAAAAGGCCATGGAGAATTATAAATGCTAGAATGAAACTGGAAATCTCACTCCACTTCTTATACTAGAACTCACTTCTTTCATCATCAATAGGAACACACGAAAAGTACCTGAAAGTTAGATTCCGACATTGGAATAAAACATTCAGAACGAATAGAAAAGGAAGCAAAATATATTAGGCTTTGCTTACCTTGTTCGGTTATAATATCAATTATCAGCGACAGAGGTACATGCTTCTCAATTTTCGTTTCTCCCCAGAAGGGTATAAATGAAGGTCTACAGACCTAATTATGAAAATAAAAAACATTGCAGATTAGCCCAGGATTGTGGATTTCTCTATCCAAAGTGCAAACAGCATGAACAAAACCAAACACGAGGATTAAATTAAATACCTTGTACACTATTTCTTCTGATGTAACATAGAGTTTCCGTGATGCAATATCTTTCTGAAGCACATATCTTCGAAAGGGCAAATAGAGCAGCATAACTATCCCAATACCCCATGCTAAAACTAGCAGCAGAGATATTGAGAGCCATATAATTCTATCGTACTGAACGTGTTTTGATGCAAGTTCCTCAAATGAAGCGGTATATATTACTTGCGAAGGATCATCAGCTTCTTCATCGACGTCTAGCTCAGAAACAGGATCAGAAAGCAGCAAGTTCTTTGCCGACCCGAGCTTTGGCAGCCCCTCAGCATGACCCATCAGCATTTTATGAGCTGGAGCCTAATATCATGCCAAAATTCAGCAACAAATAAACAAAGAGAAAAAGAACAAGAACCTCAGGAAAGGGTTTGTGCTAATTGAAGTTATAGAGTATGTCTTTATCATAAGTACTTACATAAAGAACAATGCAGAACAACAAGCATGATTCTTTCTTTCAAGAAAAAGATCACATAGATATTTTAATAATACAGAAATATTGAATTGATATTGAAACCTAATTATACTGTTCCTTTAGTAAGTGCTATCAAATATCTTCCAAAAAAAAATTCAAATAAAAAAATCGAACCAGCTTTCACTGTAGTTCAGTCTTTCCCGAACCCTCCCCTCTCTCACACAGGCACACCCCAATGTTAAGCAGCTTTTAATGCACAAATGACAGCAACAATTTAAAATAACGTCTCACTCTAAATAAAGTTTCTCAACCAAAGAACAATATAGAAGTAGAGTGAGCTCCATTATTGAGTACCCATTCTTGATGTCTTTAGACAATAAACAGTGCAAGACAATCCTATCGGAAAAAAATAAATAATAAAAATCAAGAGACACTTTCACCTGAAATTTAATTCCCCGGGCGACTGATAATCAGAAATGTTAAGGTTTGCATCAGATTAGCTCACCGTTTGTTCGTCGATCGTTTCAGGCGGATTTTTGCTTCAATTTTCTGAATATTTCTCTTTCTTTCTCAATTAATTTCCAATTGAACAAACATCATCAAGATCACCCGTATAATGTCCCATTAAAAAAAAAAAAGAAAAGATCACCCGTATAATGTATTGGGCCATTAAATGGATTGCGTCCAGTTGGAACCACTTGGGTCGGGCCTTAACCGAAGTAGCCATATAACAGTAGAATAGTTGAGTTTTTTAATTGGGATCAAGTTCCGGTTTTAGATCGGTTAAAAATAAATTTACGTTTATATTTTATCAAAATTATATTTTAGGATAATTAAACTCCATATCTCTGGTCTGGGTTCGAGAGTATTAACCACTAAACGAGTATTTAATTCCCAACTCGATTGAATTTAATTCATTAAGGTGGTCAATGGGCATACTTACCAACTCAATTAAAACTCGTTCAAATTCACTTCAGCTCTAAACGAGTCCAATTTCCAACTCGATAGAATTCAATGCATTACGAATAAGCGGGCAAACCATCAATTCAATTAAAACTCGTTCAAGTTTATTTCAGCTCGACAATAATTCAAACTCGATAAAAACTTCAAACAAAGAAAAAAAGGGATTCCAATACAATAATACTTATTTGGGCAATAATTCAAAAGAAGGAAAAAAAAGAACCACAAAGCCGTAACTGAAACTAGTGATGCAAATCTCAAAGAAAAATTGGAATATTAACTTTAAACACATTTTGGGCCTATTTGTACAAGGGTAACACTCTTATTAATCTTGCTAATTTCTTAAAAAAAATCTATCAGGGTTGACATCTAGAGTCCTAAACAAATAAGGCATCCAGGATGTGAGCGAAAATCTATTTTCGTTACGTTGGAGAATTTTTTTCTGCCAAACACGTGATTGTTTATGAAAATTTTCTTAAAATATATTATTATCTCACTTTCACTTTTTCTCACTTTTTCTTTTACCAATCACATCTACACATTTTTCACAAAATACTAATTATTATTACACATTATCCCACAAACTTTCATTATTTATTTACTCACACATTTCTAACTACCAATCACATCTAATCATTATTTTACTATTTTCACATCAAATCAATTTTAATCATTACTTTTTCATCTCATATCCAATCACACTCTCAAAATTCATCTTTTTTCTCCCAAATTTTTTTTCACTACTATTCTCTAGCAAAATGAAAATTTTCAAAATGAAAATATATCCAATCGCACCCTAAACCTCTCTCAAATCCACATAAATCCCAACACCACCTAGTGCGTGTTTTTGCACACGCACACAATCTTCATTTTCTATGGACTCATCATCATCATCATCGTCAAGTGGGGTTGTGCAAGAACCACCACCCCTCGTCCTAATGCTAAGCATTTTTTTAGGAATTCTTGCCATTGCGACAATCTTATACTTTTTCCAACGATGCTTAGGATGGTACTATTATCGGCCCCGTCTGTCCGATGGCGTTAAATCGTAATCATGGCCGTCGATTTCATCATTAGGTAGACCCTTAGAATGTGGTCGGATTTTGAGGATGCTACTCCTCATATTCCGGTGACTATATACGGAAAACGCCAAAGATAAGTCTTTACCACCATCCCGTAGTCGAGAAATTTGTTCGATTTGTTTGGCCGACTTTGTCGTTGGAGAGCATGTCAAGATTTTGCCGAGATGTAAGCATATGTTTCACAAGGATTGTATTAATTTGTGGATGCCTATTCGGTCGTTGCGATGTCCCGTTTGTAGGGTTCAAGCGATTGAGAAGGGTAATGTGAGAACTCGGAGATACTTGCAGTTAATATAGCTGCTAGAGACGAAGCACATTGATGTCAGATATCAAATAGAACAATTGTTCTTTCAGATTAGACTGCAAGGACATAGGTAATTTATTGCTTTCGTATCATACTTATTTGAGGCTCTCGGACTTTTCAATCTACTTTTACAATTTTTTGCTAGTGAAAATGGCGATTAATTGTTATTTATTTCATTCATTTTCGTTTTGATTGAGAATAGTGAGAAAAAAACTGTTTCGAGAAAAGAAGAATGAATTTTGAGAGTGTGTTTGAACGTAAAGTAAATATGTAATGATGGATTGATGATAAATGTGATCTTTTTACCAGTGAAATATTATTTGAATATGATTATTGATTAGAGCATTCCAAGAAAGTGCTTTATCTTTCAATTTAGAACAATAGTTTGCTCGAGCATCACACAAAGTCTGCGCCACTAAAATGAAATGTTTCTTTTTAGTGCATAGTTTAGTGTAAACTGTTGGAGATGGAGTACATATAATATGCACTAAAATGTTGCAAACTGCCGTAGATGCTCTTTAGAAAAGTTAAAAATGAATCATAGATCTTTGTAAGATGAAATCATAATAATCATAGTCGATTTAATGTTTTTAGTAGAAATATGATCAGATATGACTGTTGATTGGAAATGAGTTCTTATGCTGGAACTTGGAACAAACATTATTCTTTAGAAAATAAGTTGTTTCCATAAGCAATCACATCAGCAATATCAGAAACTGCTGATGTTGAATTGCAGGATGAATATGAAAACATTAAACCAAGAAACATCAGCACATTTAATACCAAAAAATAGACACATAAAATTCGTCACAAATCAGACATGGAGTGTACTGCATATCCTTCCAAACATGTTGGTCCAAAAAATAGTTAAACTTATAAAGAAAGAAGAAAAAAAAAAGCAGTAGTTGCAAGAAAAAGTGTGCACAAACATGTTGGCCATAAGATGCTTAATCAAGAACTAACTTATCCTCATTTGGATTAGTCCATAGATGATTGTCTCCATCCTCCTAAGTTCTCCTCATCCGCAAAAATCCTCTGCTCCTCTGCAATGAGAAACACTTCATCGTCTCAGGAACGAGCGTACAACCACACATACATAACGTAAAAGCATGACGAGCATATTCTTTGAACAGGTTAATTACAAAAAGTCACTCTTGAGGTTCAGTCAAACTACAAAAGAATCCATCTACCTTTCAGAATTACAAATACCCCTTTTTTTGACATATATGTTTTTATTTTATAAATTGCACCCCTTAATATGTGGTGTTTGTTAAACAAATACAAACCTCAAATGGGTGTTTGTAATTTCTTGAGGGTACTCGTAATTATGAAAGATAACTGCTTTTTTTTTTGGTAATCAGGCTAAACCTGAGGGGCAGTTTTTGTAATTCACCGTTATATTAAATCTAAGAATGTTTTTGTTCTCTACAAGGGGTAAAAGGCTTGAGATGTTGGTTCTCTTACAAGCAAGAAAACATCAGAGAAAATTACTATAAGGCTAAGGATGTTTTTAACCTGCTGGGTGAACTTGAGGCCAACTCTAATCTCTCCACAGTATTGCTCATCCTTGACGACATTGTAAGACATCGGAGGAACGCTTTCTTCAGCAAAAACGGGCTCTAACGGAATCCTAAAGATTAAAAAATCATGCAACAAATTTAGAAAGTACAGAGACATTACCAAACAGTGTCTGAACAAGAATTTGTAGAAGTGTAAACAAGCCGAGGTTACTCACGTTGCTTCTCCGACAAGGTCATCTTCTGTAAAAGTATCTTTATCGAACAATTTGATTTTCAATTCAGTAACACCACCAGAGACGGTGAATAGGAAAGTCTCGTTCCACTCAGGGCAAGATCCATCACCTGCATATACAAATTATCATCCGAGAAAAAAGAAAAAAAGTCTAATGCAGTGGATACAACAGAATTATAAGATTATGTTAGTCTTTGACTTCATTTAAAATCCCAAATTATGAAAAAAAAAAATCAGAAATTTGCAAAAAAGAATTAAAAAGTCGACAAAAATACACCTGATGCAACACTGCTTTTCTTCTCCTGAGTACGGCAAGTGAGAATGGCATAAGGATCCATGCCAGCTGCCCAAGCCAAAAACGAAATTCAGTATATAAATTTTGTGATATAGACTGAACAATGGTAGTTCATAAAGTATATGAATTTAACGTAACATAAAGAATAGCATTCTATCCTATGGAACGAGATTACAAAAACGAAAAAGAAAACCAGGTGAATGAAACAGAGAGAATTTAAGCCACGTCCAAATCTAAAATGAACTAATGGAAGTATTCATATAGACAATCATTCTTGGACTATCGGCTAATCAACATAGATTTGTTAGCATTGTCTTGCCTTATAGCACTTCATTTTGATTTTAGTGAATCTTAGTATAGGCAAAGATTCCTTATCTTTATTTACACACTTCTCTTCGAACAGTATGCAAATGCAATGTTTATGTGTAGATCTC
This sequence comes from Rehmannia glutinosa, assembly GCA_016081115.2. Classification (NCBI taxonomy): domain Eukaryota; kingdom Viridiplantae; phylum Streptophyta; class Magnoliopsida; order Lamiales; family Orobanchaceae; genus Rehmannia; species Rehmannia glutinosa. Next base: position 259,564 of record JABTTQ020000194.1, on the reverse strand, counting down.
ATAACAGTACATTATTTAATGATTTTTTTTAATTAAGGAGAACAATGCTAATAAATTTTCAGATTTTTTTAGCAGTACTTAAGTATCTAAATCATTATATTTCATTGGTTGTGAGAAAATTTTCCACATACACAAAAAATATATGAATTTGATGCAGACGTTAGAGAGAAAAGCAGTCAAATGTCTCATTTGGGGAGATGATTATTATATATTCTAAAAGGGCCTAAAGAAATGTTGACTAGTGAATATTCATTCATCTTTCATCAACTTTAAAGTCAACCAGAAATCATAAATCACCAAAAAAAAACCATAAAATTTGTAACATCAAATTTGATCATCCCCAAAATTCTTCAGACCAAAAGGAAAAAGAGGAATGAATGTGTATGTAAGAAGAGCCAAATTTGACCAAAACCAAACAGAAAACAAGAAAGATCATGACCAAACAACGCCACAAAATTCAGAAAAATCATATGTCATGGAGAACAGCAAATCAAAAATGAAATTTATTCGATCCGCACGATCAGACAAACAAATATAACGAGAAAAAGAAAAAATAAAAGTTTTGATGGGGGAAAAACATACATAAAAAATCTGTGTTTTCGAGGCCTTTGGCGCTGATAAGTTGAACTTCAAGGGTACCTTGAGCCATCCTGGGATCGAAATGAAAATGCAGAGGGTTTCCGAAAGAGACCGAGAATTGAGACGATCGATCTCTAACAGGGCCCTCTCTTTTCTCTATCAGTTGTTAATGGCCGATCTTGTCTAATGTAATGCTATAAATATGGTCAAGGTTGTTGGGACCCAGTCACCATTTGGTGAAACGCTTGTCCAATTCGAAATCTTTTTATTTTTTTAACAACCGTGTCAATCGTTCTTCCTATAGTTTTACATGAGAGTGTATCATGAACATTCATGAAACGGATCCTATAAAATATAAAAGGAAAAAAAAATATTGTGAGTTTTTTTTATGGGTGTAATTCTTTTATGAAACCGTCTCATACAAATTTTAGTCATCGTACTGACAACACAAGTTTATACCACTCAAATACAAGATTGATCTCAATTTTTTTCATATTACTATAATAAAATTTTTATAATTTAATATCAAAACATATCTCAATCTACTCCACCCATTTCATAATAAGTGTCGTTTTAACTAATAAAAGTTCTTCAAAAAGAATGACATTTTTGATGTTTTTAAGGCTAATCAGTTAATATTTTTTTATTTTCTAAAATTAGTCTTATACCTTTACCTATTAATTCATTTAGTAAAAAATACTTGTGATGTATCATTTTCCAACTCATATTAATTAACGGTATATAGGGTTCTTTAGCACTTTCCTTAATACGTGTGCATTTTCCATAATCGAGTGAAGTGGAGGAAGTAAGAATTAGAGTTTTCTTGTTGCATACGGTTGGTAAGTTAATTCAGAGGAAAATAATTTTGTAAAATGCTTCACTAGACACCCACTAGTAGGGATAGCAATGGAGTGGGTTCCCTGCTAGGGGTGTAAACGAATTGAATTGAGTCGAATAACAAAATATTTTATTTGTATTCGGCTCATTTAGAGAATATTTATTCATATTATTTTAATGTTCGAATACAAAAATCGGTTCTTATTCTTATTTGAAAATATATTCGAATACATACGAATCAATTCGTATATTCGTATTCGAAATCCTAACCTATTTTTTTTTTTATCTTTTTTCCCCCTACAATATCTGATCAGATTGCAATAATAATTATAATCTAAATAACAACTTTGGGTCATGAAATTGTTCAATACAACAATAACATATAACCACCAAATACCCGAACAAACAAAAAGACTATTGTCCTCTGTCGAGACCATCAAGAATATACTATAAGAATATAATTATACTAGAATAACACCCGTGTGTTACACGGGATCTATCCAAAGATAAACTTTAGTATTACAAATTTGAAAAAATTGACCAGCATAGACTTTTTCAAACTAATTGTGAGCAAATTCTTTATTTTTTGGATTATATTTTATCTTTTATAATCTTCATTAAATTTGTTATCATTTAATTTTGTACATATGATTGCCACATAGATAAATGTGAAGCCGCCATGTGGAATTGAGAGAATGAGAAGTTGACAAATATCCAAATTTAATGAGGTGATGACATGTGTCAACTTTGTTTTTTCTTTTAGTATATAGGGTAGATATGGGCTTATTAGTTTGGACTTTTATAAGTAAAAACATGGTTTATTATATGTTAATAATCTACATAAATAATTATACACTTACATGTATAAAGGTTACACATATAGATGATTTGTATAAATATAAATATAATTATAAAATAATATAATTCGAATTCTCGAATAAAATATAATTAAATTCATATTCGTATTCGCATATTATGCGAATCAGACTAAATATTCTTATTTGGATTCCTATTCTAATTTTTGAATTCGAACGTTAATATACGAATTCGAATATCGAATCGAATAAAAAAGATTCGCTTCTTTTACACCCCTATTAAATCCCAAGATCAAACCCACCCCGAGACCCGATTAAACGGTTCCGGGTCTAAAAATACAAAACGCGCCCGGGTCCAGGGCGGTCTCAGGTCCAATAGGACCCACCCGGCCCGGACTCACCCCGACACATTATTATTTATTATATTTTTAATATGTATTTATATTTTTCCCATTATTTACTTTTAGATTTGAGTGTTATATTGATTTTAATTTACTATTGTAACATCTTGTAACATTGTAATCTATTTTTAAAAAAAAAATCTTATAATATTGTATTTTAAATATTTATTTTGAATATTATTTGAGTACTATTACAAGATCCTAATAGTAGTTTTTTTTTAATAAAATCCTAATAGTGGCTAAATAGTTGTAAAATATTGTTATAATAAGTTTCATAATTACATTTATTTATTTTTTACCTATTGACATTGAATTGCTTTTAAAAATTTGGCCACAATACAAAAAAATAAATTATTCCAATTAATAAATACCCGCTAGACCCGCCCCGACGGATTTTGGAGCGGGACAGGAAGGGGCATGTGGATCCCAGGTCTTGATTTTTCTTGGTGAGCGGGTCTCGAATTTGGCCAAACCCGTTCCGTTGACATCCCTACTACTAGATATTGCATAGAGATGATCGTTATGACCCACACATTTTAATGGATAATTTTGATATTTAATGTGTTTTACTTTCTTCCAAATATGAATGAGAATTTTAGGAATAATGTCAATTTTGATATTTAATGTGTTTTAGTTTCTTCCAAATAAGAATGAGTGTTTTAGGAGTAATATCAAATGCGAGTGATCAAGAGATCGATCACCCACTCAAGACTAATATATAAAAAAAAAAAAAGTGAAAATCACAAACAAATTTATTATGCAAAAACATCGAGAAATATTTCCCATACTTGCTTTGACCAGAACAAATTCTCTATTTTAATTATCTCAAATTATATAAATATATACAGTTAGCGTAAATTATATATTTGTAATAATCTTTTATAAAATTTAAAATAAAAAGATTTGAATGCGAATAATTATAAACACTGGTGTGTGGAAGAGGTGAGCCAATTAATCTAATGCACACGTCGGTATCAACTGCATGATGAGTGCACGTTGATCACATGGCTTACAACCATGATATAGTCATCCAAAATTCCAAATATTCGGATTTCAACAGCTGAATCCACCTAATTCTTCAAAAGTCAACTATTAGTGAATAATCTAAGAAAAGGATGCCGGGAATTGGTTTAGAACAAATGGATTTTGACCCGATTTTGACCAATTATTTAACTGGGATTATTTATTAGTTATGAAAAATAAATGATATAATCGTAATCCACACGAGTAGATGAATTTAACATTTTAAATTTCTCAAAACCAATTTCAGGTGAATGAGAAAGTAACGTATAAATTAAGCCACTTAAATGACTTTTATATATGGAAATATAAAATGGTGGAAATATGAAAAGACATATCCCATATGGAAAGCATATCAATTAATGCTTGACTTTTTTATATAGAGCTTCACCAATAATAATGAGAATCATGTGGAGCTCCTTATGGTACACCTAGTGGACCAAGCCAATTTTGACTAGCCTTCGGCTAGCTCAAAGTGCACCGGCCACCGAGGATGGTGCAGAGCACCGTCCGAGTCAGGCCTTTTCACGTTGCACTTAGTCGCTAGGACCCTTGAAGTTTTGAAAAATTGAATCATCATTCGGTCCAGGTTCGGTGATGTGGCGGGTGACTCGCATGGCAGTGACTTGGCATAATTATCCAGAAGGCGTCGCGCAATGTGGCAGGTACATGGGCGCTAGCTGGACGCATATGTTCAGTGTGCAGGGGTGCATGCAAAAGGTTGTGGACCTTTAGAAAAGATGTGATCTGGATCATCAGAAGGCAAGATCTAACAATCCAGATCAATTCGGACCAAATGATGTACCTATACTAAAAGGGCATCAGAATTTCTATATAAATAGATTCCGAGGATGTCCATTTTCATCCCATTCAATCTACATCAAAATATATCATCTATATCTTCTAGTTTTCTGTAAGGGATAATTACAAAAAGTACCCCTGAGGTTTGACCTAATTACAAAATAACCAAGTAACTTTAAAACTTACAAAAAGTACCCCTTAGGTTTGATTTAGTGTTAAAATTAATGGGTAATCTGCAATGATTTTACAAATATGAAGGGGGATTTTGAAATATATTTCAAACCTCAGGGGTACTTTTTGTAAGTTTTAAAGTTAGGCGGATTTTTTGTAATTAGTCAAACCTCGGGGGTACTTTTTGTAATTATCCCTTTCGTAATTTCAAAGTTGTGAAACACTTATTAGTTCAGCCGTTGTAAGTTTAAGTTTTGCAAGTGCTCCTAATTTCAACTTGAAATTGAAATGTATCTTAGAGACGGTTTCTTGAACCGTTACCACTTTTGTACCAGACAATTTCATCTTGCGGGGATAGTATTCCATACTAGCCTCGACTTCAAATTTTTATCCCGTTATCTATCCAATTTTGGAGAAAATCAAACACCTCACACAAAAATCTCAAGACGAAATTACGTTTTCTTGAAAAATGGCAAATATCAGTTTCACTCCGATAGCCACTGCTCCCATGCATGACGAAAAACCAACAAAATTTTCTGGTGTTGATGTCAAGAGATGACAACAGAAGATATTGTTCTACCTAATACATTGGGTCAGTCCCAATTCTTGAAGAAGGACCCTCCGATAGTTGCTGAAGAAGAGACCGACAATCAAATAAGGATTGTTGTAGATGTTTGGCACAACAGATTTTTTTCTACTGAAACTATTTTTTGAATGGGCTGGAAGACATCCTCTATAATGTCTACAGTTCATTCAAAACGTCCAAAGAGTTGTGGGACTCTTTGGAGAAGAAGTATCAAACAGAAGATGCCAGCACAAAAAAATTTGTTGTCGGTAAATTTCTGGATTTCAAGATGGTTGATACCGAAACGGTAATGAGCCAAGTTCAGAAAATTCAAATCATACTTCATGACTTAATGTCTGAGGGATGATTCTGAATGAGTCATTTCAAGTGGCTGCGATTGTCAAAAAATTATCACCATTATGGAAAGACTTTAAGAACTACCTCAAGTACAAGCGCAAAGAAATGGGGCTTGAGGATTTGATAGTTTGGCCTCAAATTTGATATTATTCGAATTTAAAGTGATACTATGTCACCGTTTAATATTACAAAAATGCCACCACCCCTGAAAACAATGCCACTGCCGCTAAAAAGGTAGAAAAATGACGCCGCCTAAGCGTATACTTTTCAAGACATACATGATACTTTTTGAGAAAAAAACTAATACATTTTAATTATCATCACTCCTACGTGATAGCCTAATAATTATGAAAATGTCAACGGTCTTTTGGGTTGGGTCATGGGTAGTGGAGGATCCGTCTCGCGAAATGCAACCTGTGAGATGGTCCTATATATATATAAGTTTTTGTCAATTATATATATATGTATATATATATTGATTTTAAAATTAATCAGTTTTATGAGTTAGTGTTTTGTTGTGCATTTGAAATGATGATGTTCTGATACCAAAAACATCAAATTTTTCAATATCAGAGTTCAATGTTGATGACTTTAAGATCTGATCATGGTGCAATTTGCAGCTTTTTATAATTTTAAACTTAAATTAAATTTTCATGTGTGATTTTTTAAATACTTAATTTAAATTGTGAAACAATAGATCAATTTGCGGTTTATAATTTCGGATAGTTTGATTATTTATATCAAATTTTATAACACAAACATGTAGTTTTGCAGACTATTCCGCTTCTAACAATAAAGATGCACAATATAAACAAAATGTTTTCAAAAATTTGGATTGGATTGATCCATTTGATCAGTTCAACAAGAACTGGTGATGGGGCTAATGGGGTAAATTTTCTAGAATTAATAAAGTTTAATTATAATGATTTTAAAAATAACTTATTATTTATTTAGAAAAAAATAAATGACACATCTATCTTTATTTTCTGGCTCTTTTTTTTTTTTTTTTATACATAGGTTCCAAGTTTGAGGCTAACAATCAAGGGGCGGAGGAGGGGGCCAGTCCCCCCACCCCCCACCTTTTTTAAATTTTTTTTTACACTATAAGGAGGTCTCTTGTGAGACCGTCTCACGGATGTAAATCCGTGAGACGAGCTCCATCGCATTGCCTAAATTCACATGCTCCTTCTCTCTCTCTCTCTCTATATATATATATATTTACGTGTCCCTCTTTCCCTCCCCACATCTCACTCCTCCCATAGTCCCCTCTATTTCTCTCTTTCCTAACACACCTCACGTCTCTCATGATCCTCCCTCTCTCTCTCCTCATCCAACTCTTCATGTGGTCCCTTCCTCTCTCTCTTTCTCTTTCTCTCATCACGTCTATCGTTGTGACGACCCAACCCTTTTTAATTACTTGAATTTTTTTTTAAATTAATGTTCATGAATAATGTTGCATCAAATATCTAGTTTATATTTTAAATGTGCGATTTACTCGCTTTATGCATTTTATTTATTTTGAGCATTCGGAAACCGATTTCGCCCCTAACTACGATAATAGATATGCATGGACATCACGATGACATGTTATGAATATTATTATGGAGTTTTGGACTTAAATTTTAGGATCGAGAGTTTTAGACCGATTAAGTGAATTTTCGTAGATTTTCATTAAAATGCTTATTTATATTTTTGGAATTAGAGACTAAAATTTTACCTCACATTTTATTATTATTAATGATCATCTAATTTATGAAAATCGAGTTTTAATTAACTCTCGGAATTTTAAAAAAATAATAATAGCTTACTTGAGGATTTTTAAAAATATCTAATTTTGCAAGATATTTCGAAAGAGGGTAAAAATGGATTTTCCACCCTCAATCACTCTTGCATTTTATAAAAAAACCCCAACACCCTCACTTCTACCTCACACTCCCATACTTAGCCAAATATCTTCATTATTTTTAAGACTTCAAAGAGGTAAAAATTTCTTCATCGTTTTCTTTAATTTTTGTCTTTTCATTTAAGTATGATAGGATATTGATCTTATGCTAGAACTAACATTAGAAGTGTAAATTGATGATGATTACATGAAGTTTATAAAACTCATTATTGGACTTTAAATATTCAGCCTTTAGTTGAAAAAAAAAATAGAAATGATTTTTTTTATTTCATTTTTCTTTTGTGATTTGATCTTATTAAAGAGAAGGAAAATACCTTTATTTTTGGACTGAAATTTAACCCTATACAAAAACTAATTTCTAGATATTTTGAGCTATATTTAAACCAAAACCTTGTTTCCTACTTGTAGATCTATGTCTTATCTTTCATTTGCAACTTGAATCATGTTAATTGAAGTTTTGTAGACCAAGTTATACCCCAAATAGTGAACTGTGCCAGAAATCCAAAAAAAGACGCCTGCCCTTTAGTAATATCACTTTTTGACCTACTTGTCGTAGGAATTGGGACTTCCGTGTTAGAGAAACATTTGTAGATAATTGGATTAGCTTTCTAACGGTATAAGAATAACAAAAATCGGATGTTTCGTTGAAGAGATATAGCTGAATTACGAAAACTGCTACAACAAAGAAATTTCTGCGAAATTTGGTGTTCTTGGTAAAATATAAAGATTTATGTGTAATTAGTGAAGTGTGTTAAAGAAAAACTTTGAAGATGAGTGTATTGTGTGTTCTTGGTGTTTATTGGTGAAATTTAAAGAATTGTGTGTTCTTGGTGTAGTGTGTGTAAGAAGGATGGAAAAACTTTAATCCTTGAATTAAGGGGATATGTTGGGATATTTTGCAAGTTGATGATTATGATAGTAGGATGATTAAATATGATAATTTTAGACTTTGTTTTTAATTTTATGTTATATATGATTTTTGATGATTTAATTTTGATATTAATGACTTACGAAGATTTTTAGAAGTTGTATAATTGATTGTTGGAGAAGAACTTAAGATAGTTGATGGATTTCGTCAATTTAGAATTTTTGGTCTCATTATTTCATTATTGGTTAAAATTAGAAGTCTAAAGCGTTAAGGATGATTTTTGAAGAAAACTCTTATTTTCTAAAAGTGATTTTGAGGATAATAAGTTGATAAAATATTTAGTGCTCAAAATTAGAGAACCGGAAAAAATTGAATAGAACTCGAAAAATAGAGAAATACGTCCCGCCGGGTTCGACTACCGTCCACCAGAGGTGGCAGTGCCGGAGCAGTTGTGGTTGATCGGAATTGGGGATAAGAATGATGAATAATGACCGATTTGATATAAAGTTGATGTGACATAAATAGTAACATAAATAGTGATGTGATGTGACATGAATAGTGATGTGAATGGTGATGTGATGTGACATGAATAGTGATGTGATGTGAGTTGTATTTGGCACATAAGCCAATGTAATCTTATCGAGTTATTTAACGTTAAGTATTAAATCAATAAGTTCGAGTTTAGTGAATAAGATATTTTCGGGATTTTTCGAGATGACATATCATGTTTTAGGATAGTCAAGAATTTTAAGTCGAGATAATATTTTATAGGTTAAGGTTTCGATTAACCGGGATTTTCATCTAAAACGAGTCGTTAGACGAATTATTTGATTTAGGTGATTAATTAAGGATTAATTGAATTAAATGACTTTGACTTTAAGTTGACCGTTGACTTTTGACTTTGGTCAACTATTTTTTTAAAGCTCTTTAAAAGTGCATTTAACACCCGATTATGCAATAATTGACTTTAGGAACTTTTAGATTTTACTTAGCTCGAGAGAATAAGTTATTTGATAATTATTACATTGTCCTATGTCATTTAGTTGAAGAATTAACTGTGTTAGGTGCGGCACAATCGAATACGGACTCATTCAAACAAATACATCACTAGCTTTCATTTAAACTTCAAAGGTGGGTAAACTTCGATTTTGTAAGCATGTCGTCTTTGTTATACTATATTTGTCAACTCTTTATAATTGCTAAAATGTGCCTACGGGCTATTTATAAGTCGCCAACGGATGGGGGATGACCTACGGTGTCGAGAAAAGGCCGAGAGCCATATGTAAGTCGCCAACGGGTGGGGATGACCCCTCGGTGTCGAAAAAGGCCGAGAGCCATATGTATCTTTGCCAACGGGTGGGGATGCCCCTCGGTGTCAGAAAATGATTTTTATTGCATTATGATTGTTTGACCTATATAGTGTAACTGCTTACGTTTCCCACTGAGTTTCACAGCTCACGCCTTCAAATGTTTATTACATTTTAGATAATGATGACGCGAGCCTGGAGGTCGAGGCATAGGACCGGCTTACGTGGGCGTCGTTCTTTTATTCCCAAAATAATTTAAGTACCTGTGTTTTGTTGAAACAAACTTTAAAGCTTTTGTAATAAGAATTTTAATAATGCGTAACTCTTATTATTCTTATTAGTTTTTGAAACTTTCAAGTTATATTAAGAAATTTTTAAGCCCACATTTTAGTAATTAAAGTATTATATTTATCCTTACGCAAATTATTTATAAATACTCAAGTGTAGCACAGTGATGTTCCTAATCGAAATGGGTTCGGGGCGTTACAAGTGGGATCAGAGCAGGTCTACAATTCTGCAGACTAGAAATGATTTTCTTTAAAATTTTATTTTATTTTAAGGATTTGATTATTGAAATAATTGAGAAAGATGACCACATTAGCAGAACCTACACTCACTCCGAGGTATGATTTAATAAATGCTTTGATTTTATGGCATATTACTTCAATGAAATTTTATGAAATGATCTTGTTCCTCAAAACAAGAATGATTATGAACTATGATGAACTTTAGAGGGACTTTACAAATACTTTATGAGAACTAGTACGACAAAATCTTGAAAACTAGTGATGCTTTTAAGAACTTCACGAATAAAAGAACTTTGAACTTAGATCATTTGATGCTTCATGAACTTAGACTTTTGAACTTAGTCCTCGAAATAAGACTGACAATTAGTTGACTTTTAGATAGATTGACAAAAAGTTTATATCGTTGGATAGAAAAAAAATCGGGTTTATTTGTTAGAGTTAGGGATATACTCCCAAGTGAGTCTACACTAGTTAACAATGAAGAACTAGAAGTAAGTATTCCATCAGGAGAAACTGCTAATACTAAGAAAACTGCGAGAGGAGTGGAACTTACTATTAGTGGTCAACAAATGAAAGTCGGTCTTTATGTGCTAGAAATGAGAGACTTCGATGTTATATTGGGATTAGATTGGTTAAGTAAGAACCGAGCCACCATTAAATGTTAGAGAAATTGAATTTGAAGGATCAAATGGGAATCGATTTGTCTTTCATGGAGCAAAGACCAACACTAGAGTAAAGATAGTGTCAGCAATAAAAGCTATCAGAATGCTTCGAAAGTGAGATTGCCAAGGATTTTTGGTGAACATAAAGGGGAAAGAGACGAAGGAAAGAAAGGCAACGGATGAAGCTGTGGTTAAGGAACTTTTTAGATGTATTCCCCGCTGATTTATCGGGGATTCCCCCAGATCGTCAAGTTGAATTCACCATAGATTTAGTGCCAGGAGCGGCACCAGTGTCTAAGGCACCATACAGAATGGCGCCCAAGGAATTACAAGAACTAAAGATCCAAATTCAAGACTTATTGGATAAGAAATTTATCCGACCTAGTGTTTCAACTTGGGGAGCGCCAATACTATTTGTGAAGAAGAAAGATGGATCTTTTAGAATGTGCATAGACTATCGAGATTTGAACCAGTTAACTATCTAGAATAAATATCATTTGCCTAGGATAGAAGATTTGTTCGATCAATTAAAGAGAGCCATTCTCCAAGATTGACTTGAGATCAGGATACCACCAATTGAGGATCAAGAATTATGATATCCCTAAGACAGCGTTCAGGACAAGATACAATCACTTTGAGTTTACCGTTATGCCTTTTGGATTATCGAATGCACCAACGTTGTTTATGGATTTGATGAACATGGTGTTTCATCCTTATCTAGATAAGTTTGTCATTGTTTTCATAGATGATATTTGGTTTTCTCACAAGACAAGAAACAACATGAAGAACACCTATGCATTATGTTAGAAACTTTGCGACAAGAGAAACTTTATGCTAAATTCAGCATGTGTGAGATCTTCACGGATCACAAGAGCTTAAAGTACTTCTTCATACAGAAGGAGTTGAATATGCGTAAGAGAAGGTGGTTGGAATTGTTTAAAGATTATGATTGCACCATTCAATATCACCCAGGAAAGGCTAATATTGTGGTAGTTGCGCTCATTAGAAAGAAACGATGAGATGATTGCAACTTTGCTCACACAACAAGAATCTCTATTAAGGGATTTTTCCAATTTAAGGTTGGAAATTTTAAGACCCCTAATCGAAACTATAGTGATTACAAAGATTGACAATACTTCCTACTCGAGACAATGAATCAAGAATGCTCGAGAAAGTCAAATTTTTCTCAACAAGATGAAACAACGTGTACTCGCAGGAAAAATACAAGGATTTACAATCACACCATATGAAACGTAGTCTATGATGGAAGACGATGCGTACCTAATGATGAAGAGTTGAGAAAGAAAATTCTTGATGAAGCCCATAACACACCTTATACACTCACTCACGAGAGGGACGAAAAAATATAAAGGGACTTGAGAAAAAAAATTTGGTGGAGGAATATGAATCGGACAATAGACAAATTTGTGGAAAGATTTCTCATTTGTCAGCAAGTAAAGGCGAAGAACCAAAGGCCATTAGGATTATTAAACCCACTAGATATTCCTGAATGGAAATGGGAACATATTACTATAAATTTCGTGATAGGACTACCTATATTAATAAGGAAGAAGGAAGTTATTTGGGTTATCGTGGACAGACTCACGAAGAGTGTGTATTTTATTCCAGTAAATATGACTTTTAGCATGGATCGTTTTGCTCAAATTTACATTGAGAAAATTGTTAGCCTTCATGGAGTGCCAGTATAAATTGTATCATATTGTGATCCCCGATTTACATCGAAATTTTGGGGAAGTCTGCATGCAACTATGAAGATAAAACTTAAGTTCAGCACTGCGTATCATCCTCAAATAGACGGTCAATCAGAAAGGACAATTCAGACGTTGGAAGACATGCTCAGAACATTTGTGTTGGATCTTGATGGAAGTTGGAAGACTTATCTACCGTTAGTGAAATTTGCTTACAATAACAGTTGCCAAGCTACTATCCAAATGGCACCATACGAAGCATTGTATGGAAGAAAGTGCCGATCACCAGCTCATTAGGACGAAGTTGGTGAACGCAAAAATTTTGCACCAGAGATTATTGAGAAGACTGTGGGGGTAATTACTAAGACTCGAGATAAAATCAAGACAACACAAGACCGACATAAAAGTATGCCGACATAAGAATGAATGATTTACAATTTGAGGTGTTAGAAAAAGTGTTTCTCAAAGTAGCACCTTTGAAAGGAGTGGTTTGTTTTGGGAAGAAAGGAAAATTGAGACCAAGGTACAATGGACGATTAGAAATTTGGATAAGATTGAAGATGTCGCATACTGTCTAGCACTATCTTCAGAGTTTGCATACATAATGTGTTTCACATATCTATATTTAGGAAGTACATTTTCGACCCAAGCCACATCATTAACCATGAGGAATTGGACGTCAGTAATAACCTTGCCTATGAAGAGAGTCATGTTGCTATTTTGGGAAAGAATGTGCATAAGTTCATAAATTGATTAGTGCCCATAGTATTAGTGTAGTGAAACCGTCATGGTAGGGAAGATCCTACTTGGGAGAGAGAGTAAGAGATCTTCGCTAAGTATCCGAACATTCCTAACTAAGTAAGTTCGAATTTCGAGGACGAAATTTTTTTAAGTAGGGGAGGTTGTGATGACCCAACCTTTTTTAGTTACTTGAATTTTTTTAAATTAATGTTCATGAATAATGTTGCATCGAATATCTAGTTTATATTTTAAATGTGCGATTTACTCGCTTTATGCATTTTATTTATTTTGAGCATCCGGAAATCGATTTCGCCCCTAACTACGATAATAGATATGAATGGACATCACGATGACATGTTATGGATATTATTAAGGAGTTTTGGACTTAAATTTTAGGATCGAGAGTTTTGGACCGATTAAGTGAATTTTCGGAGATTTTCATTAAAGTGCTTATTTATATTTTTGGAATTAGAGACTAAAATTTTACCTCACATTTTATATTATTAGTGATCATCTAATTTATGGAAATCTAGTTTTAATTAACTCTCGGGATTTTAAAAAAAATAATAATAGCTTACTTGAGGATTTTTAAAAATATATAATTTTGCAAGATATTTCGAAAGAGTATAAAAATGGATTTTCCACCCTCAATCACTCTTGCATTTTATAAAAAACCCCCAACACCCTCACTTCTACCTCACACTCCCATACTTGGCCAAATATCTTTATTATTTTTAAGACTTCAAAGAGGTAAAAATTTCTTCATCTTTTTCTTTAATTTTTGTCTTTTCATTTAAGTATGATAGGATATTGATCTTATGATAGAACTAACATTAGAAGTGTAAATTGATGATGATTACATGAAGTTTATAAACCTCATTATTGGACTTGAAATATTCAGCCTTTAGTTGAAAAAAAAATAGAAATGATTTTTTTTATTTCATTTTCTTTTGTGATTTGATATTATTAAAGAGAAGGAAAATACCTTTATTTTCGGACTGAAATTTAACCCTATACAAAAACGAATTTCTGGATATTTTGAGCTATATTTAAACCAAAACCTTGTTTCCTACTTGTAGATCTATGTCTTATCTTTCATTTGCAACTAGAATCATGTTAATTGAAGTTTTGTAGACCAAGTTATACCCCAAATAGTGAACTGTGCCAGAAATCCAAAAAAAGACGCATGCCCTTTAGTAATATCCCTTTTTGACCTACTTGTCGTAGGAATTGGGACTTCCGTATTAGAGAAACATTTGTTGATAATTGGATTAGATTTCTAACGGTGTTAGAATCACAAAAATCGGATGTTTCGTTGAAGAGATATAGCTGAATTACGAAAACTGCTACAACAAAGAATTTTCTGCGAAATTTGGTGTTCTTGGTAAAATATAAAGATTTATGTGTAATTAGTGACATGTGTTAAAGAAAAACTTTGAATATGAGTGTATTGTGTGTTCTTGGTGTTTCTTGGTGAAATTTAAAGAATTGTGTGTTCTTGGTGTAGTGTGTGTAAGAAGGATGGAAAAACTTTAATCCTTGAATTAAGGAGAAATGTTGGGATATTTTGCAAGTTGATGATTATGATAGTAGAATGATTAAATATGATGATTTTAGACTTTGTTTTTAATTTTATGTCATATATGATTTTTGATGATTTAATTTTGATATTAATGACTTACGAAGATTTTTAGAAGTTGTATAATTGATTGTTGGAGAAGAATTTAAGATAGTTGATGAATTTCATCAATTTAGAATTTTTGGTCTCATTATTTCACTATTGGTTAAAATTAGAAGCCTAAAGCCTTAAGGATGATTTTTGATGAAAACTCTTATTTTCTAAAACTGATTTTGAGGATAATAAGTTGATAAAATATTTAGTGCTCAAAATTAGAGAACTGGAAAAAATGGAATAGAGCTCGAAAAATAGAGAAATACGTCCCGCCGGGTTCGACTACCGTCCACCAGAGGTGGCGGTGCCGGAGCAGTTGCGGTTGATCGGAATTGGGGATAAGAATGATGAATAATGACCGATTTAATATAAAGTTGATGTGACATGAATAGTGACGTAAATAGTGATGTGATGTGACATGAATAGTGATGTGAATGGTGATGTGATTTGACATAAATAGTGATGTGATGTGAGTTGTATTTGGCACATAAACCAATGTAATCTTATCGAGTTATTTAACGTTAAGTATTAAATCAATAAGTTCGAGTTTAGTGAATAAGATATTTTTGGGATTTTTCGAGATGACATATCATGTTTTAGAATAGTCAAGAATTTTAAGTCGAGATAAGATTTTATAGGTTAAGGTTTCGATTAACCGGGATTTTCATCTAAAACGAGTCGTTAGACGAATTATTTGATTTAGGTGATTAATTAAGGATTAATTGAATTAAATGACTTTGACTTTAAGTTGACCGTTAACTTTTGACTTTGGTCAACTATTTTTTTTAAAGCTCTTTAAAAGGGTACCGAACACCCGATTATGCAATAATTGACTTTAGGAACTTTTAGATTTTACTTAGCTCGAGAGAATAAGTTATTTGATAATTATTACATTGTCCTATGTCATTTAGTTGAAGAATTAACTGTGTTAGGTGCGGCACAATCGAATACGGACTCATTCAAACAAATACTTCACTAGCTTTCTGTTAAACTTCAAAGGTGGGTAAACTTCTGATTTTGTAAGCATGTCGTACTGTTATACTATATTTGTCAACTCTTTATAATTGCTAAAATGTGCCTACGGGCTATTTATAAGCTGCCAACGGATGGGGGATGACCCTACGGTGTCGAGAAAAGGCCGAGCCATATGTAAGCCGCCAACGGTGGGGATGACCCCTCGGTGTCGAAAAAGGGCGAGAGCCATATGTATCTTTAAGCGGGGGGATACCCCTCGGTGTCAGAAAATGATTTTTATTGCATTTTGATTGTTTGACCTATATAGTGTAACTGCTTATGTTTTCCACTGAGTTTCACAGCTCACGCCCACAAATGTTTATTACATTTCAGATAATGAAGACGAGCCTGGAGCTGAGGCATAGAGACTGTCTACGTGGGCGTCATTCTTTTATTCCCAAAATAATTTAAGTACCTGTGTTTTGATGAAACAAACTTTAAAGCTTTTGTAATAAGAATTTTAATAATGCGTAACTCTTATTATTCTTATTAGTTTTTGAATACTTTCAAGTTATATTAAGAAGTTTTTAAGCCCACATTTTAGTAATTAAAGTATTATATTTATGCTTTCGCAAATTATTTATAATACTCAAGTGTAGCACAGTGATGTTCCTAATCGAAATGGGTTCGGGGCGTTACAATCGTCCTTTGTCTTTACACAAAGGAAAAATATGGAGAAAATAAAGTATCACTTTTTATGAAAAAAGTATCACATTAGACTCGAAAAATATCAACTTTTTATTAAAATAAAGTATCACTTATTATGGAAAAAGTATCATTTCTTATGAAAAAATTATTACTTTATATTAAAAATAATATCACTTCTTACAAAAAAGTATCACTATTTATTAAAATAGTAATACTATTTATTAAAAAAGTATCACTTTTATTTTTTATTATGGAAAAAGTATAATTTCTTATGAAAAAATTATTACTTTTTATTAAAAATAATATCACTTCTTATGGAAAAAGTATCAATTCTTACAAAAAAGTATCACTATTTTTTCAAAAAGTATTACTATTTATTAAAAAAGTATTACTTTTTATTAAAAAAATATCATTTTTATTAAAATAAGGTATCAATTTTTATAGAAAAAGTATCGCTTCTTATTAAAAAAGTGTCAATTTTTATTAAAGCAAAACTTAATTTTATTAAAAAAAGTATCACCTTTTATTAAAAAAATATTATTTTCTATTAAAAAAGTATCATTTCGTATCGTTTCATATTAATAAAAATATCACCTTTTATTTATTTATCATTAAAACAAATATTACTTTGTTATTAAAAAAATATCACTTTTTTTGATAAAAAAAGTATCAAATATACCATGAAAAGTATACATTTTTAAAGTA
Source organism: Rehmannia glutinosa (assembly GCA_016081115.2). Lineage (NCBI taxonomy): Eukaryota > Viridiplantae > Streptophyta > Magnoliopsida > Lamiales > Orobanchaceae > Rehmannia > Rehmannia glutinosa. Next base: position 242,262 of record JABTTQ020000194.1, on the reverse strand, counting down.
TCATTTCTTTGGGTATTTATTTTATAAAAAATTTGATTTAAACGTGAACATTAGGAGAAAGAGAGTTAGGAGAGAGAGAGAGAGAGAGAGAGAGAGAGAGAGAGAGAGAGAGAGAGAGAGAGGACCAATTAGAGAGAGAGGAAGAGGGGACCAATAAAATGAGAGGGAAAAAAGTGTACAATGAAAGAATATGTGGGAGTAAGAGAGAGAGAGGAGGAGTAGGAGGGGACCAGTGAGAGAAAGAGAGAAAAAATAGGGAAGCTAGAAAATAGTGAGGATGTGGACAATCCATGTGAGGATCCGTCTCACGGATTTAGACCCGTGAGACGGTCTCACATAAGTTTTTGTGAAATTTAATTATAATTTATATGATTTTCTTATACGGCCCATCATCGGCCCACCCCAAATTTATTCCTGGCTCCGCCATGACTGACAACAATATGTTTCAAGTTAAAACCCGGATAGTCGTCTCCTTCAACCGTTCTAGTTAAAACCCGAACAAATGGTCTCACCCACTTCAGTTATTGCCATTAAAACTCGAATGTGGTCCACCTTTTAAGATAATAATTGGAAGGTTAATTTTATGGAGATCTTGAGCATGTATGGTTGTATTTTCAACAACTATTTTCTATTTTCCAACTATTTCGAAAACCGAGTTTATGTTTGTTTAGGAAGGTTTCAAGTGAAATGAGGCCATTTTCAGTTTTCAATTTTTTATGAAAATATTCCTTTGGAAACACAACCAAACAATTTATCACCACAATCACACAAATATATGTGAAAACACACTTCAAAAACTACAACCAAACAAGTTTTCACTATAATCACGCAAATCTATGTCAATAATGTATTTCAAAAATCATAAACAAACATATTCTCATTTTCAAACATAAAATTCAGGCTACAAACCAAACATATTCTCATTTTTCACACGAAAACCAATAAAGTTTGAAAATACACTTTCCAATACTGGAAAATTAGAAATTAGACTTAAAAATACATCCATACAAGGCCTTTATCTTCTAAGAATCCCATGAGGGTTTGAAACTCCCAACTCTCTATTGTTCAATCACCATTATTGTGCCATGCACGTGGGGCTTACTCATTTATTAATTATATAGGAGTGTTAACATGATACACAATATAATATATATATATATATATATAATAACAACCGCTTCTGTAAATAGTATGAGAAGATTCTCCCGTCCATTTTTTGTGCTATAAAAAGTAATAAACATATGTAAAATAATAAGAAGTGATAAATATTTGGTATTTTATTATTTTTGGTAGTCAACTTTCTTTAAATAAGAATTTTTCAAAATGATATAAAAATATATAAAATTATTTTTCAAAATTTGTATGTGTACTGCATTAATTACTCTATTTTTTTCCTTTATTTAAAAAAAATAATAACCTTTTCATTTTTGCCCCATTTTTTACGTATAATATATCAAATTAATTATTTTTTTGTGATCTTCAGTTTGACACACATATTGTATACATGAAATTAAAAAACATAATTAATAAAAAATATAAGAAATATTTATTCATTACTAATTTATACTGAGCTTTAAGAATTACGCATTCGGGCTATTGGACATCAATTTGTTTATTCATGTATTTTGGCTATTTATAACATATTTATAGTTATTTTTTGGGCTTAGCCCATTCCTTAATAATTATATAAAATTATATTTAAATTGATTAAATTAAATTAAAATACTTATTTTAATTGTAAAAGATATCTCAAAATATGTATCCAAATTTTATATATCACTTATATTTATACATAATATTATATATATTTATGTACGACAAAAATTAAGATTTATTTAATATAAAATTATCTTCGTAATAGTATTTTTATATACAGAAAAATATATTTTTATATATTAACGTACATTTTATGTTAATATAAATAATTTTTTATATTTATCAATGTATTTTGGTATTCAAGTTTTAGAGTTGTACATTTGGAATTAGATATGAATTTGGCTATTTGATAATTTTCTGATATATGTACATATATATAAATAAAAATGTTTTTGTTTTTTAAATTATTTTATTTTCCCTTAAAAATGTGTTGCTAAATATAAAAGATATTTTTGTTTAATTCTTTTAATAATTTTTACAATTGTTCAGCTTTCTAAACCCCTAAAAATATTCAAATTTTAAATGGCCTTATTATTAGTTGTAAAGATAATTTATTAAATATTCAGCATAAGCGTAATAATAAAATAATCAACATTGGTCAGTTAATTTTTTTTTTCAAAATTTTAATTTCTTATAGATAAACATGATCTATAAATTTATTTAATTCATAAAATTACACAATCAAATTATTTCCTATTTAAAGAGATTTTTTTATAGTTCATAATAATTATTTTTATTGTTTAACCGTATGGTTTATAATAATAATAATTATTTTTAAATTTTTATTAGTTTTTGAAATGTAAAACTTAAAACAATCTTTTTTTTAAAAATACAGATAACATAAACCCATAATTTGTAAAACAAGGAATGAGAGCAAGTAAAATTGTAAAGATTCTTGTGTTTAATTTTTAGAATTAATAAATAAAAAATTATAAATAGAATTTAATATTAATAATAGATAAATATAATATGCATATTCGGAGAATGGGGATGAGAACAGAGAATCCCGTTTTATTTAATCGGAATGGGAAGGGGGGTGAGGATATAAATATTGTCTCTATTCCATTATTGATTTCTGAGTAAAGCCTTTAGCTACAAGACGAGCCTTATATCTTTCCACATTACCCTTCGGATCCCTATTGGTCTTAAAAATCCAGTTGCAACTAATAGGTTTCGCACCTTCTGGTAATGGGACAAGATCCCAAACTTGATTGTCTTGCATTGACTTATACTCTTCATTCATGGCATCAATCCACTTTTGAGTTTGATCCTGCATGACTTAATGGAAATTTATAGGATCATTTTCCATCAATCCATTATTATCCTCATTTTCTTGGAGAAATACCCCATAATCATCCGAATAGCATTTCTCTTCTCTCTAGTGGACCTCCTTAATGGCACTAGTTCTTGAGGTTGTTGAGTTTGTTCTTCCTGAATAGTTTCAACCTGAGTGGAGAGTTCTTCAACATTATCCTGTTGAGGTTCTGTATCTACTTCTCGGCTAATGACAGGAATAGAAACCTGAACATCATTAGAAGCAATAGTAGGTGTCGAGATCGACTCTTCCTCAAAAGTAATGTCTCTAACCTTATTTCTCCCCCTAAACTGAACATCCTCAAAGAATACCGCATTTCCCGTCTCAAATATAAACCTTCTAGTGGGATCATAAAACTTAATACCCCTTGATTCTTCTAAGTAACCAATAAAGTAGCTGCTAACTATTTTGGAGTCCAATTTCTTTTCATTTGGCCTATAAGGCCTAGCCTCGGCTGGACATCCCCATATGTGAAAGTAGTTTAGACTCGCTTTCGCCCAGTCCAAAGCTCAAACGGTATTTTAGCAGCTTCTTTAGTTGGTACTAGGGGTGTCAATTTAGGACCCGACACGCAAACCCGACACGAACCTAACACGAAATTAATGGGTATGGGTCCAGGCTTCATGGGTCCGGTCGAAATCGGGTCAAACTCAACAACTCCGCCAATTAAACAATCGGGTTCAGTCAACCTACTATGACCCGTTTAACTTGTCTAACCCATTTGTGAATATAAAATAAAATAAACTAAATAACTAATTATAAGGAAAAACAACAAACAAGATATATTTTTAAAACTCAAATGATAAAACCTCCTTAATTATGTATTTGTTATTATTATGCATGTATTTTTTAATATTGTCCTCAAAATATGATTAGTATGTTATGTTATTTATGCAATTATGTTTTTGTTTCTTATATGTTGTGAATTGTGATATTTATTGATCGAATAGTGTATGATAGTGATTGATTTTTAAAAAAAAAAAATTATTCAGTTAAAACTATTAAATGTATATTAAAATAATTTTATTACACGGATTAAGCGGGTTGGGTCCGTGTTACATGTGAAATAAGTAGGTCGGGTCCGAGTCGACTATTTCTGACACACGAACCTGCGAACCCGAAGCCACGAACCCCGACCCAACCCAAATTGACACCCCTAGTAGGTACCCTGTTGAGAATATAAGTTGCAGTCTTTAGTGCATCTCCCCAGTGTGATTCTGGCAAGGAGGAATGACTGTAGGTCCCAAGGGGTGTGAGTAAGGTTTAGAAGGGAGGGGTTGAATAAACTTACCAACTTTTCGATTTTAGTCCTTTTAAAATATTACGAGTTAAATACACAACTAAGTCCTTGAGGACAACTAAGTTAGTTAACCACAGGAGTTAGCCACTCAACACGACTTCGATTGAGCTGTTGATAGAATAACTCAGCTGTTTAGTCTAAACCTTAATTTGGATGTGATGAGATTTTCAGCGGAAGACTTAACACCCTTGAATTAGATGTAACTTTGTTTTAAACACTTGATTTTAGCACTTTGTTAATTATCAGTTGGATAGCAAATTATCAGCAGATATAAAGTGATATGCAAAAATAGAATGTTGAAATGTGAATGACACAATAATGTTTTATAGAGGTTCGAAGATGGGGTAATTCTTCTACTCCTCTCTTCTCCAACTCCTGGAGGAATCCACTAAGTATTGATCAGAGTACAAAGTGGTTATCAGTCCAGATACAAGTCTTGATCACACAAATGACTTGCTCCTTTGGGACTCGTCGAGATGCCTTGGTCACCACACAACCTGCTTCTCGTCCGACTCGGCCTCTTCACAGGGCGGCTGCCTTGTTACTTCAACTTACTTGCTCAAGCTCTTGGATTTGATCACGAAGCCCTCCAATAACTTGAGACTGGTCCGACCTTGAACCTTTCTACAATCCTCCTTGGAATGTAGACCCCTTTTGATTCTTCAAAAGTTTCCTCTTCAACAGCTTGAAGTTGTCTTTCCTTCACAGCTTAGTGTTGGATCGATTTCCTTCGAGATTTAGGCTTGAGGATTTGCTTGAATAACTTGAGAATATATTGCAGGTTACAATTTTAATAATTGCTTGATTGTTCGTGGTTCAGGTATGCAAGGTTACCTTTTCTCAAAGTGATTCCCCAGCCTTTTATAGTGAACTTTCAAAAAATCTGCCCGTTGAAGAGATAGACTGATTTTCAAAAGTCACTTGTGTTCGTTGGCTTGTCTTGTTGCAGTCCTTGATGTTGACATTTCCTCGTATTAAATTAATGTTCAGCTTTTTAGAATCTGACACGAGGTGCAGTGCTTCCCATTGGTTTATTCCTTTTGCACGCTTCTGGGACTGAGCACTTTAAGACATGGCAGCAAGGAAGTATTACTTGTTTAAGTAAATTCCTTGACTTCTGTGCAATGGATTCTTTTCAGTCGTCTTGACTTGACTGCAGTCCTTTTATTTCCCAGGTGACTTCGAGTTAGCTTCCAATCAATGGATGACTCATCTATCACTTCAACTTGAGACTTGGCTTCTTGAGTTGACTTGATTGACTCTTCATACAGCTGTGTCTCAGCTGATACTCCTTCAGTCGAGTCCTTGATCTTCTTCTCTTGGCCATACTCACTCATTTATTCTGCGGAGTCTTCATTCCATCTTGATTGACTTTTTGTATTCCCCAGGGCATAGGCGACTTGACTCAGCTCATACAACCCTATCTATTACAATCCAAATTACAAGGAAAATGGGGTGCCAACTTTCTAGTCTAAGTTTTATATGGCATTCAACAAAATCTAAACAATAAATTTCCCAACAATTTCCCCCTTTTTGATGATGCCAAAACTTAAAACATACAAACAAAATGTAAGCATCAAAGATACATACAGACAATGCAGTAACAGAGAATGTATGTAGAATCAATCTTTTTATTGATCATAACATTCTTGTCCTTTACACAACTGTTTACAATGTGTATCAGAGCAAACATAGCACTTTATATCTACGCAAAAATATAGAAATTACAAATATCTTATTCAACGTACAGAAGACTTACATACATATGTATTTACAAAAGTAAAATACATGAAGGGGTTGGCAGCAACACTTCATCGCCTTCGCTACCTCCTGTTAGTCCAAGTGGGGGAGTGAATAGATTATCCCAGTTTTTCAGATTCTGCCCTCTTTTTTCGAATAATCAAGCAAGGATGAAAACTAAAGTGCGGAAAATAAACAACACACGTCGATTTAAAGAACTTTACCCCACCTAGGGACTACGTGCTCTACCACCCCAGTATATCCGGGATGGGTTTCGAAAAAGAAAAAAGAAATTTTATTAATTACCAAAATTAATACAACACCACCTTGAGGATTACCACAATCCTCTTACAACACCTTCAAGGAGATTACCACAATCTTCCTTCAACACCTATGAAGAGTACCACACTCTTCAACACCTAAGATCACCCAAGTGTACTCTTACCACAAGAGCAACAACAAGGATATCTTGTTTTGGATGATTGACAAAATTCAAGATTACAACTCTATAATACCAATACAAAGATTGAGTGCAAGTGTAATCAAGAATGAAAAGCCTAGACATCAAGAGTGTGCAAGTGAAAGTATTTAGGCTAGAATACAACAAGATATGAAAGTGTTTGCTTGTATGCTCTTTGCTTGTATATTGTGTTGTGTCTTGTTGCTTGAATGAAGCCTCTATTTATAGGAGAGGTCTTGGCTTGATTTCCAGAAATAGGCTCCTCATTGGGGAGTGATTTTCTGCAAAAGAAACCATTTAAAATCAAGATTATAGCTGTTAGAAATCAATCCCACAAATTAGGGAAAAACTGTCTAAAAATGCAACAAATAGTTTGCTGATACACAGGGGGTGCGATCGGTCGCGCAGAGATAAGTTTGAAATGAGTTCTCTGCGGATTTTACACAGGGGGACCGGTCGACGGGGGGTCCGACCGGTCGACCCCTATGCTGAACGGTCGGGGATGTCAAAAATACAAAACAGAGAAGTCTGTTTCCAAAACTTCGTTCCCAGGCATCGGTCGCCCATACTGGTCGCCCTTAGGGCCGACCGGTCACCCTCCACTTTTTCCAATCCGTCCCGTTTTCTGTTTCAAAACTCAACTTAGGTACATGTTGCCCTATAGGGCGACCGATCGAGCTTGAAATATAAGTGTTGTCCAATTTTTTATCGAAAATAAACTTCAAGAAATATTCCGAAAAATAGTAAAAATATTTTAAATCGATCGGAAGTATTTGGACAACATTTAGGGACATTATTTTGGTATAAAAACTCATTTGAACATAATCATCAAAATTATGATAAAAATATTTATCTAACAAACTTCCCCTTTTTGATGATTACAAACCAAAACAATTTTCAAGAGGATGATTTTGAAAACAAAACAATTTTCCGGTCTATGAGTAAACTATCCATTTAAAAACATTTTACAAAAGCTCCCCCTATCATCAAGCACAAAAGAAAGAGATTTTTCATAAGCTAAAAGCACAAACTTTTACAAAATAAGCATAAACAACATGAGCTTAGAAGCTCCCCCTGTCAAAATTACTCATTAACCATGCAATTAAGTCCATAATTCAAGCCATGGACTAAGTTTACTACACAACTTATGGCCTTGAAAAGCCATAGCTTATAGCTTCTATTGTGAGCTTTTATTAGCTTCTTTGAGCCAATGAGCTAATTTCCTATTTCTCCCCCTTTGGAATCATAAAAAAGAATGTTAGGATGATAAAAACATCATACATGTATATCAAAGTGCGCTAAAGAGTCAAATTATCAACTGTTTCGAAGAATAGACATAGAATCCAAATAAAAACGGGAAAATTGAAACATGTGAAATCCATAAGCTCATTTGACTGGCAAGACATGATCTCAATAAGTATATAAGTCATTTGAAAGCATGAGAGTCATGTACAAGTTGAAAAAATCTTTGCGACAATTCATCGAACACTTTGTGGGCGTGAAAAATAAAAGAAGTAGTATAAAACCCTTGTGAATGAATCAAGCCAAAAAATTTATCACCAAATCAGTCCAAAACACAATACCATACATCATAATAGATAAGCTGATCACAATCATATGACATTTCCGACAAGAAAATTACACATAAGCCAAAAACTCAAGGGTTCAACCCAATTGAGCAAAGGAAGTAGAATTCTTACCATTCAATCGGTAAAGATGAGCAATGATGATGATAATCGAGCTTAATTAAGTCCAAGATATGAAATGTATGCAAGAAAATAAATTTGAAGTGAAATTTGTGTGCAATTGGCGAAGGGGACGAAAAATGGACAAAATGAGCCAAAATGGCTAAGTCTGAAGACAGAAACGTTTTAAACCACAAAATGGCAGTGGGTGACCGGTCGACGGTGTGGACGACCGGTCGAGGTAAGGTCCGACCGGTTGCCCTCACCCCAGTCAGCCCACTATCTCAACTTGTTTTCCAAAATTTAAATTTTCAACCAAAAATCCGATTGTTCACCCCTAAGTTTTAAAAACGTGCAAAATGCAAATGTAAACCTCATTCAATATGCATTATGCCTAACCGAGCTCGTATAGAAGCAAAAGTCTCGGAAGATAGCGGTTTTGTAAAAATATCCGCCAATTGATCTTGAGATGGTACGAAAGATATCTCAATTTTACGTTTAGAAACACAATCCCTTAGAAAATGATGTCGAATCTCAATGTGTTTAGTTCGGTTATGATGAACCGGGTTTTGAGCAATATTAATAGCGGATATGTTATCACAAAAGATAGGAACATTTTCAAAAGAACATTTGTAATCCGCTAAGGTGTGTTTCATCCAAAGAAGTTGAGTACAACAAAACGTTGCGGAAATATATTCGGCTTCGGCCGTTGAAAGTGAAACACAATTTTTTTTCTTTGAAAACCAAGATACTTGGCAATCGCCTAAAAATTGACATGATCCGGAAGTACTTTTCCGATTATCAATATTTCTCGCATAATCCGAATCACTATAACCTTTAAGAGAAAAATTTTAATTCTTTGGATAAAATAGACCATATTGAATAGTGCCTTTCAAATATCGAAAAATCCTTTTAACAACACTCATATAAGATTCTTTGGGATTGCTTTGAAAATGAGCACATAGGCATACGACATGAAGAATGTCCAATCTACTTGCGGTTAAATAAAGTAAACTACCAATCATACCTCGATACTTCGATTCATCCACGGACTTCCCTTTCTCATCTATGTCAATTTTGACATTTGTTGCCATAGGGGTAGAGACGGTTCTTCCTTCTTCACTGCCGAACTTTTTCAAAAGTTCTTTTGTATATTTTGATTGTGAAATATAAATACATTCTTGGCATTTCTTGATTTGAAGTCCAAGAAAGAAGTTAGCTCCCTCATCATGCTCATTTCAAATTCACCTTGCATCAACTTAGAAAATTTCTTGCACAAGGATTCATTAGTAGCACCAAAGATAATATCATCAACATAAATTTGCACAAGTAAACAATCTTGCCCTTTTTCAAAAACAAAGAGAGTAGTATCAACTTTACCTCTTGTAAAACCATTTTGCAAAAGAAAAGAGCTAAGTCTATCATACCATGCACGGGGTGCTTGTTTTAAACCATACAATGCCTTTTTAAGTTTATAAACATCATTAGGCCTAGAAAATTTTTCAAACCCCAGAGGTTGTTTTACATAGACTTCTTCTTGAATAAAACCATTTAAGAAAGCGGATTTAACATCCATTTGGTAAAGCTTGAAATTTTTAAAGCAAGAATAGGCAAGCAAAATACGAATAGCTTCTAAACGTGCTACGGGTGCAAAAGTTTCATCATAATCAATACCTTCTTCTTGACAATACCATTGAGCTACTAACCTTGCCTTATTTCGGACAATGTTGCCTTGATCATCAAGTTTGTTCCGGAATACCCATTTAGTACCAATAATAGTTTGAAATGGAGGACAAGGTACCAATTCCCATACATCATTTCTTTCAAATTGATTCAACTCTTCTTGTATTTCCAAAAACCAATCCTCATCCTCAATAGCCTCCGTGGCATTTTTAGGCTTTTTTTTGAGATATAAGAGCTTTCTTGGCAAATTTTCTTCGGGTCATCACTTTATCAAGGGGATCATCAATAATAATATCTTTTGGGTGATCTCCCTTAAATTTCAATTCTACGGGAAGATCCGAAGTATCACCTCTATTTTCTTGAGGAACATTTGAAATGGATGGTTGATCATTTGATGTAGAAGGTTGATCATTTTGAGCATCATTTTGAACAATGGGTTCAATAATATCCTCTTCATCACTTTCATCATTGGGTATCCTTTCAACACCCGAAGCTTCATTGAATTTGACATGGATGGATTCTTCAACAACACCACTAGTCTTATTGTAAACCCGATATGCTTTGCTTTTTTTAGAATACACCATAAATATTCCTTCATCGGCCTTAGGATCAAATTTGTCCAATTGATCCTTAGTATTCAAAATAAAACACTTACATCCAAATATTTTGAAGTAACTAATATTTGGAGTTCTTCCTTTCCAAAGCTCATATGGAGTTTTATTCATTTTAGGACGAATATAAACTCCATTAATGACATAGCAAGTGGTACTTACTTACGCTTCGCCCAAAAATATTTTGGAAGAGAAAATTCATTGAGCATGGACCGACTCATTTCTTGTAGTGTCCGATTTTTCCTTTCGGCTACTCCATTTTGTTGAGGTGTCCTTGGAGCCGAAAAATTGTGTGCATATCTCTTGGTTTCACAAAAGACTCTAAATTCACCATCAAATTCTCCACCCCGATCACTTCGAATAGACTTAATAGTATCTTCCTTTTCATTTTCAATAAGTCTACACAACTTAACAAACTCATTAACGACATCGCTTTTATTTGCAAGAAAAAGAGCCCAAGTATATCTAGAAAAATCATCCACAATAACGAAAGTGTAATGTTTTCCACTTAGACTAGCCGTACCAATATCCCCATACAAATCTAAATGAAGAAGTTGTAGAGGCTTGGTTGTGGAAATTTCATTTTTGGGCTTAAAACTACTCTTAACTAATTTGTTCTTTTGACAAGTGTCACATAAGCCAAGATTTTCAAAATTCAATTTGGGTAGTCGCTTTACATGTTGGTTTTTGTAAAGATTGCCTTTTCTATTTGCTTCACAAATAATTTCATCATTTTTAAGAATAAGACATTTTTCTTTATTGAAAGCAACATTATAATTTGAATCACAAAGTTGGTTAACACTCTTATCAAATTAAACTTAAGCCCTTCTACCAAAAGAACATTACTAAGAAAGAAAGAAGAGTTACCAATTTCTCCATTTCCAAGAATTCTTCCTTTGCCATTGCCGAACATGACCATATCCTCTTCTTGGAGCTTGATGTTGGTAAAAAGTTCTCTCCTTCCGGTCATATGGCGTGAACATCTGCTGTCCACGAGCCATTTTGAATCTTCCATTGTTGTTATAGCCCCTATGACCTACAAAAGAATTATTTTTAGGTACCCTATAGTTTTGGGGTCCATGGGGGTTAGCCTTGAGACCTTTGGGTCTCCAAACAAAGCTAAAATTGTTCTTCAATTTACAATTACTAACATAGTGACCAACTTTACCACAATAAATACAAATAAGATCATGGGCACTATTAGCACGAACAAAAGTCGGACCTTGGTCATTTTTCGTTGAAAGAGGTTGAAAAAGTTTATAGCCAAGTCCTAATTTGGAATGCTCACCTCTTTGTGCATCTAAAATTTTTGTAACTTTGTCCGTGCTTATGTTAAAACGATGCACATCCTTTTTTAAACATTCAAGATCTTTGGTGAGCGATTCTTTTTTGGTTTCAAGAGTATGAACTATAGTAAGAGTAATAGCATGGGCTTTATCAAGAGATTCATAAGAAGTAAATAATTTTTCCTTTTCAATTTTAAGCTCTTTATGCACCTTTTTCAAAGTTTTGTATTTAACAATCAAATTTTGAAACTCAATTTGCAATTCATCAAAATCACATTGCAATTCATCAACTAAGGAGGAGGTAGAAGAGTTAGAGCGTACCTCATTATTTTTAACATCTACGGCCATAAAACCATGTTCGGTTTCTCCTTCCTCGTCGGTTGTTTCGAGTAGTTCATCCCAAGTTTTGACCTTCGCATTTAGAGCCTTCTTTTTCAAAAAAGGCTTATTTTTCTTTTGGTTCCTCCTCATCGAGTTTTGGGCAATCGACAATGAAGTGCCCGGGTTTTCCGCATTTAAATCAAACATTATCTCTCAGTTTTCTTGCCTTATTTTTATTCACAAATTTTGCAAATTTTCGAACAAGTGCGGCCGTCTCCTCATCATCATCATCATTATCATAGTATGCATTATTAGAAGAAGAAGCAAGACCTTTAGGAATATTTTGCATACCCGATTGATTGATGGTTGGCTTGGAATTTTTCCTCTCCTTGAGATAGACTTCATAGATGAGGAGGTTCCCGATGAGCTCGTCAAACTTGAGCGTTTCAAGATTTTGTGCCTCCGTGATTGCCGTCACCTTTTCAAACCATGAGCCGGGAAGAGCATTCAATACCTTAGTCACCTTGTCTTCTTCAGAGATGACTTTACCGAGGGCCACAAGAGGATTGACAATGTTGTCAAGCCTTTCCACCACCTTAGAGATGCTTTCACCATCACGCATGTTAAAGTTTTCAAAGTCTTTAACAAGCATGGTCTTTCTTTCTTGCTTGACCTTCTTTGTCCCTTCATATATAGTCTCCAATTTTTCCCAAACCTCATGTGCCGACCTTATGCCTCTTATGCGATTATACTCGGTGACAATGCAAAATATTTAAGGCCTTACCGTTTAGAGACAAAGCCTTCTTGTCATTTTCATCGAACTCCTTGAAAGGTTTAGGAGCTGAGGTGCCATCCTCCAATTTCTTGGTTGGTTGATCAACTCCTTCAATGACAACATTCCAAATGTCGAACCCGCACCCTTGTAGAAAGCACTCCATACGGTCTTTCCAAAATGCGTAGATGTTGGCGTCGAATAGTGGTGGCTTGTTGGTGGAGGCGCCAGTGGTGAGATAAGCGTCATTCGTAGCCATGGATCTTTCCTCTTTACTTGGAACGAGCTAGCCAAAGAGTTTGGCTTTGATACCACTTGTTAGTCCAAGTGGCTACGATAATCTAGAGGGGGGTGAATAGATTATCCTGGTTTTTCAGATTTTGCCCTCTTTTTCGAATAATCAAGCAATGATGAAAATTAAAGTGCGGAAAATAAACAACACACGTCGATTTAAAGAGCTTCACCCCACCTAGGGACTACGTGCTCTACCATCCTAGTATATCCGGGATAGGTTTCGAAAAAGAAAAAGAAATTTTATTAATTACCAAAATTAATACAACACCACCTTGAGGATTACCACAATCCTCTTACAACACTTTCAAGGAGATTACCACAATCTTCCTTCAACACCTATGAAGAGTACCACACTCTTCAATACCAAAGATCACCCAAATGTACTCTTACCACAAGAGCAACAACAAGGATATCTTGTTCTGGATGATTGACAAAATTCAAGATTACAACTCTATAATACCAATACAAAGATTGAGTGCAAGTGTAATCAAGAATGAAAAGCCTAGACCTTAAGAGTGTGCAAGTGAAAGTATTTAGGCTAGAATACAACAAGATATGAAAGTGTTTGCTTGTATGCTCTTTACTTGTATATTCTATTGTGTCTTGTTGCTTGAATGAAGCCTCTATTTATAGGAGAGGTCTTGACTTGATTTCCAGACATAGGCTCCTCATTGGGGAGTGATTTTCTGCAAAAGAAACCATTTAAAATCAAGATTATAGCTGTTAGAAATCAATCCCACAAATTAGGGAAAAGTCATGCTAAAATGCAACGGATAGTTTCTTTGATACGAGGGTGCGACGACCGTAGCGCAGAGATAAGTTTGAAATGAGTTCTCTGTGGATTTTACACAGGGGTACCGGTCAACGGGGTCCGACTCGGTGGGCCCCTATGCTTTGAATCGGGGGATGTCAAAAATACAAAACAGAGAAGTCTATTTCCAAAACTTCGTTCCCAGGCACCGGTTGCCCTAGGGTCGACCGGTCACCCTTAGGGCCGACCCGTCGCCCTCCACTTTTTCCAATCCATCTCGTTTTCTGTTTCAAAATTCAACTCAGTGCAAAGGTTTGCCTATAGGGCAACCGGTCTAGCTTGAAATATAAGTGTTGTCCAATTTTTTTATCGAAAATAAACTTCAAGAAATATTCAGAAAAATAGTAAGAATATTTTAAATCCATCGGAAGTATTTGGACTACATTTAGGGACATTGTTTTGGTATAAAAACTCATTTGAACATAATAATCAAAATTATGATAAAAACATTTATCTAACACCTCCTTCTTTCTTCTTTCTTCTGTCTCTCTCTCTCTTTCTTTTCTTTTCTTCTTCAAATTTCTTCTTCTCGTAAGCTCTCTTCGCAGCTTCATCTCTTCTTTTTCTTTCTTGTCTTTCTTGCCACACTGATCTTGCCTTCCTGTTTTCTTCTTCAATCCTCTTTACATATTCAACATTATTCATCTTCACTTCCCAGGATTAGCTCTTCATCGTACCCCAATAGTTCCTTCCTTTCTTGCCGGATCTACATATTCAATATTTTTGGGTAGAGGTCTAGGTTTAAAGCCTCTACCTCCGCCACTTCTTCCTCCTTCTCTGGGCGTGTATTGTCTTTGAGTCTTCTTCTTACCAAAGGGTGACCAAGAGAGGATCATTTGCTAGTAGTCTGCTGCCGGTTAACTTCTTCACACAACTTCAAACCTTTCTCCCAGTACAAGTCCCAGGCTTGGGCTATGGACATATCCTTGTAGTATCCTTCGGACTCTAGCGTTTTGAATTCTTCAACAGACTTTAGCTCTTGTCCGTCATCTGGAATGGCATCTGTATCTTTTCCTACCGGAATGCCTCCAAATTGTTTCAACATTTCTTCAACACGGACATCCGTTCTCTTGTCAAAATCCTCCATCTCTGCTTCTACAATCTTTTTCTTATGAGACATGGGCACATCGTAGTGATAGAGCGAGTTCTGAGAAGTTTGCTGATTATCTTTCAGTGACATGACCTTGCTTTGAGGGTTTCAAAAGCATTAAGGTCACATCCTTTGACCTTTCCCCCTCAACAGTTTTTCCCTTCTCTTTCCTCTTCTCAACAGTTGAATCTATCTTCTCTACAGCGGCTGTCTTTTTCAAACTCTTCAGATATTCCTCTTCCCCCTTTTTGGCATCATCAAAGGAGAGAAGAACTCCTGGAAACATCACAGCAAGCATGAAGTCCAGTGTCTTGATGGTTGAATTCTGCTTGGTTGGTCTGCGGCATAGTGTCTGAAATTGAAATTGAGAATCGGGTGGCCTTCGACTTAGCTGTAACCAGTTTCATCTTAGCCATGAGGAGGTTGAATTTGGCATTCATAGTTTCCTCAAGTCGTAGAATTTCTTTCTTCTGAAACTCCTGCAGCAGCTCCATTTCTATTTTGTGAGAGGCATGCAACCTCTCAATGTACTCCTGCATTCTCTGCTTCATATCAGCATTGTCTGCGCTCCAAACAAGCATCCTATTATAGAGTGCCTTGAAGTAACGAACTTGTTTGAGACGCATGGCAGATTGCTACTGACACCACTCCATGATTCTTATGACTATCCCTCTCAAGTCGGCTGTGAGGGTAAAATCTCGATTGTCCAGCCACATGTCTAATGAGGCCTGATGCCGTTTGATCCTCTCAATCTCTCCGCAGATTTTCTTGAAGACTTCACGGATTTCAGCTGTTACTTCCGATTCAGTTGGCGGCCATTCAACGTCGAAATCAAATTTTGCTAGCATAATGGAGTCAGTAGGGATAATGGGTTCTTCGCGTGCAGAGTACTTCTTTTTTTCTTTAGCAGATTCTTCTTCTAGTGCAGGGAGCTCGATTGAGATGGGAAGGTTTCTTCAAATGCATTGTCTCGTACTTGTGAAATTGTACGAGAAGTCATTTCTCGCTGCACTCGAAGCCTTCTTGTGATTGTTACGTGATTCAACCGGGTCCTTGATGGTATTGACCCGGTGGCCGGGCCTCACTGTCTTAACTTCTTGATCTCACTGGTTTTGTCCTTTTGAGTTGACTGTTCCTCGGCCGTATTAGTAGCGTCATCGAAAGATGATGAGATTTGAGGGTTTGGCTCATCATCAAAATTGAACATTTGTCGAGCAGCTCTGAAGTCTAGCTTACTCGTACTTGGAAGAACATCCTCAACTGAGTCTTTTTGATGTGCAACATGGGTGGACTCAGCTTCATCTTCAGATCCCAGAAAAGATATGTCAGGGTTGTCTTGGGAATCATGAAGAACACTTATCTCCTTCTCAGTTTCTTCAATGTGAACAGGAGGGATGTTCTTCATTTCCATCTCTTTACCCAGGGAAGTCTTAACCTCCCTTTGGCCTTCATTACCTCCTGCAGTCTCAACTGCAACAAGGCCTTGTACATTCTCTTCGACAGACGCAACTGTCTTAGGGTCTTCTGCAGTGGCATCCACAGGAGTCTCAACTCCTTGTATTGCACTTTCATTGCCCAGAGTGTTAACTCCCGGGGCAGATCCATCTTGTGCCTCGACCGCATCGGCGTGTCACGCAGCGGTTGGCACTTCAAACAGACAGACTCAACTGTCCGAGCCATTAAGGGTGACAACTTGTTGTTGTTCTTTTACTTTTTCCTTCTCCACTTCGCCTCCTTTCTCGCATTGTGGAGTCATCGCAACATCCTCCGACCTAGCTGCGGTGGAGTGAGTTTCCCTATCATTTGGTGCGCCACCGAGTGACTTATGTTGGGGTCACTTTGCTCCAGGACTCCCATTTGCTTCCTTTGAGTGCTCGGCCGGGGGAAGGTGGTAAGACACCTTCAACAGGGGTTGGCTCAACTTGGTGCCCAAGTTCCCGGTGTCATCGCCATTTCCTTAGATCCGTTCTCTAGGTGAATCGGGAAGTGGTTGCGGCAATAATCGTGGGCAATGGCAATCTACCACTCCTAACGGGTTGATTTCAACCGAGATTTGGAAGACTCTCCTGTCCTTCCATCAGCTGTTGCTCATGCATCAACCTGGATTCCTGCATCGCTTGCTGCATTTCCAACTCCTCCGTCATAGCAACTGGTTCTATGTCCTCATCACTATCCGAGCATGTCAATATGAGGATGAGTGTGGTCGCTTGTTCCGTGAGAGGACAAATCTTTGGCTTTCTCACGAGCCACTTCTTCAATTTCTCTAGCCTTTTCTTTTTCTTGCGAATTTGCAACACGGTATCAACTTCAAGAAACCTAAAGAGTTCCTCTTCTTCTTCAATAAACTCGGATGTTCAAACCGCACCCCTGAGTAACTCGCCGATTTCCTCCATTCTCGCATGACGGCGGCTCTGGATGTCCGGGTACAAGGAGAGTACATAAATATGTCATCATCATCATTCTCCTCTTTTTGGCCTTCCTTCGAGGAATAGAAGGTAGCAAATTCTTTGCTCTTCACCTTCGGCAAAGATCGTGGCGGTAGAGAGACATAGTCCTTGTTTGATACATGTTTTTATCTTAATTTTGATGATTTTATTTTTACACCAAAACAATGTTTTTTATTGTTGTCCAAATACTCCTAAATGATTTAAAATGGTTTTAATATTTTCCTGAGTATTTCTTCAAGTTTTATTTCGATAAAATTGGACAACACTTTTAATGTTTTTATGTTTATAAGTTTTTACTTCAAAACAAGGTTCCTAAATGTTGTCGAATACTCCCGATTGGTTTAAAATGTTTTTACTATATTTTCGAGTATTTCTTGAATTTTATTTTCGACAAAACATTGGACAACATCTCTATCTCTTGTCGACCGGTCCTATAGGCAACCTGCACTGAAGATGATTTTTGAAACAGAAAAATGAGACGGAAGAAAAATCAAGCGGTCGACCGGTGCATGCTCGGCGTCGACCGACTGGTCGGTCGACTCGTGCCAGAGTCGACCGGTACTGCAAGTTTGGTCTTTTGAAAGCGAACTTGATTTTCTCTAAAACCATTAAGGGGGGACGGTTGATGATAGGGACGACCGGTCGAGGTACACGTCGACCGTCGCCTATGTAAAAATTCTTTGTGTTTCGTTTCAAACTTCTATTTAAATGCGACCAGTGCATCGTCGCCTGTGCTTTGACAAAAAAAATATGACCGTTTGACAATGAGACAAATTTCCTTAAAATGTGGGATTGATTTCTAACAGCTATATTCTTGATTTTAATTGTATTTGTTTTGTAGATTTTCAATCCCCAAGAGGAGCCTATGCTTGATCAATCATCTCCTATAAATAGAGGAAGTTTTGGAGCAACCAAGACAACAATTGAGATACAACAGAACAAGATACACTTCAAGCAAATATTTGTTCTTCATTGTTATTATTCTTGTTGTAATTTTGCCCAACTTATCACTTTCACATCCTTGAGGTCTAGGCTATTCTTGATTACACTTTGCACTCAAATTGTAATATTCATTATTGAGTTGTAATCTTAAATTTTTGGGTTATCATTCAACACAAGATATCCTTGTGAGTGTTCTTGTGGTAAGAACACACTTGGGTGATCTAGGTGTTAGGTGTAAGAAGATTGTGGTAATCTTCTTGTTAAGGTGTTGAAGAATTTGGTATTCTTCAAGGTTGAAGATTGTGGTAATCTTCACAAGGTGCCGTTGGAGATTGTGGTAATCTTCAAGAAGAGATTGTGGTAATCTCAAAGGTGGTGAGTGTGGTGCTCTTCAAAGTGTTGTTGTAAGTTGGTGTTGTATTAATTTTGGTAATTAATAAAATCTTTTTTCTTTTTGAAATCCATCCCGGATATACTGGGGTGGTAGAGGATTAGGCCCTAGGTGGGTTGAACCTCTATAAATCGACGTGTGTTATTTACATTCCGCACCTTTATTATTGTCTTTGAGCTTTCGGTTTGAAAAAGAGGGTAAAATCGAAAAGATGGAGATAATCTATTCACCCCCTCTAGATTATCGTAGCCGCTTGGACTTACAAGTGGTATCAAAGCCAAACTCTTTTGCAAGCTCGTTTCACATCGCGAGTGAAGAGGAACGATCGTCGGCTACGAACGAAGCTCATCTTACCGGCACCTCCACCACCAAGCCACCACTATTTGATTCCAAAAATTACACATTTTGGAAAGAAAGAATGGAATGCCATTTACAAGGTTGCGGGTTCGATATTTGGAACATCGTCATCAATGGAGAATACATTCCGATGAAAAACACACCACACACCTCCAAAGGCCTCAAAGAGCTAAATGATGAAGAGAAGAAAATCACTCCCTAAACGGTAAAGCTCTCAATATTTTGTATTGTTCACTTACTAATTTGGAATATGAACATATTGTAGGAATTCGATCGGCTCATGGAGTATGGCAAAAATTAGAAGCCATTCATGAAGTATATACAAATGATAGGAGAAACTCAAAAGCATCTACTTCTCAAAGGGATACAAGTCTAAATCTAAGGAACACGCCTTTTACAACTTCCAACTATGAAGTAGTCGAACAATGTCTTATGGGCATCGAAGAAGAAAATGAGGTATGTCTTAAACCTTCTACTTCTTATGATATTGTTATTCAAAATGATTATAGTGATTTGCAAAATGATTTTGATGATCTTCAAAATGAATTCCAAGGTTTACTTGTTAAATACAAAAACTTGAAAAAGGAATTCAATGTTTTGAAAAATGAAAAGGACAATTTATTTACTTCCTATGAATCACTATCATGTGCTCACACCACCACACTTGACAAGGTTAGAAACCTTGAAAAAGAAAATAGTACTCTTGTTGAGGATATTAATTGCATGAAAAAGGATTTATCTAAATCCAACTTGAGTACCGATGAAATTATTGATTGTTGTGATAATTCGAAACTAGAACTTGATCATAAGTTTAATGTTGTCAATCATATGAAAAAGAATCAAGTCTCTAAGCATGTTGGTCATTATGCTCCTAGAATTATTACTTGCTTTTATTGCGGTAAAAAGGGTCATACGGTAAATACTTGTCGGGCTAGAAATAGCTCTAATTATTGCTGGAGACCTAAAAGTCTCAAAGCTAATCCTAAAGGACCCAAGCACTTGAGGGTACCACAAAATAATGTTTTATTAGGTACTCGGCGAAATAATAATCGGAGAAAATTCATACCGCCAAGAAGATATCAAATGACCAATTCATTTGATCAAAGGAGAAAACATTTTCAACAAAGCCAATTTCAAAGAAGAGGATATAATAAAAAATGGGAAGAACAAAATCCTTGGAAATGGCAAAGACATCATCAACAAGATGATTTTCAAAGAAGAAGAGACTATCAACAATGGGAAGGACAAAAATCTTGGAAATTGAGTAATCAAAGGAGCCATCATCAACAAAGTGACTTCTCAAGGGGAAGATATCATCAACAATGGGAACGGCACAACCCATGGAAATGGCGTAATTGGTAACCCGTATCTCCCTATTTAAATATGCATTTTATTTTGTTATTATGCATGCTTTTATTTGTGTCTTAATTGCAAAATGAGTTTTCAAGTATTTATTTTTTAATTAAGGTCTTCAATATATATTTGTGCTTTTAAAATATTTTTGAAAAAGAAGACCTTATATGATGTTTTTAAAACTCTTGTGCATTTTTGTAGACTAAAGAGTGTTATCATCTCTTATGGATCTTTATGGCATGAGCTTACTTGTGATATCTCTTAGCCTACACTTCTATCATTATGATTTGTGCTAGATTTGTTTAAGAATTGTGTAGGATTTACATATTTTCACAAATGGCCATTTACGTCATTATTTGTCAAGAAAGGCATAAATTATCGAGGTACGTTTACTTGTGTTATTCTTACTCTTATAGACTCTATGTATGTATTGCCATGTGTCTATGTGCTTGTTTTTCATAGTATTTTATACAAGTGCCATTAAGAGGATTTTTAGATTTTTTCTTAGGCACTATTCGATATTTGATTGCACATATTTGCTTTGTTCAAATACCTCTTTTAAATGAGGTCTCAACTATATGCTATCGGATTTTCAAATTTCAAAAGAGACCTTTTGTAGCTTTCTTAAGCTTATTTGAACTTGCATGATTTATTAGACTCTTGATGATCTTCTAAATGCATAATATGTGTTTCTTGCTTCATGGTCTATATATATAGTGTCTATTTCTACTATGCTCTTTTGCAAGATATTTTGTGATTGATGATTGAGGCATGTTTTTACACTTGGGCTATTTTTTTCTTGCTTATATAAGCGATGCCGTTAATGAGTTTGTTAAGTTGTGTAGATGAGAAATGAAGTACTCCAAATATTAGTTACCTCAAAATATTTGAACGTAAATGTTCTATTATGAACACCTTATATCAATTGGATGCCATATGATGATAGTGATGAAGAAGACAAAAAGGGTATTCCGGAACAAACTCGATGACCAAGTCAACATTGGTCGAACTAAGGCGAGGTTAGTAGCTCGAAGGTATTTTCAAAAAGAAGGTAATTGATTTTGGTGTAACATTTGCACTCATAACACATTTAGTAGCTATTTGCATTTTACTTGCCCATTCTTGTTTTAAGAAAATTTCAAGCTTTACCAAATGGATGTTAAATCCAATTTTCTCAATGGTTTTATTCAAGAAGAAGTCTATGTAAAACAACCTCCGGGGTTTTAAATTTTTCTAGGCCAAATGATTTTTATAAAAGGCCTTGTATGGTTTAAAACAAGTACCCCATGTATGGTATGATAGACTTAGCTATTTTTGCTAAATGATTTTACAAGAGGTAAAGTTGATACTACTCTCTTTGTTTTTGAAAAAGGGCAAGATTGTTTACTTGTGCATATTTATGAGAATATTTTTGGTGCTACTAATGAATATTTGTGCAAGATATGTTTTTCTAAGTTGATACTAGGTGAGCTTGAGATGAGTATGATGGGGGAGCTCAATTTCTTGCTTGGACCAAGAAGATGGCTATATTTCAAAAGAACTCTTGAAGGAGTTAAGCATTGAAGAAAGAAAGAACCATCTCAACCTCTATGGCTAAAGATTGACAAAGGTTGAGAAAGGCATATCGGTTGACAAACAAATTCGAGGTATGTTTTCTTGTATTATTCCTATAGACTCGACATTCCATATGCCTTATGTCTATATGCTCGACTTCAAAAACTATCCCAACGAATCTCATTAAAGTGCCGTTAAAAGAAAATATTTGAAAGGCACTTCTTCTTATGACTTGTTGTATCCAAAGCTTTAAAACGTTCTTATTTTTTGGGATAACAAGTCCGGTATTTATTATACGGTTTTCCATATTCAAAAATATAGTTCATCATAATCGAACTAAACATATTGAGATTCGATATTCTTTTAAAAAGGGATTGAGTTTTTAACAAAAACTTGAGATGTGTTTAATTTCTCGACTTTTCCTTCCTATTTGGTTTATTAGCTTCAATGTTCAAATAGCTCGATACATCGGTTTAGTTGCGCACTTTGATATGAATATATGATGTATTTATCGTGCTAACATTCTTTTTGATGATTCCAAAGGGGGAGAAACAGGTTATAAGCTCTTTAGCTCAAAGAAGCTAGGATAAGCTTAACGAAAAGAAGCTATAAGCTATGACTTCCTAAAGTCATAAGTTGTGCATTATACTTAGTCCAATTATTGTATGATGGACTCATATACTTATCTAATGATGTTTTGTGACAGGGGGAGCTTATAAGCTCTTGAACAATTTGTAAAAGCTAAGCTTTTAGCTTATGGTTAATTGCTTTTACATTATTCTTGATGTGCTAGTTGATATGGGGAGCTTGTACTTATTATTGAATATATTTACTCCTTACTTGGTTGCTTATGTATTTTGGAAATTTTGGTTGCTTCCGAACGGTTAGATGTTTTTACCGGAAAATCGTTTTTAAAACTGTCCTCCTAATATCTCTAAAAATTGTTTTGGTTTGTAATCATCAAAAAGGGGGAGATTGTTTGATACATGTTTTTATCTTAATTTTGATGATTTTATTTTTACACCAAAACAATGTTTTTAATTGTTGTCCAAATACTCCTAAATGATTTAAAATGGTTTTAATATTTTCCGGAGTATTTCTTCAAGTTTTATTTCAGATAAAATTGGACAACACTTTTAATGTTTTTATGTTTATAAGTTTTTACTTCAAAACAAGGTTCCTAAATGTTGTCTAAATACTGGTTTAAAATGTTTTTACTATATTTTCGGAGTATTTCTTGAATTTTATTTTCGACAAAAAATTGGACAACATCTCTGTCTCTTGGTCGACCGGTCGCCTCTATAGGGCAACCCGTGCACAAAGATGATTTTTGAAACAAAAAATGAGACGGAAGAAAAATCAAGCGGTCGGCCGATTATCCCGAGTCGACCGATACCGCAAGTTTGGTATTTTGAAACAGAACTTGATTTTCTCTAAAACCATTAAGGGGGACCGGTTGATGATAGGGACGACCGGTCGAGGTACACGTCGACCGGTCGCCCTATGTAAAAATTGCTGTGTTTCGTTTCAAACTTCTATTTCTGTGCGATCGGTCGCCCTGTGCTTTGACAGCAAAAATATGACCGTTTGACAGCAGACAAATTTCCTTAAAATGTGGGATTGATTTCTAACAGTTATATTCTTGATTTTAATTGTATTTGTTTTGTAGATTTTCAATCCCCAAGAGGAGCCTATGCTTGATCAATCATCTTCTATAAATAGAGGAAGTTTTGGAGCAACCAAGACAACAATTGAGATACAACACAACAAGATACACTTCAAGCAAATATTTGTTCTTCATTGTTATTATTCTTGTAATTTTGCCTAGCTTATCACTTTCACATCCTTGAGGTCTAGGCTATTCTTGATTACACTTTGCACTCAAATTGTAATATTCATTATTGAGTTGTAATCTTGAATTTTTGGGTTATCATTCAACACAAGATATCCTTGTGAGTGTTCTTGTGGTAAGAACACACTTGGGTGATCTAGGTGTTAGGTGTAAGAAGATTGTGGTAATCTTCTTGTTAAGGTGTTGAAGAATTTGGTATTCTTCAAGGTTGAAGATTGTGGTAATCTTCACAAGGCGCCGTTGGAGATTGTGGTAATCTTCAAGAAGAGATTGTGGTAATCTCAAAGGTGGTGTTGAAGAAGAGTGTGGTGCTTTTCAAGGTGTTGTTGTAAGTTGGTGTTGTATTAATTTTGGTAATTAATAAAATCTTTTTCTTTTTGAAATCCATCCCTGGATATCTTTGGGGTGGTAGAGGATTAGGCCCTAGGTGGGTTGAACCTCTATAAATCGACGTGTGTTGTTTACATTCCGGACCTTTATTATTGCCTTTGAGCTTTCGGTTTGAAAAAGAGGGTAAAATCGAAAAGATGGAGATAATCTATTCACCCCCCTCTAGATTATCGTAGCCTCTTGGACTTACAGTCCTGTCAGGAGGGAATTCTGCTATCTTCGCTGCTTCATGTTCCTCAGTTGTTCTACCTTCAGCAAATTTGGCGGTTTCATCAAGAACTTCTGGAGACTGCACTTCTTTAGCAGTCTCAGTGATCTTCTCCAGCTGAGTGGCAGACTCAGCTGTCTTTTCAAGCTCTGAGAGCTTGGTGATTCTTCTTCTTCTTTTAGTTTTCACCAGAGGAACATCTGGTTCTACTTCTTCCGGTTCCTCGAAGGTAAAGGCCTTCGGAGTTGTCTTAGAGGCAGCTGCCCTTCTCGCCTTGGAAATCCTCTTCTTCTTAATTCCTGGAGAAGGTATTAAAGGTTCCTTCTCCACCGCGGCTGCGTGGGCAGGAGACACGGCTGCAGGGGCAGGTGACTCGGCTGCAGGAGCAACTTTCTTTTTTGCAGCTGCAGGGGCAGCTCTCTTTTTAGGAGGGGAGGACGCAGTTATGTCGATAGGGTCAGCTGAGTCCCCCTCACTGGTATCAAACCTTTTTGCGTAGGCTCTCTTCTGGGCTCCTGAGAGATTGGCCCGGAACATCTTCTTGTTGACATGGAATGGCTTTCCATGTCGACGGGGAACACCCTTCACCTCCATCAGATGGCCAATGACTAGGCCATAGCCAAGTGATCCTCCAAAGGATCCATCCTCCTTGAAATACTTGTTGCCAATATTTTGGCAAAGTCTGCTGTAAATGAATTCAGCCCAATTGATCTTCTTCTCTTCCATGATCGCAGCAATGACGATCAGCTTGGTTTTGGACAGCTGATTGAAGCTGCCAAACTTCATGTCCACACACTTTGCAACGATATCCATCAGTTTGTGATAATCATCCTTCAGCAGCTTCTTCTCAGCTGTGTAGACCACTTTTGCAGCACATTCATGTTTGGCTACTTCCTTCCATGCATCAGCCAAGTTGACGTCGGCTTCATATATTTCTGGCATGCCCTCCGACGGCAACAAACAGTGCTCCGCAAGGTCTTTTGCAGTGATTAGAATGTCCTTGCGGTGGACGGAGGATTTAATCCCTTCGTCCTGTATCTCAGCGTTGACGTAAAACTGTGCGACCTCCTCAACATATGTCATCGGAAATTCCATCGTGAGGAATGGTTTCATTCCAGATTTCTCAATTTTATCCGTTATCTTCTTCACAAGGGTTTCATCGGAACCCTGTTTTATCATCCCTTCAAAATCCACAGTTGATCCGGTGTGGATTTGTTTTGTGAGCTTAGTGAAATCATGTGTTGGTGCCATTTTTAGAAGATTCTACCGATTAAATCTTGATAAACTTGCTTTGAGAGCTGGTAGGGTTTTTGAGAGAAAGAGGACTTGCTTTGGAAGGTTTGAAGATGAACAGTTTTCAGTGTGAGAGAGAAAACTGAAGAAAATAGATATATAAGGGTTATGAAAGGACGTGTTTCGGTTTTTAAATTTTGATCGAGATCAACGGCTCAAATTTAGCACGCCACTTTGCATTTAATTGCTCGCATTTAATGCGGCAACATTTATATCCAATCATATGCTTACTGGACAGCTTTTGACGGTACTCGTCATTATTACACTGACATCATCCTTAAAAACATTCCCGCTCATTAAAAACGACTGCGTTTTTGTCACTTTGCTCCTAAATGACTCAGCTTACTACACAAATGACTCAACTCTTCTTCTCTCTATTCGAATAGTGACTCAGCTGTCAGCCAACTCGATACAACTGACTTTCCGATATGGCTGGTTCATTTGGTTGATTCATGAATTTTGTTCTATTTTAATCTCTTCACATTCCATCTCTTCTCATTGAGTCTTCTGAGTATTAACTCAGCTCAATTAACCCTAGCTCATATTTAAGCTCTTCAAATCTTGATTCACATAGGGGTTTGGTGAATATGTCAACTAACTATTTATCTGTTGAGATCTATTCCAAAGTGATATCATTCTTTTCAACATGATCTCTTATAAAGTGATATCTGACATCAATGTGCTTTGTTCTTGAATGCAACACAGGATTCTGAGTGATTGCAATAGCACTTGTGTTATCACACATAATTGGAATCTCTTTTTCTTCAATTTCATAATCTCTTAGTTGTTGTCTATTCCATAAGACTTGGGCACAACAAATGTGCCCTTGCTATGTATTCTCGCCCACCGTCGATGTGGCTATTAAGTTTTGCTTCTTGCTAAACCAGGAAACCAGTCTGTTTCCAAGCATTTGACATGTACCTGAAGTACTTTTCCTGTCAACTCTACATCCAGCATAGACAGAATCTGAGTAACCAATAAGCTTGAATCCACCTTCCTTTAGATACCATAAGCCAACTTCTTGGCATCCCTTCAAATATCTTAGGATTCTCTTAGCTGCAGTAATGTGACTTTCCTTTGGAGCAGATTGGAATCTTGCACATACTCCTACTGCAAAGGTGATGTCCGGCTCGCTTCTTCATTAGATAGAGCGGTGATCTAATAAGTGCTCAGATCTTGTTTGATCCACAGCTTGCCATCTGCATCCATGTCCATCTTGACTGATGTATTCATTGGTATCTTTACAGAAGATTTCTCTTCCGTACCAAATTTCTTCATTAAATCTCTGGTGTACTTTGTTTGACTTATAAAAGTTACATCCTTCAGCTATTTAACTTGAAGTCCTAAGAAGAATGTCAGCCCTCCCATCATGCTCATTTCAAATTTGCCTTGCATGAGGTTTGAGAATTTATCACACAACTCTTTGTTTGTGGATCCAAAGATGATGTCATCCACATATATTTGAACAAGCAATATAATCTCCCCATCTTGAATTCTGAAGAGTGTTCTGTCCACTTTGCCTTTGGTGAATCCATTATCTGTCAGAAATTGAGATAATGTATCATACCATGCTCTAGGTGCTTGTTTCAATCCATATAGAGCTTTCTTGAGCTTGTACACCTTGTCTCCAAGAGTCTTTTGCTCATAGCCTGGAGGTTGCTCAACATAGACTTCTTCTTCCAACAATCCATTTAAAAATGCACTTTTCACATCCATTTGATATACAATGAAGTTCTTGTGTGCAACATAGGCAAGAAACATCCTTATTGCTTCTAATCTCGCAACAGGAGCAAATGTTTCATCAAAATCTATTCATTCTTCTTGGTAATACCCTTTGGCTACCAATCTTGCTTTGTTTCTTACCACCGAACCTTCTTCATTCATCTTGTTTCTGAAAACCCATTTTGTGCCTATAACATTTTGATGGGTTGGTCTTTGCCCCAATTCCCATACCTTGTTTCTTTCAAACTGATTCAGTTCTTCTTGCATGGATTGAATCCAATGTGTGTCATCCAATGCTTGGGACACATATTTTGGCTCTATTTGGAAAATAAAACAAGTGAACATTGCTTCTTGTTGAGCTCTGGATCTGGTTCTTACACCATCTCTTACATCTCCAATGACTAGCTCTGGTGGATGGTCTCTCGGCCATCTCACATCGGGTTGTAGTAAATCACCGGGTTCTGTCGTCTTGTAGTCAGAGTTTTCTTGAGCACTCTTTCATTATCATTCAAACAGATTTTCCAAATATCCTTGAGACTCAACAGCCTCTCATCTTCATCTTGATTAATTGCTCGACTTGACTTCAACATAATGACTTTTCTGCATAGTTGGCTGATTCAGCTTATCAGCTAACTCTTCAATGTCTTCTCTATTTACATTAGGTTCATCAAAAATCACATGGATAGACTCTTCTGTGACCATAGTCTTCTTGTTCAGCACTCAATAGGCTTTGCTTTCACCGTGAGTATCCCAAAAGATACCTTCATCGCTTTAGCATCAAAAGCCTTTAGATTATCCTTGTCATTGTTGTGGATGAAGCATTTACATCCAAATATTCTAAAATATGCAACATTTGGCTTTCTCACTGTCCATATTTCATAGGGAGTCTTTGTCAGCTGTCTGTTAGTCATGCATCTATTTTGAGTATAGCATGCAGTGTTGATGGCTTCAACCCAAAATCTCTTTGGCCATCCAAATTCCAATTGACTAACATGGTTCTTGCACTTCTTTGAGAGTTCTGCTTCTTCTTTTTGCTACTCCATTCTCTTTGTGGAGTCCTTGCATGAGATAATTCATGAGCAATACCATTTTCAACACAATCTTGAGTTATTATCCCATTGACAAACTCGGTTCCTCTATCGACCTTATCTTTATAATGGTTTGACTCTTTTCATTTTGAACTCTTTTCATCGATTGAGGTAACTTCACGCAAGGTTTCCTTCTTTTTACACATGAAGATTGTCCATGTATATCTTGAATAATCATCCATCAGCACTAAAGTGTATTTCTTTCCACTTATGCTGGCTGGCTCAACTGGACTAGACTTCTCTTTCAATGATGATTTGATCTGCTTTCCCATCTGGCATGCATCACAAACACTTTCCTTTTTGTACACTGAGTCTGGTAGTCCTTCTACAAGATTACTCCTTGCAAGATTGCTAATTATCTTGAAATTCAGATGACTTAGCTTCTTGTGCCACATCCAACTTGATTCGGTTGTACTCTTTGCTAGCAGACAAGTGCTTGGTGTGGCAGTCGACCAATCTATCACATACATGTTCTTTTGTCTGGATCCTTGCAACACTACTTCATTTGATTCAGTGTCTTTGATTTGGCATACTCCCATATTGAATCCAACATTATAGCCCTTGTCACAGAGTTGACTGATGCTTAACAGGTTGAAGTTGAGGCCTTCAACGTATGCAACATCTGTGATTTCTAAACCATTTTTCTTGATGGATCCAGTTCCTCTAATTTCCCCTGGAGCTTCTTTTCCTCCAAATATGACTTTTGCGCCTCTAATCTCCTGGGGCTTTAGGTTCGTACAACTGTTTCTTTTCTCTGTATGCATGTGTGTGAGTTTTAGCAATTGACTTCTTTGGGTAGTTGTGATATTTCTGAGTGTAGTGCCTGGGTGCATATGTCTGCTGATGATAGCTCTTTTGCCTTTGGAATGGCCTTTGCTGAGTTCTAGGCCTTTGCCATTTGGCCTTATATTCCATAGGTCTTTGCTGATATTTCACATTATTCCAATCAGCTTGGCTTGGGTAATTTCTACCATTCCCATCATATGTGTTTCTTTGATAAAACTTTTGGGGTTTTTGGTAGCTATGTTTATTTTTCACAGAGTACTTCCTATTTGGAGTTTGCTGAGGAACTCTGCTGGATTTCTTCTCAGCTCTCCTCTCAGCATACTCAACTGGCTGTTTTCCTTTTTCTTTATAACGAAGGCCAGTTTGTTTGTGATTGTGCTTTGGAGTGAATGTGAGTGCAACATTTGGTGTCTTGGGTTTTTAAGATGCTTCATTACTTGAAGATCCTTTTTCCAAGATCATTATGGGAGTTTGACTGTGCACAAAGGAATTGAATCCTATGCCTGTCTTATCTCCACACTCTTTTTGGCTCATAATAAGGTCATCCAATGATTTAGATGCCTTTGTGAATGAAGCAATCACATTTTTGAGATCATTTTCCCTCTTTTATGTAGCAGCTATCTCTGCTATTAGTTTAGCATTTTCAGCCTTCAGCTCTTTGTTCTCATTAGCTATGTGACTTAGAGTACTCAGCTCCTTAGTCAGCTGTGAGTTTTGGCTTTTGAGCTGGCTGTTTTCCTCATTTAATAGCGTGTGTGAGGATTTAATGTGCTTAAAATCTTTCATTTTTTTGCCTAATGAATCATAAAGATCAGTGGGTGATGAAGTGTGTGTGTCAAAATCACTATCAATAGAATCTGAGTGAGATGAGTTAGAGTGTACCTCATTTTCTTGGTTAAGTTGATCTTGTTCTTTAGCCATTAGAAAGATCATTGCTTCTTCTTCAGAATCACTTGAGTAGTCAGCTTCACTACTCTCTGAGTCTGCTGCTTCTTTTGACTTAGCTGTCTCAACAACCAACAATGCCTTTATCTTTTCCTGTCTTCTTTCTTCTTCATTCCTGTATTTATTAACTACAGGGTATGGACAGTCAATAGTAAAGTGTCCTGGTTGTCTACAGTTCCAACACATGTTCTTAGCTCTTTAATCAGCTCTTTCCGTTCTTGGGTTATCAGCTCTCTGATATTCAACCTTTTGATGCTCAACTCTCTTGGGTGGCCTATATTCCCTTGACTTGGAGGGAGCTGAATGTCTCCTGGAGGATTCACACTTGTTTCTTTTATAGTTCTTGTTGAAGAACTTGTTGAATCTTTTGACCATCAAGGCAATTTCCTCCTAGTCAATGGCTTTCTTGTCCTCAGATCTCTTCCCATCCTTGTCTATAAGTGCAACTGTTTGGGTACAGCTGTCTCCTCTTGATCTTTTTCTTCTCAGCTCAAACTCGTAGGCTTTGAGGTCTGAGAATAACTCATGATTGGATGTTGTTGTGAGGTTCATTGAATGTCTCATGGCCATGACCTTCATTTCCCATTCAGCTAGGAGACTTCTCAGAATCTTCATACACATTTCCTTCTGTGTATATTCTTTCCCAAGTGATGATAGTTCATTGGTAATTTCAGTGAATCGAGCATCCAACTGATCCAAGGTTTCACCTGCAAGCATTTTAAGATTTTCAAATTTTTGTACAACAACGGACAATTTGTTTTCTTTAATTTGCTTAGATCCTTCACAAATTAAAGTTAATTAATCCCAGATTTGTTTTCCAGTTTGACAAGATTTGACTTTGTTGAACATTGCTTTGTCCAAGTTTTGTTAAGTATGTCCTTGGCCACATTGTCCAAGTTGTATCTTCTTTTTGTCCTCGTTTGTCCATTCGATCCTTGGTTTATCAACCAGGTGGTCTTACTCAAAGAACAACTTCCTCTCCTTCACCGTGATCGCTCTCTCAGCAAACTGTGTTCACTTTCGCATTTGCAGTGGCCCATCCTCTATCACTATCTACATTTCATCATGTAAAGCGAGATAGATGAGCTCGCATACGAATTTTCCGATCATCAAATTTCTCAATAGTGAACATAGGAATGCATGTCAAATTTGCTTCCATGATAATAACTTTCTTTGAATAAAAAGCTTTTGAAAGAGCAAGTGTTAAAAACTTCTTTGAAAGATTGGAGATCTAGTTCAAAACTCAAATCACGAAAGGCTCAATGAACCAACCGCTCGATACCACTTGTAGGTCCCAAGTGGTGTGAGTAAGGTTTAGAAGGGGGTTGAATAAACCTTACCAACTTTTCGATTTTAGTCCTTTTAAAATATTACGAGTTAAATACACATCTAAGTCCTTGGGGACAGCTAAGTTAGTTAACCAAATGAGTTAGCCACTCAAATGCACTTTCGATTGAGTCATGTTGATAGAATAACTCACTGTTTAGTCTAAACCTTAACTTGGGCTGTGATGAGATTTTCAAATGGAAGACTTAACACCCTTGAATTAGGTTTAACTTTGTTTTAAACACTTGATTTTAGTACTTTGTGAATTATCGGTTGGATAGCAAATTATCGAAAGATATAAAGTGATGCAAAAATAGAATGCTGAAATGTAAATGACACAATAATTTTTTATAGAGGTTCGAAGATGGGGTAATTCTTCTACTCCTCTCTTCTCCAACTCCTGGAGGAATCCACTAAGTATTGATTAGAGTACAAAGTTGTTATCAGTCCGGATACAAGTCTTGATCACACAAATGGTGACTTGCTCATTTGGGACTCGATCGAGATGCCTTGGTCACACAAACCGGGCTTCTCGTCCGACTCAACTTCTTCACAGTAGTAATTTTGCCTTGTTATTTCACTTACTTGCTCAAGCTTCTTGGTTTTGATCATGAAGCCCTCCAATAACTTGAGACTGGTTCGACCTTGAACCTTTCTACAATCCTCCTTGGAATGTAGACCCCTTTTGATTCTTCAAAAGTTTCCTCTTCAACAGTTTGAAGTTGTCTTTCCTTCACAGCTTAGTGTTGGATCGATTTCCTTAGAGATTTAGGCTTGAGGACTTGCTTGAATAACTTGAGAATATATTGCAGGTTACAGTTTAAATAATTGCTTGATTGTTCGTGGTTCAGGTATGCAAGGTTACCTTTTCTCAAATTGATTCCTCAGCCTTTTATAGTAAACTTTCAAAAATCTGGCCGTTGAAGAGATAGACTGATTTTCAAAAGTCACTTGTGTTCGCTGGCTTGTCTTGTTGCAGTCCTTGATGTTGACATTTCCTCGTATTAAATTAATGTTCAGCTTTTCATAATCTGACACGAGGTGCAGTGCTTCCCATTAGTTTATTCCTTCTGCACGCTTCTGGGACTGAGCACTTTAAGACATGGCAACATGGAAGTATTACTTGTTTAAGTAAATTCCTTGACTTCTGTGCAACGGATTCTTTTCGATCGTCTTGACTTGATCTGCAGTCCTTTTATTCCCAGGTGACTTGAGTTAGCTTCCAATCAATGGATGACTCATCTGTCACTTTAACTTGAGACTTGGCTTCTTGAGTTGACTTGATTGACTCTTCATACAGCTGTGTCTCATCTGATACTCCTTCAGTCGAGTCCTTGATCTTCTTCTCTTGGCCATACTCACTGTTTCACAATGAGTCTTCATTCCAATCTTGATTGACTTCTTGTATTCCCAGCATAGGCGACTTGACTCACTCATACATTCCCTATCTATTACAATCCAAATTACAAGGAAAATGGGGTGCCAACTTTCTAGTCTAACCTTTACATGGCATTCATCAAAATCTAAACAATAAATTTCCTAACAATGACTAGTCATACTCCTCACCATATCCTTTAGAGTCTTGTTTCGTCTTTCAGCAACACCATTCATGCTAGGCATCCCCGGCATGGTGTACTATAGGACGATTCCACAGTCCTCTAGGAAGATAGCAAAAGGCCCTAAACGTTGTTCTCCTGAACCATCATATCTGCCGTAGTACTCACCTCAACGGTTAGATCTGACAGCTTTAATTCTTTTGTTGAGTTGATTCTCAACTTCAGCCTTAAATACCTTGAACATATCCAGTGCCTCTGATTTTTCATGAATTAGATATCGGTAACCATATCGTGAGTAATCGTCTATGAATGATACAAAATATTGTTGACCATTCCAAGAAGCCTTAGGAAATGGCCCACAAATGTCCGTATGTATCAATTCTAAGAGGTCTGTAGTTCTGTTGGCACCTAATCTCTTTATTTTGGTATGTTTTCCTTTAATACACTCAACACAAACATCAAGATCTGAAAAGTCAAGTGTATCTAAAATACCGTCTGACACAAGTCTCTCAATTCTGGTTTTTGAGATATGACCTAAACGTTTATGCCATAATTTAGCCAACTTTTATTTATTTAATTTTCGCTTAGTACCTCTTGATTCAATATGTAGGGATTCATTATACGAAGCAATAGTATCTAGCATATATAGATTGTCATAAGCACTTAATGAGTCGATACCAACAATACTTAAATTAAATGAAAGACTAAACTGACAATTTCCAAATGAACAAGAAAAACCGTATTTGTCCAGTAAGGAAATAGAAACCAAATTCTGTCTAAACGACGGTACAACAAAAGTGTCTTTCAAATCCAAAAAGAAACCAGTTCCTAATAACAACCTAAAATGCCCTATTGCCTCTACTTCCACAGATTTGCCATCACCCACAAAGATGTATCTTTCACCATCAGTTGGCTTTCGGTAGCTTAGGCAACCCTGCATTGAAACACTTATGTGAGTAGTAGCACCAGAATCTAACCACCAAGTGTTTCAAAATACTGAAGCTAAATTAACTTCAGAACAGACCAAAACAAGAAATGTACCTTTCTTCACACGCGCGATACTTAGTACAATCCTTCTTTTTGTGTCTAGGTTTGCTACAAAAGTAACAACCATCCTTAGTTTCACTTTTCTGTTTCTTTTGTGCTGGACCCTTATCATTTGCAGCTTTCTCAACATCATTTTTCCTTTTGCCCTTATCTTTAGAAGTATTGGCCAACTGAGCAACCTCAGTTCTTTCTAGCTTCAACCTTCCTTCCTCTTGCACACAATAAGAAATGAGCTCATTAACAGTCCACTTCTCCCTTTGACAGTTATAACTGACCTTAAACTGATAGAATTGTGCAGGGAGCGATATTAACACTAAATGCACAAGTAAGTCCTCAGACACCTCGAGCTTTAGTGCCCTTAACTTTGAAGCAAGATGAGACATCTCCATGTTGTACTCCCTTATGTTTCCATTGCCCTTATACTTAAGTGAGATCAAGTTAGCCAAAAGCGTACTTGTCTCGACCTTATCATTTTTAACAAAACACATTTCAATTTCCACAAGGTACTCACTGGCCGTAGTAACTTCCTCAAAATCTGTGCCTCGATAGGCTTCTGGAATTCCGCGCTTAATGATCATCAGACTAACGCAATTTGACCCCTCCCACTTCTCAAAGTTCCGCTTTTCTTCTGCAGAACTTGCATCCGTAAGAGAAGGGGATTGCTCAACCCTTAGTGCATAGTACAGATCCATGCAACCCAAAATGATCAGAATGTTTTCTTTCCAATTCTTAAAGTTCAACCCATTGAGCATGGGAATGTTGTTGGTGTTAGCAGAAATAGAAGTAGCAGACATCATAGCTGAACATAGAACAAAACCAAAATTAACTGTCATGCTCACATTAAATCGAATAATCAATCATTAAATTTAAATAAGTTGGTAATATCTCGAGGCACCTAACACAACATTAATATCAATTCTTTGTCAGTAATATTAACTTGTAAGTGGCTACCTCTTGTAGTGATCAAACACTGACAATAAATCATGTCAAGTAATATTGTCTTCCTTTGGGCCGACAAATCACTTACATGGATAACCTTATAATTGTCACGTATTTACCACCACAGGTGTTTGTGCATTCCAGGCCAAGTATTAACCTTCCTTGGGGGCCGCCTAATACCCGCATGAATATACACAAACACGAACATCCAATATTCTTAATGAATAAATCTACACAAGAGAGGTCACTTTGGTGACTTCTTGTTTCAATTAACCCACTTTGAACATTAGATAAAATAAAACAAGACATGAGATGCACCAAACAAATTTAAAACAAAATGATTGAACATGTATTTGCACACAATACATATATATCCTTATTTATTGGGGTTAATATGAAAATACTACAAACTTTAATTGGATTAAATCGTAAGACATCTATGCACATTTAATTTAACATATATAAGTCCAAATTAAATATTTCCAACAAGAGGCTAATTTGTTCATTTCTTGTTTTGATTTTTTCCTTTTCTTTTATCTTTTCTTTTAGATTGTTTGGTGTTTTAGGAGGCTTGTAGTGTTTGTTTCTATTTTTGTATTTTTCTTTATTTTTTTCTCGGTTGAAGGGTGAAACTCGTAGATAAGTTAATGGAAGTTGGCTTGTTGTTGGTAGTAGTTGCTCGTGCCCGGGGTCTAGTTTGTGTGTGGTGCGAGATTCGTGCCCGGGTGTTTAGTGTTTTGCAGTCTCCATTAAGGAGTGCTGAAGTCTCCTAGCGTGAGAGTGTTCTTAATTTTGGTTGAGGAGTTTTTATTTGTGAATTGGATCTGAATTGACCTTGTCAATTTCCCACTTGGCTTAATTTTAGTCAAGTCGGCCCATAGCCAGTTGGCTATATTTGTCGTTGTAATTCCTGTTTTTGAGTTGTTCTAATAAAAAACTATCGTTCGAAAAAAAAAGAGAAGAAGTTTCAAACCACCACTAATGGAGTTCTTAAAACTCCAAATATCATGGATGTGCTACTTAGACCTAAGTAATAATTCCATAAGACGAAAAAGAATATGATTTTTCTTCTCTATCCTCCAAATCGACCAACATTTCTTTGAGTAAAGTGGAAATTAAGTCCATGCATTATTGGAGTAATATTTTTTCCTATTGTAAGTACTTTTGGAGGCAATGTTGTTTTGCATGTTTTTGTGTGTATTCTGTGTGATGATTTATATATATTTTTGGCGTGTTTTATTTGCATTTCCATGTTTTAGTGTTATGTTGTGTTATTTTATTGATTTTCTAGGTTTTGGTGGAAAAACAAGTTTTGGAGCAAAAAACTTTAAAAAGTCATTTCGCAGTAACTGCGACAATCATTGTATTTTGGACGTAACATTCGCATCTGAAGCCCAATTGACATGATTCATGCACCATTAGAAAGATAATTCAAAGTTCTACAATGTGTGTCTCTGCTACTAAATGCAAATGAAGACGTTTAGATGGGTTAAAATCATGTATGAGGCAAAATAATATGTCAAAATCTCGGAAATAACACATCTTGGTATTTTGGCCATAACGCTCTCTAAAAAATTGATATTGAGGTGATTCAAGTAGATATGGGAAGCAAAGAGATAGAGCTACAATTCATAAGAATACATCAAGACGAAATTCCGATGTTTAGAGGCCGCGCGGTCGCGCGCTGTGGCCAGCAGCTGCACAACAGCAGGGCGCGCGCCGTGACTTGCTGAACACGAAATTTTTGATTTTTTACCGATTTTTAGCTCTTCCACCTTGTTTAGGACTCTAGGATTACAGATAGGACTTGGGGAGCCCCTATTTTCGACACACTCTCATTCATAGCACTTCTAGACTTTAGTTTTTGGTATTTTTCTTGCTTTTCATCATTGGGATTGCTTGGGTTCTTCCCTTTGAAGTTATTTTGCCTCTTAATCAAATAGTAAGACTTCTTCATCTCTTTTGTCTGATTTCAATTGTTGGATTATTATTATTGCATAATTATGTCTATGATTGTTTTCTTTTATTCAATTGAGATTATGATCCCCTCTCCAAGCATGAACTAATTTCCTTGTTCTAGGATTAGGATGATTTGATTCAAACAAACAAACATGAGTATTGATTAGTTGATCTGCTTTCTTGAATAAATTGTTTTACTTGTTGATTGATTGTTTGGCCATCTCTTAATTGTTTAAGGGGATAATTGAGATCGATCGAAGATATTATTCCTGGACTAAATTTATTCAGGGGGTTAGATATGAATCAGAAATGTATTATCTAATCCCGGGCTTAATGAAAATAACAAATTATGTTGGGATAGCCCTAATCTGTGAATACGTGAGTTATCAGATCTAGACCTAGTCTTTAAATGTTTGTTATATTTGTTAACCGCATGATCAATTAATTGTGTTTAGTTGTGTTTAATTGTGTTTAGTTTCTTTTTACTTATCACATCTAGACCTAGACTTGGATCCATATATATTTCTTCAAGTTTAAATGTGTTTTGTTTCTTTTTACTGTTTTCCTTTAGTTTATTTAAAACACAAATCTTGTTAGAGTGTTTAGGATTTATTTTCTGTCAATTGTATTGCATAATAATTATTTGCCAGCTAAGTCTTCCTTGAGAGACGACTTGTGGTCAACTTGTTACCCTACGATTGATCTCGTTCTCTTGCGAGGATTGCTAGATTTATTTTAGGTGTTTAGCGGTCGAACACAATTTTCGCGCCGTTGCCGGAGAAGGCTTTAGGTGTAATAGTTATTGTGTCTATTTTTCGTGTTTTTTAGATTAGGATTCTTTTTGTTTATTTTTAGTTTAGAACCCTTTTTGTTTCTTTTGGTTTTTACTTTATTCCACTTGTGCGTTTGATCTGTATTTCTGTGTTGTTTATGTTAGGACGTAGAAATCTCAATTGAGACCTTGTGCCTCTCGTGGACGATATCCATCAAGTTGCGAGACGAACGAGGAAAAAAGGAGACAATTCTACGAATAGCAGCGAGGATTCTCGCGATCATGTTCCGAAAGAAGAACAAACAGACGAATCAGAGATGAGTGATAATCAAAATAGAAACAACGTGGAGGCACGCCAGCCTTTGATGCTTGAGTTCGTACGCCCTGTCATTGGGACTGCGACCTCTTGCATCATATTGGGACAAGCAACACGGAACTACGAGCTCAAAATCATACACTTTAACCAGTTGCCGTCATTCTATGAAGTGCCCAAAAGTTACACCATGAATGAAGACACAAAAGGTGACAGAATAAATTATTCTCAACTCTAGCATACACTTTACTTACACCAAGAACTCCAAGTAAAAAAGAAAAGAGAAGAAATTATACGCACACAACTATACGGTGGTGAATTCCCAATCTGAATGCAACTGCAACTGAAAATTTACTGGAACAAAGGAAAAAAGGAATAAAATTGTAGTTTTTATTTTCCTTACCTAAAAAAACAAAATGTAATTAAGTAAATATTTGGATGCACCGTTTTCCTTACACTCTAAAGGACCGGACGAAAACTTGGCTTATGTCTCTACCTCCTAACTCTCTTACTGATTGGGAGGCGGTGTACAATAAGTTCATGGTCAGGTACTACTCTCATCAGAAAACATCAGATATGCGAGGTAAGATAGCTACTTTTAGTCAGATGGAAGGCAAGCCTTTTCATGAGGCCAGGGATCACTTTAAGGATTTACAGATTAAATGCCCACATCATCACTACCCATTGAAATTGTTACACCAATTTTTCTATGATGGATTATCGCATAATTATCAATATATGGTTGACAATGCCACTGGGGGTGACATAGGTGTACATACGGCCCAGGAAATCTATGATATTCTAGAAATGATGAGCGATAACTCACAACAAAAGAGTGCCAGAGGCAAACGGGCCATCGTGAATGAAGTAGCCCCGAGCTACAATGTGACAAAATAATTGGCTGAATTGACTAAGTACAATTGTTGGCTACAAGGCATCCACCGGTTCCCCTTTCTACCGAGTCTTGCGGGATTTATGGCAAATTTGGTCATGGGGCCAACGTTTGTAATGCTATTTCTCAGACGTACAATTCAGGTTGGTGGAACCATCTGAACTTTAGTTGGGGAAATTCACAAAATCCCTCTCATATCTATCTGAGACCAACCAATCAACCAGCCAAGGGCCCCATCTGTTGAAGAAAGCTTGAATTCCTTTATTCAGGTCAGTCAACAAACACAAGAAGGTAACAATAGGCGGATTGAATCTATGGAAGCTTCTTTTAAGCGTCTTAAGACTTAAGTTGGTCAATTGGTGACTCAAGTTGGTGAGATAGCTCGACATGTCTTCAAGTAGGACACACATCCTAGTCAACCAGCGCAAGCTCAATCCATCATCATTCTTGAATTTGGTGAGATTTCTGATCATGAAAGTGAGATTCCTCTTTCTATTGTCTCATCTAATCCTGCAGGTACCACAGACATAGAGAAGGAAGTTGATGCAGGTGAAGAAGACATGAATATGAAGGCAAGCACGGGATCACCTTCCCATGAACTTTCTATTCCATTCCTAAGTCCATGCCTAAAACATGATCCAGGTAGTTTCACTATCAATATTTCTTTTGGGAATGGTAAGGAAGTCACTAGTATGCTTGATCTTGGAGCTGGAATTAACCTTATGCCTTACTCTACCTTTAAACAATTAGATTTAGGGGAATTGAAGTTCACCGGGTTATCTGCAACTTGCTGATAGGTCTATTAGGTATCCTACAGGCATTGTTGAAAATATCTTAGTCCAAGTAGGTGGTCTTAAAATAAACACCGATTTTGTTGTTTTGGATATGGAAAAGGATAAAGGTAATCTTAAAGATCATACTATACTGTTGGGTAGACCATTCATGGCAACCACTAATACTTTGATCGATGTCAAAAATAGAAAACTCCGGTATAATGGCTTGGGCCGATCTGTAACGTTTTCAATTTTTGATATAGCTCGTATTTCTGCATGTGTTTTGAATGATTATCTGATTGTTGACTCGATTGATTCTGCCGTGAAAGATGTCCTATGGCAGGAACACAATATGCTTCAAAGCGGAAAACAACCAGATAAAATTACAAGGTGGTAAATAGGGTTTTGCTCGATGATCCGCCTTGACTCTCTCCGTTGACACCGTCAAGCTAATGAAGTTAAAAGAGCGCTTCTTGGAAGGCAACCCAAATATTTTCACTGTTTTATTAAAAAAAATGTGTGTGTGTGTGTGTTTTCATATTTGCATGTGCGTGGTGTTATTATTTTGTCCTCTTCACATGGCTTTTGCAGATTTATAGGCGGATATGACTATGGTGCCATTTACGATCTTCGCATTTTTCAGGGACATATCTTTTTCCTTCTCTTTTTACGCATTGAGATCATTGCGTGATTTAAGTGTGGGCAGGGGGGTGATTAGTCATTGATAAAATATGATGATTGCATGTGGCTATGTTTTTACTTTGCCTAGTGATTATCCCAAGTTTAAAAATAGTGTTGTTTAGTCAACTTGAAATAGATGTATTAATTTGAGTTTCAAATATGAAATGACTTTGTGGACTTGATACGTAGGATTTGACTAAGTCGTGAATTAGCCTTTGTGGTGAACGAATTAGGTGACGGTTAAACAATAGTCCGAGTTGTGGGGCTTGAATTATAAGATTTCATTGATGTGAATTAAGTTAAAACCCTGTTTTGATTTGTATGCACACAAAATTGCTAGCCTTGCGGGGAAAAAATGCATTATATAGCTATAAAAAGAAAAAGCATTATAGAGCTATATAAAAAAAAGTGGAACAATTGAGATTATACTCTGCTGGTTGAGCTGCTTAGTAACTAGGAGCATTCATGAGTCCCATGTTTGACTTTTACGTAAAACGACGGCTCAAACATGAGTATAAGAAACCACCCTAGGAGCCTTTGGAAAACATCCGAATTTTATACCTAGTGGAATAATGTTTCGAGAGTTCTGGCAGCAAAAAAAAAGGATAGTAATTGCGTGATTGGTTGTGTGAGTAAAAGGGTTGCAACTTTTGACACAAATTTGAAATTTAGTAAGGAAGGCCAAACACTTTGATTAATATTTAATTTGAGCCGAGTGAGCGAAGGTGGGGAATCGATGAGGAATAATCCGAGGTAGATGGAAAATGGTTTTATGGATTAATTGATTCTCAAATTGGACATAATATTTCTTGTTGGGTGTATTAGCATTATTATTTGTTTGAGGACAAGCAAAAGGCTAAGTGTGGGGAGTTGTTTTGCATGTTTTTTGTGTGTTTTGTGTGATGATTTATACATATTTTTGGCGTGTTTTATTTATATTTTCATGTTTTAGTGTTATGTTGTGTTAATTTATTGATTTTTTAGGTTTTGGTGGAAAAACAAGTTTTGGAGCAAAAAACGTTAAAAAGTCATTTCGCGCAACTGCGGCAATCATCGTATTTTGGACGTAACGTTCTCATCTGAAGCCCAATTGACATGATTCATGAACCATTAGAAAGATAATTCAAATTTATACAATGTGTATCTTGTTACTAAATGCAAATGAAGACGTTTAGATGGGTTAAAATCATGCACAAGGAAAAATAATATGTCAAAATCTCGGAAATGACACGTCTTTGTATTTTGGCCATAACGCTCTCTAGAAAATTGATATTGAGGTGGTTCAAGTGGCTATGGAAAGATAAAAGATAGAGATACAATGCATAAGAAGACATCAAGACGAAATTCCGACGTTTAGCAGGGCGCGCGCGCGGGCGCGCGCCTTGACTTGCTAAACACGAAATTTTCGATTTTTTCCGATTTTTGGCTCTTCCACCTTGTTTAGGACTCTAGGCTTATAAATAGGACTTGGGGAGCCCCTATTTTCGACACACTCTCATTCATAGCACTTCTTCTAGAATTTAGTTTACGGTATTTTTCTTGCTTTTCATCATTGGGATTGCTTGGGTTCTTCCCTTTGAAGTTATTTTGCTTCTTAATCAAAGAGTAAGATGTCTTCATCTCTTTTGTCTGATTTCAATTGTTGGGTGATTATTATTATTGCATGATTATGCCTATGATTGTTTTCTTTCCTTCAATTGAGATTATGATCTCATCTCCAAGCATGAACTAATTTCCTTGTTCTAGGATTATGATGATTTGATTCAAACGAACAAGCATGAGTATTGATTAGTTGATCTGCTTTCTTGAATAAATTGTTTTACTTGTTGATTGATTGTTTGACCAACTTTTGATTGTTTAAGGGAATAATTGAGATCGATCGAAGATATTATTCCTGGACTAAATTTATTCAGGGGGTTAGATATGAATCAGAAATGTATTATCTAACCCTAGGCTTAAAGAAAATAACAAATTATGTTGGGATAGCCCTAATCTGTGAATACGTGAGTTATCAGATCTAGACCTAGTCTTTACATGTATGTTATATTTATTAACCGCATGATCAATTAATTGATATTTTGGTTGCAAGTTTGATGAGATGAATCCAAAATCCTAGACTTTCATCCATATCTTTTTCTCCAAGTTTAATTGTGTTTAGTTTTAGTTGGTCTTTTTACTTGTTTTCCCTTAGTTTATTAAAATCACAAATCTTGTTAGAGTGTTTAGGATTTATTTTCTGTCAATTGTGTTGCATAATAATTATTTGCCGGCTAAGTCTTACTTGAGGGACGACTTATGGTCAATTTGCTACCCTACGATTGATCTTATTTTCTTGCTAGGATTACCAGATTTATTTTAGGTGTTTAGCGGTCGAACAATTGTAGTGATTGATAATCTTTTTTTTCCTTGAAATTTTAGATTTTTGAGATATTTGGAGGAATCTTACATCCCTGCGCGAGAGAGAGTCATCTCCTATCATTTCCAAAAATCATGCATTTCCTCCCGTATTTTTGTGTTGATGTAGAATATTACGTTTCATCCAATCCCTAGTTGGAAACATATCAGAGATTCCGAATTTTCCTTCGGATTTTCCTTCTACTTTTTTACAGTATTATTTTTGCAAAATTGAGAAAAAGTGTATTGAGTTTTGCGCTTGAATTTAGATTTAGGTAATAAGACTCGGTCTCACGGATTTAAATCCATGAGATGGTCGCACAAGAGACCTACTCTATGTAATTAATCTTCAAAATAATTTTAATAACAAAATCAAAACTAAATAGCCCCTAAAATAGTTCATGTATTTATATATTTTCTGATAGTGGTATGATTATTTTATAAATAAAATAAAAACTCATGCATGTGTTTATCAAATCCAAAAGCCCAAACTCGTTTAGGCTTCTTACACACTCTTAAAAGCCCAAATAATTAATAAGGAAAATAAAAAAATAATAGGGTCAAATTCCTTGCATTTTTGTTGAGGGGTAAATTTAATTAACCCCCAAACTATACGTAATTTTCTACCTTGCCTACTTAACTTTGAATTGTTCTACTTAACCCCCTAAACTTTTAAAATTGTTACGCTTAGCCAAAATTTCCGAAAATACCCCTCTGAATTTGATAGTTTGTTTCCAGTTTGCCTCCTGAACTTCAAAAACTGTTGCGCCTTACCTTTGAATTTATAAATCTATTATATTTTGAGATTTACTCATACTGGGTTTTGCGAACCATAAAATTGGTATCAGAGCCTAGGTTTATTAAGAACTTTTAGTTATATTTATTATATTTATGTAATTAACAATTGGTGAGGAGAATCTCTCCGAGAATATGGATCTGGACAATTGTCCGAGATGTACACCTTACAGGACATATCGTCAATTTTTGACGATGTATGCACAAGAACACCAAGATAAGATCACATATTGGAATCACCAATATGAGATACAAGAACGCGAGAGCCGATAGGGA
The DNA here is from genome assembly GCA_016081115.2 of Rehmannia glutinosa. NCBI lineage: Eukaryota > Viridiplantae > Streptophyta > Magnoliopsida > Lamiales > Orobanchaceae > Rehmannia > Rehmannia glutinosa. Next base: position 198,187 of record JABTTQ020000194.1, on the reverse strand, counting down.
AGCTTGAGAGGCAATGCGAAATGCGAAATGCGGCAAAGATATCATATAAGTTTCTAGACAGTAAACCAGACCTTATATGTAGATCTGATGAATCGCCAAGAACCAGTTCATGAGAATTCCCATTAGAACAATGATTCCTGATGGAGTACCAGAATGGAACGAGATACTTCGAGATACATCTATGATCTCGGCGAGATCTTAGAGAAATCTAGAAGACGGAGCGACTATGGCAACCGCCATATTCATCTACCAGCACAAGTTCATCAGATCCAGAACCAAATGGAGAAGATGGTGAAATATCAGAAGGAAACTCTTGAAATCCTTCATGATATTCAAAAATGAGTCAAGAACCTGGAGGACAAACCAAGTTCTTCCGGAGGAAAGAAGCGTATCGATTTCGGAACAGTATCCTATTTACACCAAAAAGGTAAACCAACCGAAGTTATACAAAAAATGACGAACGATGAAAAGCTCATTGCTATCATCAAATAAAAATCCATCATAAACTAAAAGTGATGGATATGGAGAAGATCAATCTTAAAGATCTACATGACCTGGCAGAATCCTTCGCGGGATTAGGTATTGTAGACTTAAAGATGAATGCAGGAGATGGATCAGCCTTGGTTACCTATGACCCTCATGGTAGACCAATTCCACCACCGCCACCAGTAAATCCCAACGTCGAAGAAAGTGCGGGTTCAAATCATGGAACCCAGAATGAGAGAATGTATCACGTTGGAGATTTCACCATAGGGAATGAAACACTTTCAGGAATAGGAGCTCGACCACCTCTTGCAGGAACTCGAGTACCTCCTAGAAGGCCAAACATTCACCAGACGCCTTATGGAAGATCGCATCTAGATTCGATACATCCATATAGGTTGATGCTAAATCTAGATATCCCAGATTTCAAAAATCGAGAAGTCCTTATTGATGAATGGGTGTTGAGGGATTCCTTCATTTTACTCCTTGATCGTACGAAAGATTCCTTCATTTTACTCCTTGAAATGAGTATTGAGGGATCTGTAAAGATTGCATGGGATATGACCGATGCAAGTGCGAAAGAGCGGTCACATCGGAGAGAATCACTGAAAGGAATTGTCGATGATATGGCAAAACTATTCAAAATCCAGTTTATTGGCACAGGTTACTTTGAGGGATTAGAGGATGAGAAAAGAAAAAGATATAAACAAGCCCTCTATAGCCTTGAGTTACATGATATTTGTCATATTGACGAATATATCAAGTTGTTCACCGAATACCGGTGAAAATCCAAGATTGGAGAAAAGGAAGCTTCACAGCTATTCTTTGCAAAGATTCTGAGTCCCTGGAGAGAAATGCTTATCAGGGAATACAAGGATGGAGCAGAATTAGATACAGTGGCCAGAAGAATGTCTTTCTCAAAGGCCAAGTTATCTGAATGGTGTTACCAGGCAGCTCTATATAGGAATTATAAGAGATTACGAGGAATTAACAAAGTGGTTCCTCTATGTTGCGTGGACAATGATATCCCAATAGTTGTGGGAGGACAACCACGGCAGCATAAGAAGAAGAAGGAGAGAAGCCATCCATACCGCCGGGGAAGCAACAACAAAAGGTCTTCATGGAGACCTAGAAGGTTCTGGTCAAAACAAAAAGCCCAAAGCTACAAATCAGGGCAAAGACCGGCACCAAACAGGAGTAGAGCCTCTTCATCAGGATCTAATCAAGCAAGTACCGATGAGAACGCCAGAAAGAGAACTTTCGAGGCGAGCTCACACGGGCTAATGAAAGTTTCAAAGACTATAATTCTTTGGAAATGCGGAGCAAGGGGGCATATCTCAGCAGATTGCCTAGACAATCAAAGACGAGGAGCCAGACAGTTCGAGGCTACACCCGAGATCGAAGAAGCTGTCTTCTGTTAGATAAATGTTTTTATCATGATTTTGATGATTATGTTCGATTTTGTTCAAAAAAGTTTTTAAACCAAAACTATGTCCCTAAATGTTATCTAAATACTTCCGATTAACTTAAAATGTTTTTACTATTTTTCGGAGTATTTCTTTAAGTTTATTTTCAATAAAACATTGGACAACACATTTGTTTCAGTTCGACCGGTCGCCCTATAGGGCAACCCGTAGGCCGAGTTGAGTCGAGAAAAAAAATGGGGCGTAAGAAAACAGGGCGGGGCGGCCCGGTCGACCAGGTGAGCGGCCGGTGCGGTCGGCCGTCGGCCGGCCGACGGCGACTTGCACTGCAAGTTGGATTTTGTTCCAGACTTCTCTGTTTAAAAATCGTTAAGGCAACCGTCACATGACTAAGGCGGCCAACCGTCGCACCCCCTTCGACCGGTCCCCTGTGTAAAAATTCGCGAGAATTCAATTTCAATCTTATCTCTGCGCGACCGGTCGAACCCTATGTTTATCGAAAACTATCCGTTGCGTTTTTCGAGACAACTTTTCCTATTTTGTGGGATTGATTTCTAACAGCTATATTGATCATTTTAAATGGTTTCTTTTGCAGCAAATCACTCCCCAAGGAGGAGCCAATGTCGGAACGAAAGCCAAGTCCTCTCATATAAATAGAGGCTTCATTCAAGCAACAAGATACAACACACAATATACAAGCAAAGAGCAATTGAGCAAACACTTTCATATATCTTGTTGTATTAGCTTTAAGCACTTTCACTTGCACTTATTTGAGGTCTAGGCTTTCAATTCTTGATTACACTTGTACTCATATTGTATCAATCATTATTGAGTTGTAATCTTGATTTTGGTCATCATTCAACACAAGACATCCTTGTGAGTATTCTTGTGGTAAGAATACACTTAGGTGATCTAGGTGATAGGTGTTTGAAGGTTGTGGTAATCTTCAAAGGTGTTGTAAGAGGGTTGTGGTAATCCTCAAGGTGGTGAAAGAGGGTTGTGGTAATCCTCAAGGTGTTGTATTAATTTTTGGTAAATTAATAAAATCTTTTTTTCTTTTTAAAATCCATCCCTGAATCTTGGGGTGGTAGAGGATTAGGCCCTAGGTGGGTTGAACCTCTTTAAATCAACGAGTGTTGTTTATTTTCCGCATTTACATTCTTGTTGTCTACTCGTTGTTTCGAAAAAGAGGGAGATTTGCGAAAAAATCGGCATAATCTATTCACCCCCCTCTAGATTAGTGTAGCCACTTGGACTAACAAGTGGTATCAAAGCCAAACTCTTTGGCTAGCTTGTTCCGAGTAAAGATGAAAGATCCATGGCTACAAATGATGCTCATCTCACCACCGACGCCTCCACCAATAAGCCACCACTATTCGACGCCAACAACTACGCATTTTGGAAAGACCGTATGGAGTGCTTCCCTGGGTGTGCGGGTTCGACATTTGGAATGTGGTCATTGAAGGAGTTGATCAACCAACAAAGAAATCGGAGGATGGCACCTTGGCTCCTAAACCTTTCAAGGAGTTTGATGAAAACGACAAAAAGGCTTTCTCTCTAAACGGTAAGGCCTTAAATATTTTGCATTGTTCTCTTACCGCCACCGAGTACAATCGCATAAGAGGCATAAGGTCGGCACATGAGGTTTGGGAAAAATTGGAGACAATCTATGAAGGAACTAAGAAAGTCAAGCAAGCAAGAAAGACCATGCTTGTTAAAGACTTCGAAAACTTTAACATGTATGATGGCGAAAGCATCTCCAAGATGGTGGAAAGGCTTGACAATATTGTCAATCCTCTTGTGGCCCTCGGCAAGGTCATCTCCGAAGAAGACAAGGTGACCAAGGTATTGAATGCCCTTCCTGGGTCTTGGTCCGAAAAAGTAACGACAATCACGGAGGCACAAAATCTTGAGACACTCAAGTTTGATGGACTTATTGGAAATCTACTCATCTATGAAGTCTATCTCAAGGAGAGGAAAAATTCCAAACCATCCACAAATCAATCGGGTATGCAAATTATTTCTAAAGGTCTTGCTTCTTCTTCTAATAATGCATACTATGATAATGATGATGATGATGAGGAAACGGCCGCACTTGTTCGAAAATTTGCAAAATTTGTAAATAAAAATAAAGCAAGAAAACCAAGAGATAATGCTTGCTTTAAATGCGGAAAACCCGGGCACTTCATTGCCGATTGCGGCTCGATGAAGAGGAGCAAAAGAAAAGGAAGCCTTTCACAAAAAAGAAGGCTCTAAATGCGGAAGTCAAAACATGGGATGAACTACTCAAACAACCGATGAGGAAGGAAGAAACCGAACACGGTCTCATAGCTATAGACGATGAAAACAATGAGGTACACTCAAACTCTTCTACTTCCTCCATAGTTGATGACTTGCAATGTGATTTTGATGAATTGCAAATTGAGTTTCAAAATTTGATCGTTAAATACAAAAACTTGAAAAAAGAGCATAAGGAGATTAAAGTTGAAAAGGAATTGCTCACAAAAGATATTGAATGTTTGAAAAATGATATGCATCGTTTCAACATAAGTACGGATAAAGTTACAAAAAATTTAGATGCACAAAGAGGTGAGCATTCCAAATCGGGACTTGGTTATAAGCCATTTCAAAGTGTTTTTAAGAAAAATAACCAAAGTCCGACTTTTGTACGTGTTAATAATTATAATACTCCTACTTGTTTTTATTGTGGCAAAGTTGGACATTATGCTAATAATTGCAAATTGAGAAATAGCTCAAGACATGTTTGGAGACCCAAAGGTCTCAATACTAACCCCCATGGACCCCAAAATTATAGGGTACCTAAAAGAAATTTTTTTGTAGGTAATAGGGGCTATAACCACAATGAAAGATTCAAAATGGCTCGTGGACAGCGGATGTTCACGCCATATGACCGGGAGGAGAGAACTTTTTACCAACATCAAACTCCAAGAAGAGGGTATGGTCATGTTCGGCAATGGCAAAGGAAAGCTTCTTGGAAATGGAGAAATTGGTAACTTTTCTTTCTCTCTTAGTAATGTTCTATTAGTTGAAGGGCTTAAGTTTAATTTGATAAGTGTTAGCCAACTTTGTGATTCAAATTATGATGTTTCCTTTAATAAAGAAAAAATGTCTTATTCTTAAAAATGGTGAAATTATTTTTGAAGCAAATAGAAAAGGCAATCTTTACAAAATTTGTACAAGTGATTTGGTTAGTCAAAATGTTTCTTGTTTAGTCGCCAATAATGATTTAACTAGTTTATGGCATAGGCGACTTGGACATGTTGGATACAAGAATTTGAAAAATATTTACAAAAACCAACATGTGAAAGGACTACCCAAATTAAATTTTGAAAATCTTGGCTTATGTGACACTTGTCAAAAGAACAAATTAGTTAAAAGTAGTTTTAAGCCCAAAAATGAAATTTCCACAACCAAACCCCTACAAATGCTTCACCTTGATTTGTACGGGGATATTGGTACGGCTAGTCTAAGTGGAAAACATTACACTTTTGTTATAGTCGATGATTTTTCGAGATATACTTGGGCTCTTTTTCTTACCAATAAAAACGATGCCGTTAATGAGTTTGTGAAGTTGTGTAGACTTATTGAGAATGAAAAAGAAGATACTATCAAGTCTATTCGAAGCGATCGAGCTGGAGAATTTGACGGTGAATTTAGAGTATTTTATGAAACCAAAGGATATGCTCATAATTTCTCGGCTCCAAGGACACCTCAACAAAATGGAGTAGCTGAACGGAAAAATCGGACATTACAAGAAATGAGTCGGTCCATGCTCAATGAATTTTCACTTCCAAAATATTTTTGGGCCGAAGCCGTAAGTACCACTTGTTATGTCATTAATCGAGTTTATATTCGTCCTAAAATGAATAAAACTCCATATGAGCTTTGGAAAGGAAGAACTCCAAATATTAGTTATTTCAAGATATTTGGTTGTAAATGCTTTATTTTGAATACCAAGGATCAATTGGACAAACTTGATCCTAAGGCCGATGAAGGGATATTTATGGGATATTCAACAAAAAGCAAAGCATATCGGGTTTACAATAAGACTAGTGAAGTTGTTGAAGAATCCATCCATGTTAAATTCAATGAAGCTTCGGGAGTTGAAAGAATTCCTAATGATGAAAGTGATGAGGAGGATGTTATTGAACAAATTGCTCAAATTGATGATCAACCGTCTACATTAAATGATCAACCGTCCACTTCAAATGGTCCTCAAGAAGATAGAGGTGATATCTCGGATCTTCCCGTTGCTTTGAAATTTAAGGGAGATCACCCAAAAGATCTTATTATTGGTGATCCCCTTGACAAAGTGAATGACTCGGAGAAAATTTGCCGAGAAAGCTCTTATTTCTCAAAAAGAGCCTAAAAATGCTGAAGAAGCTATTGAGGATGAGGATTGGTTTCTAGAGATGCAAGAGGAGTTAAATCAATTTGAAAGAAATGATGTATGGGAATTGGTACCTTGTCCTCCTTCTCAAACCATTATTGGCACAAAATGGGTATTCCGGAACAAACTAGATGATCAAGGCAACATTGTTCGAAATAAGGCAAGGTTAGTAGCTCAAGGGTATTGTCAAGAAGAAGGTATTGACTATGATGAAACTTTTGCACCCGTAGCACCTTTAGAAGCTATTCGTATTTTGCTTGCCTATTCTTGTTTTAAAAATTTCAAACTTTACCAAATGGATGTTAAATCCGCCTTCTTAAATGGTATTATTCAAGAAGAAGTCTATGTAAAGCAATCTCCGGGGTTTGAAAATTTTTCTAGGCCTAATGATGTTTATAAACTTAAAAAGGCCTTGTATGGTTTAAAACAAGCACCCCGTGCATGGTATGATAGACTTAGTTCTTTTCTTTTACAAAATGGTTTTATAAGAGGTAAAGTTGATACAACTCTATTTGTTTTTGAAAAAGGGCAAGATTGTTTACTTGTGCAAATATATGTTGATGATATTATCTTTGGTGCTACTAATGATTCTTTGTGCAAGAAATTTTCTAAGTTAATGCAAGGAGAATTCGAGATGAGTATGATGGGGAGCTTAACTTTTTTTGGACTTCAAATTAAGCAATGTCAAGAAGGTATTTATATTTCGCAATCAAAGTATACAAAAGAACTTTTGAAGAAGTTCGGCATTGAAGAAGGAAGAACCGTCTCTACTCCTATGGCAACAAATGTCAAAATTGACAAAGATGAGAAAGGCAAGTCCGTGGATGAATCAAAGTATCGAGGTATGATTGGTAGTTTACTTTATTTAACCGCTAGTAGACCGGACATTCTTCATGTCGTATGCCTATGTGCTCGTTTTCAATGCAATCCCAAAGAATCTGACATGAGTGCCGTTAAAAGGATTTTTCGATATTTGAAAGGCACCATTCAATATGGTTTATTTTATCCAAAGAATGAAAATTTTTCTCTTAAAGGTTATAGTGATTCGGACTATGCGGGTAATATTGATGATCGGAAAAGTACTTCCGGATCATGTCAATTTTTAGGCAATTGCCTAGTTTCTTGGTTTTCAAAGAAGTAAAACGTGTTTCTCTTTCAACGGCCAAGCGAATATATTTCCGCCGCATTTTGTTGTACTCAACTTCTTTGGATGAAACAAACCTTAGCGGATTACAAATGCTCTTTTGAAAATGTACCTATCTTTTGTGATAATATATCCGCTATAAATATTGCTCAAAACCCGGTTCATCATAACCGTACTAAACATATTGAGATTCGACATCATTTTCTAAGGGATTGTGTTTCAAAACGTAAAATTGAGATATCCTTTGTACCGTCTCAAGATCAATTAGCGGATATTTTCACAAAACCGCTATCTTCCGAGACTTTTTCATCAATACGAGCTCGGTTAGGCATAATGCATATTGAATGAAGCTTACGTTTGCATTTTGCACGTTTTTAAAACTTAGGGCGAAAAATCGGATTTTTGGCTGAAAATTCGGATTTTGGAAAAACGACAAAACAGCCTGAAGGAGTTGAGGGCAACCGTCGCCCTCAACCTCGGCCGTCGCCTAAGCTATATTTTGGCTTTTAAACATTCTGTCTTCAGCATTCTTCATTTTAACACATTTTTGGCCATTTTTCGTCCCCTTTGCCAAATTCACTCAAATTTCATTCAAAAATGGATTTCATGCATATTTTACACAACATGGACATTATATAGCATGATCATCATCATTATGGCTCACTCTTTCCGATCAAATGGTAAGAATTTCGATTCTTTTACTCAATTGGGTGGAACCCTTGAGTTTTCGAGTTTCTTGAAAATTTTTGATGTAATTTTCGTATGATTATGATGAGCTTGGTTGTTGTGTTGTTATGTATGATGATTGGCTTGAATTGATGTTGACATTTTTTTGGCTTGAACCATTTACAAAGGTTATATACAACCTCTTTTATTTTTAACGCACACAAGGTGTTCGATGATATGTCGCAATGAAAATTTCAACTTATACATGATTCTCTTGCTTTCAAAAGTTTTCTATACTTATTGAGATCATGTTTTGACAAACAAAACAAGCGTATGAACTCTTCATATTACATTTCTCCCATTTTCCTTGGATTATTACGCTTTAATCGCTCAACGGTTAATAAACCGTCCCTTTGGCGCACTTTGATATTATTGTATGGTGTTTTCACCATTCTGACATTCTTTTTGATGATTCCAAAGGGGGAGAAACAGGATATTGGCTCGTTAGCTCAAGAAAAGCTAATAAAAGCTCGCAATAAGTATTGTGGACTCTAATACCTAGTCCATAACTTGAATTTTGGACTCGGATGATATTGATTATAAGTTTTGTGACAGGGGGAGCTCCTTAGCTCATGATGCATTCTATATAAGCTTGTTATAGCTTGTGCTTCTTACTTATAATAATCGTTTGTTGATATGCTCATAAATAGGGGAGCTTTGTATGAAATACTTCTAACGGATAGTTTACTCGAAACCGAAAATTTTATTTGGCTTTCAAATCGTCCTCAAGAAAATTGTTTTGGTTTGTAATCATCAAAAAGGGGAGTTTGTTAGATAAATGTTTTTATCATGATTTTGATGATTATGTTCGATTTTGTTCAAAAAGTTTTTAAACCAAAACTATGTCCCTAAATGTTATCTAAATACTTCCGATTAACTTAAAATGTTTTTACTATTTTTCGGAGTATTTCTTTAAGTTTATTTTCAATAAAACATTGGACAACACATTTGTTTCAGCTCGACTCTGGCCGCCTATAGGGCAACCCGTAGCCGAGTTGAGTCGAGAAACAGAAAAATGGGACGTAAGAAAACAAAAAAGCGGGCGACCGGTCGACCAGGTGAGCGGCAGGTGCGGTCGACCGGCCGACCGGGCGAACTGCAGACTGCAAGTTGGATTTTTGTTCCGGACTTCTCTCGTTTAGTAAAATCGTTAAGAGGCAACCGTCACTAAGAACGGCGACACCGTCGCACCCTTCGATCGGTCCCCTCTGTAAAAATTCGCAGAATTCAATTTCAATCTTATCTCTGTCGCGACCGGTCGAACCCTATGTTTATCAAAGAAACTATCCGCTATGCGTTTTGCACAACTTTTCCCTATTTTGTGGGATTGATTTCTAACAATATATTGATCATTTTAAATGGTTTCTTTTGCAGCAAATCACTCCCAAGGAGGAGCCAATGTCTGGAAATGAAAGCCAAGTCCTCTCCTATAAATAGAGGCTTCATTCAAGCAACAAGATACAACACACAATATACAAGCAAAGAGCAATTGAGCAAACACTTTCATATATCTTGTTGTATTAGCTAAGCACTTTCACTTGCACTTATTTGAGGTCTAGGCTTTCAATTCTTGATTACACTTGTACTCATATTGTATCAATCATTATTGAGTTGTAATCTTGATTTTGGTCATCATTCAACACAAGACATCCCCTGTGAGTATTCTTGTGGTAAGAATACACTTGGGTGATCTAGGTGATAGGTGTTTGAAGGTTGTGGTAATCTTCAAAGGTGTTGTAAGAGGGTTGTGGTAATCCTCAAGGTGGTGAAAGAGGGTTGTGGTAATCCTCAAGGTGTTGTATTAATTTTTGGTAAATTAATAAAATCTTTTTTCTTTTTAAAATCCATCCCGGAGATACTGGGGTGGTAGAGGATTAGGCCCTAGGTGGGTTGAACCTCTTTAAATCAACGAGTGTTGTTTATTTTCCGCATTTACATTCTTGTTGTCTACTCGTTGTTTCGAAAAAGAGGAGATTTGTGAAAAAATCGGCATAATCTATTCACCCCCCCTCTAGATTAGTGTAGCCACTTGGACTAACATCTACTACCAGGATTTAATACAAGTGTATCAATTTGAGGATATTCCCTCAGATGAAAGCATATATGAAGAAGAGATCTATTCTGAAGATGGAAGTGAATCCAGTTCAGAATCAGAGTGAAGAAGAAATTCTTCAACAGACAGTCAGGGAGAATATGTCAGGATTCCTCTCTCACACTACGGTTTCTCATAAGACTCTTATGATAATTATGAAGGAATATTCAAAGCTTCAAATATACTGGTAACAACCAAATTATTCACAGGGTAACAACCGGAGAAGGCATTGGATAAGATTAGGTTTCATAACAGAAAACACCAAATTATTCACAGGGTAACAACCGGAGAATTTGCCATTTCGATGGAATTTACTGGTAACTTGATCGAGATACAACTGGTCCCTATTAGAGAAATACATGAGATCAAAAGCATAATTAAAAGACAAGTTGCAAATACACTCTCATGGATTCACATCGGAGCCATAAGAGTTATTATTAAGGCAACATTCAAGGAAGGAATAGATTCGCCATTCAGTCTTGCTATTTTTGACAAGCAAATCTCACATCTCAAGGATTCATGCCTTAGAGCGGTTACAGGAAATTTGTATGCAGGAAAATTAGCATTCAATGTCTATCTAAGAATTTCATATAATTTGGGAGATCGAGATTTTAATAGAGTCCTAACCCTTCATCAAGATTTCAAAAGAGTCGATTTGATGAAAGAAGGAAATAGGCCTTACTCGATCACATACAAGATTTCCTATGCTCTCTCGAATACCCATCATTCCGAAGTATTCTTGAGAAAGGAATTTATTGAAGTCCCAAGAATCTTTGAGGACTTTGCCAGGGTGGTTCTACCAGAAATTATTGAATCTCCAACTATAAAGGAGATTGATATGGTAATTCAAGGTCAACCAGTCTTCAATAAAAGTCAAGTCTCGAGTTGAGCCCGAAGGATGTCTTTCCAAACAGACGTAAATGGTGAGTAGCGCCGTTGGGAAGAAAAGAGACCAAGTACAGTTCAGTGCATCCCCGATGTTTTCAAAACAGCAAAGGAGTTGAAATGTCCAGAAGGATGGCGAGAGGTTGAAGTAATATTCGACATCATTCAAAAGGATAATATTTTTCCTTGTTATGTTCTGTATTATCTCCAACAACCTATAGTTGGAAGGTATCAAGGAAACCTGAAGAAAAGTGAAATTGAGCTGACTATCTCAGGAGTAGCAGGGAAAATCCCAGAGCAATTAATACTGGGAATTGAATTTCTTGAGGATCATAAACCTTGGGAAAGATTACAAGAAGGAATGGAGTTCACAGTGGATGATAAAAGACACATAATCAGATGACCACTAGTCCTATCAGAATGTTAAATGCTGAATACAAGGCCGAATATTTCGCCGCTTATATTGATTCAGGTGCCGGAATATGTACTGCAAAGCCGGATGTTTTTCCTAAAGTAATCGGAGAAGATTTACCAGCTATTACAGGAAGAGATTTCTCTAAAAGAATTCTTATTCTTAATAGAGGAATTAAACAAGCAGAAATCATGATCGGAGGCGCAGATGGTACCCCATGGTACAAGGTGAAAATGCCACCTATCTATTTCCATGATACAGGTGCAGATGTTTTGCTAGGAAACAACTTCCTACAAACATTCAAGAGATTTCCACAGGAGAACGAGACGAGAAGACTTATTTTCACAACCTTATGTCATCATAAGATCATTGTCCAGAGACTGCGGGAAGCATTCTACAGAAAAATGCCTATTAATTTTCGCAGCAAGCGTGGTGATGAAGCCAAACTCCGAAATCCAAAAATGGCGGATCGAAGGAAATTTGGTGAAGCTTTATTATCCTATAGACAATTCGATTCTCGAAAGGATAAGAAGCTTTGGGATAATAACTTGTATTCATTCAGAGTGCAAGGAGAAGAATGAGTTACTCCAGAAGTTATTGCTGAATTGATGGTGAGCCTAATGGAGAATCCACATAGTGACGTAACCATTGAAGAACAAATATCACTCGAGGATATCAAGAATAAAATCCAAAAGAATTATAATGAAGATCCTTTGGCATGGTGGGACAAGAATGAGCTCAAAGCATCCTTAAAGGTTAAACCCGGAAAGGAGTACGAGTTCGTAAGATTCAAATCAATCTTTATGAACCAGGAGGATCGTGAGGATATGCAGAAAATACTTAAGGAACATCTTGACCTTAAGTCAATTTCACTAGGAGTTTCTCCATATAGCAGTCCAGGATTCCTAGTCAGAAACCATGGAGAAATCAAAAGAGGAAAGCCAAGACTTGTTATTAATTACAAAGGGATTAATAACTTTTTGGAATTCGATGGATACTATATTCCAAGTAGAGAACATCTGGTTAACTGCATCAAAGGTGCCAAGATATTCTCAAAGTTCGATTGCAAGTCTAGATTCTACCAGATTAAGATGGAGGAAGAAAGTAAGAAGTTTACAACTTTCTCTACACCACAGGGACACTATATTTGGAACGTGATGCCTATGGGATTAGCTAATGCGCCCCAAATATATCAAAGAAAGATGGATAATCTCTTCAAAGATTATTTCAGTTTCATGTTCGTATACATTGATGATATTCTTATCGCTTCAAAGAACATGAAGGAGCACCTCAAACATTTGGAGATATTTTCAGATGTGTGTCACAAAGAGGGATTAGTGCTTTCAGAGAAGAAGGCGGTGATCGCAACAAGACAGATCGAATTCCTCGGAATTGAGATCGACGAATCTGGAATCATTCTACAAAGTCATATTGTGGAAAAGATACATGGATTTCTAGATACACTGAAAGATAAGAAGCAGCTTCAGAGTTTTCTGGGAGTTGTTAATTTTGTTGGAATGTTCATTAACAATCTAGCATACTACAGGAATGTGCTTAGCCCATTACTTAAAAGATGCAGTATTCAAATGGGAAGATGAACATCAAGAAGGAATTAAGCAACTTAAAGAAGTTTGTAAAAAGCTTCCAAAGCTTGCGATTCCCAAGACGAGGATGAATCGGTTCTTTTTACGGATGCCGATGATTGGTGGGCATCGATTCTTACTAAGGTCACACCAAATGAAGAAGTGCCATGCAGATATCTGCGGTTTATTTACGGTGAAGCAACCAGATGGCATATCAACGAGAAAGAATTCTTTTGCAATCGAAAAGGCTTTTAAAAAATGGCCTCTATTTTTATCAAAAAGTTTACTTTAAAAATTGATAATTCAAGTGTCAATGCTTTTCAAAAAATAAAATTGAATCAAGACTAGAAAAGGCTCGATTACTTAGATGGCAAGTCAATGTCAATATTATGATTATGATATTGTCATTATAAAATCTCATGAAAATATTCTTGCAGATTTTTTGACACGAGATGGAAGGACGCGCGTTCTTGACGAGGTCCTTAAATGAGTAAGACATCTCAGGAAAAACCTGGAGAGTCTAGAACGAGATTTTGGGACGTTATGTCTCAATGCGAGAGTTCCGGACGACTTAAACAGTGACCAGAAATATGTTTCTAGTCAAATACGAGCATGCCAGATTCGCTCAAGGACAATTGTTTTTAGCGCTGCAAGGGCCTCTCTTCCAGGCCGCATCTCCTACGGTACAAAAAAGGGCGAATAGAGAACGGGGCTCTAACCCGAAGGTTATGGATTCAAGTACTGTAATCACAAGTGTTGCAGGTGATGTATCCCTTGAGGGTGTACAAACTGTAACGAATGTTGAAGCTCCAGTGTCACAACCCGAGTCTTCAAGTCAACCCAACACCTCTGGGGTAAAAAGAGGGAGATTTTAATCTTAGGCCACAGACCGACAAATCTAAGGTTCAAACTGACGAGATTAAGATTTCTCCTATGTAGGTATATCAACGACAATGGGAGAAACTAGTTACAAGGAGAGATATTAACCCAGAAAAAACTATAGTTGATATCTCAGGCAAGTATCCCAGGGTTTGGATGAAGCCAGGAAGTCATCCAAATGAAGTACAGGAATGGTATATGTTTGGAGCTCTAGCTTCAATTTATACTATATCACCAGGATTCCAAGAAATTTCGAAATTACCGAAATAGATTGGGGAAGCAGTTTACGAGACTTGGGCCAACAATCCACATTTGGCCAGAGAAGACATTTTGGAACAATATTTTCTAAGTGCAGCTCCCGAACCAGCAAAAAAAGGCTTTAAAGAAACTTTTCATTTCATCAAGCTAAGAAGATCGGATGGAAATGCTTTAAAATATATAAACCGGAAGAAGGACCAGTATTAGTAGGAGCATTTTCTGATGATGAAGCTTCTACCAGACGAGCATGGTGTCTTTGGGTTTGTCTAACCGAAATGGACAAAGTCAAATATCCATTCAAGTTTTTCCAGAACTCAGCAAATGGATCTTTCCTTTTGAATTTGATGACTGGAACAACAACTGGATTCGCAGAAGAGTTTTTTGAAACTAAGAGAAGAATTCTGTGGGAGAACAAGATTCCGGCAAGAAAAGAAACTTACCGGAAATTCTATAATATGGTGCATGTAGGCCATTGGATCGATTGGATCTGTCAAGCATGTCCTGAACAGAAAGAAACCGAGTTTAGAAAAGGATTCCAACCCAAACCCGATCGATAAGATCATGCAGCTGGAAAAGACAAGGGCCCAGCTCACAAGACGCGTTATCCTCGGGGATCACGAAAACCAAATTTTTAAAAGATTCCCCAACAAACATCACATGGGCTGAGTCATGCGGAAGAAAAAGAAAACCAGTTGGCGAGGCAATAATGCAGGATATGACGTAAGCAGTAACGTCATAAGTTTCAACAAGATTGGAAGTCCGCCCTTCAAGTCCGGACTTACCTCTATAAATTGCAGGATTTGAAGGAAGCTGAGGACATCGAACATTTTCCTTAGTTTTCTTATAATAAAATCTGAGTGGAAATTTATAATATTTTGAGTGTTTTAGTTTTAAGTTTTATGTATTTACGAGTGAAAGCCTCATATATGAGAGGCCAAACAAGTATTCTCCTCCCAAAAGGAGATTACTAATGTAATAAATATTTGTATAAGTTCTTAATAAAAAAGAGGCTTTCTGCTTCAACATGTCTTCATAATGTTTCGTTAATTCATCCCGTTTAAGAATTACTTATAGGCCCGGAGTAGAAAACGAACCAAAGTTGTGTTGAACAGTTGATGAAGGAGTCGGATAACTTGCAGATCATCTTCCCTGAGGGTGAGGTTGAACAGTGAGGAGCTGTTTGTCAAAAGATCTGGGGCAGTAATTTTCCGACTGGTGGTGTTGCGAACCATCTCACCCGGGGTTGTTTCGGTCAAAGAAGGTATGAATTTTAAGGGATTTATTAATTTTTACGGAAGCATGTTGGGCCTGATATGGTCGTAATGGACTATATCCAATTTTAAATCAAAAACCTAGTTTGGTTCGGATTTCCTCAATAAATCCGGGAACCAAATATTTTTAGGAGTTAAAATCAAATTGATTAGATTATATGATAATTTTATAAATTTTGGAGGTCAGATGTAACAAATTGGAGTTTAGATTGGCTCTTAAAACTATTAAACAAATTTGCAAAAACTAGGGGCAAAATTGTCCATATATGGTTAAGGGTAAACTTTCGCATAGTGCAGGGGGCAATGTAGAACAAAATAAAGTTTGGTAGGCATAATCGAAAAAAGGGCATAGTTTGGAGGGTAAAAAGTATTTATCTCTTTTTGTTGAATATCACTTTACCCTTTGTGTTCTTATTCTTCTCACTTTCACTGTAATTACACTCTCATTTTTCTCACTTTACCCATTGTATTCTCATTGTCTCACTGTACTCCCTCGTAATCTTAAGAAAATGAAGAAATTATGATTACCTATTATATATAAAAATTAAAGTACTTTTTTATTTATTTAAACTAGTAGCTAACTATTTTTTTTGACAAGTAGCTAACTATTATTTAATTAAGTTTATACTAAAATACTATACAGTATGATTTTTTTAAAATAGCTTATACAATTACATATAAAATTCCTACTCATTATATAAATCTACGATATACCAAAGCTTTTTAGGAATTAACTTTTTATTAATATTTTATTAACTATGTAAAATTTTAGTAATAATTCTTTTCATAATTAATGGAATTATCATGAATTCATAGGGATTGCGCTATAATAAAAATTTATATTTCCGTGATATTATAATTTTAATTTTTCTTAATCAAGAACTAATTGCTAATATTTTATCTATTTAACAATATATTAATCAAAGATATATTCTATTCATTTATATTTAAGTTGACTATAAAATTTATAGGTGAAGATTATCAAATGATTAATATACTATAACTTACATTATAATATGAGCTATTTTATTAAAAATAGTCATTAAAATACTTTTCTAATTATTTTAATATTAACTACTAATTTGGTTGGAAAGATATACAATATATAAACACAAGTATATAATCTTAGAGCATTTAACAGGAATTTAATATAAATAATAAGTAAGGGAATTTGTTTTTTTTTTAGTACAGGGAGTAAAATGGGGTAATAAGAGTATAAGGGGTAAATTGAAATAAAATTAGAGTATGAGGATAAACTAAGACAACTAAGAGTATAAAAGAGCAAAAGATAAATGAGGCAAAATAAAATTTACCCAAATTAATAATAATAGAAAAGAAAAACATCACTCTTCTGACTTCTCCCCTTCCCCCTTCCAAGCGGCCCAACCAAGCTAACCAATCCCTAGCGGCGTGTTTGCGAAGAGAGAAAAGGTGGGTTTTGGATTTTTTCAGCCCATTCCAGCTTGTTTGGCATTATTGAGAGCAGCCCGCTAGAAATGTGTCGGCCCGTACAAAAACCCACATCCAATTGAAACTGTATCACAACCTGGAGGGTGTTATAATGTAATCCCAAATCTTCCTCATATATACATTTACCTTTTTGTCCTTACAAAGTCAATTTTAAGGACTTCTATACCCTCCCATGTCGATCAATTCTTTGAAATCTTTGTGATAAAAAGGAAAAATCCGAGAAAGAGAAACCCTACCTTTCGATCGAGCAAATCAGGTATGGTGAAATTTGATTTTCGGACTCGTGTACCAAAATTTTTCTTTTACAAAATCTTCTCCAAAAAAAAAAGACCGCATCGTAAAAATTAGAAATTGAAATGAAATTCCATGGTTGCAACCGATTGATTCTGTGTTTTATATGAACATTAGTGTTTTTCGATTTGTTTGATTTTATTACAGTGGTTTGAATCGGAGTTCTAGGGTTTTGTTGCCTCTTTGTTCTTCTCACGAATTTGTTCATATTATTTATATTAGGAACCGTGGTTTTCTATTTTATGGATCTCATATATATTTGTCTTTTTGTTTTTATAAGGGTTAATTAGCATATTGGACGGAGGGGATTCCTAAGAAGAAGAATCAAGATTCGGTAAGTTGTTGATGTTTTCAGTATGATCTGTATTCTAATGTGTCATTCCTTGGTAGCTCAATGTGTACTTTGAGACCTATTATTTTTGGGTTATTTGGTTTAAATGTTGTGATATATACATTTTTGCAAAGAATAAGCATTGGGTATATTGTTTGGATTTACAATAAGTGCACTGATTCAATGTGTTAAATAATTGTCAAGCACTTACTCCTATGTAGTATTAAAATAGGGAGAATGTCGGTCCATGCTGTTTATCCTATTCGTATTCTAATGATCGTATTATTTGGTTGTGTGTTATTTGTATTAACAAAGTACTTATCTGCCATATATTGAAGGGTTAATACATTAATTAGAAGGAAAACTGAAGCTGTTGATTCCAAAAAGTTAACTTATGTATAGTCCCAATTATATGTTTTGGAATGTAATCATAATTTTTGTTTTGATTTTAGGAAGTGTTAAGGTTGTGGAAGCATGCATGAATAATATTCTATTATTGCCATGGTATAATTTAACTTAAACATTGTGTAATCTACATAGATGGATGAAGAAGATATCCATGTCATTGTCATTGTTGAAGAAATCCTTATGTTGCTGAAAATGCTATTCTTTTTCACTTACTACTATCGAAGACGCGTTATGCTACAACGCCATCGTCGTAGAGCAAGGATGTTGCATGCTCCATACAGAATGCTTGATCGATTAGACGATCAAATTACCCATATGCGTGATTTAACTGCTATAAGTGACCAAACTTGTATCAAACAATTACGAATGGATAGAAATGCATTTGGTAGGCTGTGTTTCCTCTTAGAAAATATAGGTGGGCTAGAACGTACCAGACATGTCCAAATTAGTGAACAAGTGGCTATCTTCTTGAGTGTATTGGCACATCACAAGAAGAACTGTGTCGTGAAGTTTGACTTCAAGCAATCGGGTTACACCATTAGCAAGCACTTCAATTTGGTTCTTCAAGCATTGCTTAGGTTTCATAACATCTTATTAGTCAATCCAGAACCAGTGAATGATGATTACACTGATGATAAATGGAAGTGGTTCAAGGTAACTTCACAAATATAATATTTATTTACATAATTACCTACATTTATTAGCTACTGATTAATAAATGCAGTGTCTTTATTGAATGTCATACTTGTTTGTTTGTTAGGGATGTCTAGGAGCTCTAGATGGAACTTATATTAATGTACGAGTTCCTTTTAGTGACAAAGCGCGGTATATGAATCGAATAGGGGATATTGTTGTTAACGTGCTCGTTGTTTGTGACTGAACCATTAAGTTTGTGTTTGTATTAACTGGTTGGGAGGGTTCTGCAGCAGACAGCCGTGTTTTACGCGATGTTGTTAGTCGGTCTAATGGTCTCAGGGTTCCTAATGGTATGAATAACATATTTTTAGGGAATGATTTTAAATAAACTATATAATGTTTGTGAAGGGCATTTGGTGATTAGTAATTTTAAATTATCCATTCCGATTTCAGGTAATTATTACCTGTGTGACTGTGGCTATACAAATGGAGCTATTTTTTTTAACACCTTACAGAGGTGTTAGATACCACTTGGACGAATGGGGTCATGGCTTTAGCGCTCCGCAAAACCATAGGGAATTATTCAACTTAAGACATTCAAAAGCACGAAATATCATTGAGAGGGCCTTTTTTTGTTGCAAGCGAGATGGGGTATTTTGAGGAGTAATTCATTTTATCTCGTGAAGACACAAAATTGGATCATTATGGCATGTTGCCTACTCCACAATTTCATTCGGACTGTAATGGTTGTTGATCCTCTAGAGCAGGAGGTTCCGGAATACATTATAGACCATTCGAATGCGCATGCAGATGTTGATTTTGCTGATGTTGTGGAGTCCTCTCAGATTTGGACTAATTGGCGGGATGAGCTTGCAACTACAATGTTTAATGAGTGGAGGGGCTGATCTTAAGTTGAACCATTGACAAACATTTCAATACTTTAGACTTATTCATGAGTGATTGTACTGTGGCTATATCTTCATTTTAAGAATTTGGACTATTGTATATCAAACTATTGTGATCCATTTGCCTAGTTAGAGTCATGTTGAATGTGAACTTTCTCGATATTATGAGTGCAATTTAGTGATCAAATATATTGTTTTATGTTAGATGTCAATTTAATGGTCTTTACTGTGGCATCATATTAGAAGTTGAGGTATTAAATATGCGTAAATTATTGTGTATATGCATTTCAGGGTAGATGTCTTCGTGTGCTAGTGTACCAAAATCTGTTAGTTCATGCAAATGCCCTGGGAGCCGACGTTCATGGACTACAGAAAAAGAATATGTGTTGTTGCATGCGCTTAAAGAGCTTGTAGTCAGAGGATACAAATGTGACAATGGTTTCAAAGCTGGATATCAGGGGATTCTAGAGCAGTCAATGATCAAGGCGTTTCCTAAAACTAACCTTAGGGCTTCGCCCCATATCAAATCCAAAATACACGTCTGGAAGAAAGATTATGCTTCTATCTATTCTATGTTGTCGAGAAAATTTGGATTTGGCTCGAATGACAGCTAGAACACTTTGACTGTGACTAATGATGTCGTATGGAACGAATACGTGAAGGTAAAATTCCATTTTTAGGTCCTATAAGTTATGTATCAGATTTTTGTGCATAATATGATTATTTCTTTCGATACTAGCCCATTTTTATGGTAAACTCACCGGAAAAGATTGACAATAACGTAAAAACCATGTGTTATACGGCATGGCCTTACTACAAAGATTGGTGTGAAATATTTGGGAAAGACCGTGCGACTGGGGAAAACGCTGAAGTGTTTGCAGATGTAATTTAAGACATCTTGAGTGGTGCGCCTTCTAGTAATCCACAGACTATGGAGAAAACATTCCGACCACCAAATCCTCAATTACAAACTCATACTGATGATGTTGATATGACTCATGTTGATCAAACTGAGAGCAGTGCTACCGGCAAATCAAAGTCCTCTAAGAAATAGAAGTTAAATGATGATTCCGACGATAAATTCTTGGAAGTCAGGAGTTCGTTGTGGGAGAGAACTGAATCCCGTATTGGTGAACTTGCTAAGAGGATTGGGTTTGAAAAAGATGCTAGCAATTCACGAAAAGCTGTGTTTGAGGCATTGAACGACATGCATTTTCTTTCCATGGAAGACAAAATCACTATATCGAAAAGGTTATGTAGCGACACCAAGGAGCTTGACTTATTTTTCAGTCTATCTGTTGATCCCAGGGCTGTAATGGTTCTGATGATTCAAGATGGTACACTGTAATGGGAAATTGGTCAGGATGGTCAGCTTCAGTGGTGGATATTAAAAATATTGCCGAACAATATTGTAGTATGACTATTATTCGAGTATGGAAATTAAATTAGGATATTAGATATATTTTGGGCTGTTAAATTAATTAGTCTACTTGTGGTCAACTTGTTACCCTACGATTGATCTCGTTCTCTTGCGAGGATTGCTAGATTTATTTTAGGTGTTTAGCGGTCGAACAAATTTTCGTGTCGTTCTTTATAGAAGGCTTTAGGTGTAATAATTATTGTGTCTATTTTTCGTGTTTTTTAGATTAGGATTTTTTTGTTTATTTTTAGTTTAGAACTCCTTTTGTTTCTTTTGCTTTTTACTTTATTCCACTTGTGCGTTTGATCTGTATTTCTGTGTTGTTTATGCAAGGACGTAGAAATCTCAATCGGGACCTTGTGCCTCTCGTGGACGATATATATCGAGTTGTGAGACGAACGAGGAAAAAAGGAGACGATTCTACGGATAGCAACAAGGATTCTCGCGATCATGTTCCGAAAGACGAACAAATAGATGAATCAGAGATGAGTGATAATCAAAATAGAAACAACGTGGAGGCACGCCAGCCTTCGATGCATGAGTTCGCACACCCTGTCATTGGGACTGCGACCTCTTGCATCACATTGGGACAAGCAACACGGAACTACGAGCTCAAAACCATACACTTTAACCAGTTGCCATCATTCTATGAAGTGCCCAAAAGTTACACCATGAATGAAGACACAAAAGGTGACAGAATAAATTATTCTCAACTCTAGCATACACTTTACTTACACCAAGAAGTCCAAGTAAAAAAGAAAAGAGAAGAAATTATACGTACACAACTATACGGTGGTGAATTCCCAATCTGAATGCAACTGCAATTGAAAATTTACTAGAACAAAGAAAAAAGGAATAAAATTGTAGTTTTTATTTTTCTTACCTAAAAAAACAAAATATAATTAAGTAAATATTTGGATGCACTGTTTTCCTTACACTCTAAAGCACCGAACGAAAACTTGGCTTATGTCTCTACCTCCTAACTCTCTTACAGATTGGGAGACGGTGTACAATAAGTTCATGGGCAGGTACTACTCTCATCACAAAACTTCAGATCTGCGAGGTAAGATAGATACTTTTAGTCAGATGGAAGGCAAACCTTTTCATGAGGCCTGGGATCGCTTTAAGGATTTACAGATTAAATGCCCACATCATCACTACCCATTGAAATTGTTACACCTATTTTCCTATGATGGATTAACGCATAATTATCAATATATGGTTGACAATGTCGCTGGGGGTGACATAGGTGTACATACAGCCCAGGAAATCTATGATATTCTAGAAATAATGAGCGATAACTGACAACAAAAGAGTGCCAAAGGCAAACGGGCCATTGTGAATGAAGTAACCCCGAGCTACAATGTGACAAAACAATTGGTTGAATTGACTAAGCAAGTACAATTGTTGGCTACAAGGGGGCATCCACTTGTTCCCGTTTCTATCGAGTCTTGCGGGATTTATGGCAAATTTGGTCATGGGGCCAACATTTGTAATGCTATCTCTCAGACGTACAATTCAAGTTGGCGGAACCATCCGAACTTTAGTTGGGGAAATTCACAAAATCTCTCTCATATCTATCCGAGACCAATGCAACCACAAGGCCAACCAATCAACCAGCCAAGGGCCCCATCTGTTGAAGAAAGCTTGAATTCCTTTATTCAGGCCAGTCAGCAAACACAAGAAGTTAACAATAGGCGGATTGAATCTATGAAAGCTTCTTTTAAGCGTCTTGTGACTCAAGTTGGTCAATTGGCGACTCAAGTCGGTGAGATAGCTCGACATGTCTTCAAGAAGGACACACATCCTAGTTAACCAGCGCAAGCTCAATCCATCATCGTTCTTGAATTTGGTGAGATTTCTGATCATGAAAGTGAGATTCCTCTTTCTATTGTCTCATCTAACCCTGGAGGCAAGCACGGGATCACCTTCCCATGAACTTTCTATTCCATCCCTAAGTCCATGCCCAAAACACGATCCAGGTAGTTTCACTATCAATATTTCTTTTGGGAATGGTAAGGAAGTCACGGGTATGCTTGATCTTGGAGCCGTAATTAACCTTATGCCTTACTCACCTTTAAATAATTAGATTTAGGGGAATTGAAGTTCACTGGGTTATCTGCAACTTGTTGATAGGTCTATTAGGTATCCTACATGCATTGTTGAAAATATCTTAGTCCAAGTACTTGGTCTTAAAATAAACACTGATTTTGTTGTTTTGGATATGGAAAAGGATAAAGGTAATCTTAAAGATCATATTATACTGTTGGGTAGACCATTCATGGCAACCACTAATACTTTGATCGATGTCAAAAATAGAAAACTCCGGTATGAATGTCTTGGCGAATGCGTAACGTTTTCAATTTTTGATATAGCTCGTAATTCTGCATGTGTTTTGAATGATTATCTGATTGTTGACTCGATTGATTCTGCCGTGAAAGATGTCCTATGGTAGGAACGCAATATGCTTCGAAGCGGAAAACAACCAGATAAAAATTACAAGGTGGTAAATAGGGTTTTGCTCGATGATCCGCCTTGACTCTCTCCGTTGACACCGTCAAGCTAATGACATTAAAAAAGCGCTTCTTGGAAGGCAACCTAAACATTTTCACTGTTTTATTAAAAAAAAGTGTGTGTGTGCGTTTTCATATTTCCGTGTGCGTGGTGTTATTATTTTGTCCTCTTCACATGGCTTTTTGCAGATTTATAGGCGGATATGACTATGGTGCCATTTACCGATCTTCGCATTTTTCAGTGACGTATCTTTTTCCTTCTCTTTTTACGCATTGAGATCATTGCGTGATTTAAGTGTGGGGGGGATGATTAATCATTGATAAAATATGATGATTGCATGTGGCTATGTTTTTACTTTGCCTAGTGATTTTCCCAAGTTTAATAATAGTGTTGTTTAGTCAACTTGAAATAGATGTATTAATTTGAGTTTCAAATATGAAATGACATTGTGAACTTGATACGTAGGATTTGACTAAGTCGTGAATTAGCCTTTGTGGTGAACGAATTAGGTGACAGTTAAACAATAGTCCGAGTTGTGGGGCTTGAATTGTGAGATTTCATTGATGTGAATTAAGTTAAAATCCTGATTTGATTTGTATGCACACAAAATTGCTAGCTTTGCGGGAAAAAAAATGCATTATATAGCTATAAGAAGAAAAAGCATTATAGAGTTATATAAAAAAAAAGTGGAACAATTGAGATTATACTCTGCTGGTTGAGCACCTTAGTAACTAGGAGCATTCATGATCCCATGTTTGACTTTTACGTAAAACGACGGCTCAAACATGAGTATAAGAAACCACCCTAGGAGCCTTTGGAAAACATCCAAAGTTTATATCTAGTGGAATAATATTTCGAGAGTTCTGGCAGCAAAAAAACAAAAGGCTAGAAATTGTGTGATTGGTTGTGTGAGTAAAAGTGTTTGAGGCATTGAACGACATGCATTTTCTTTCTATGGAAGACAAAATCACTATATCGAAAAGGTTATGTAGCGACACCAAGGAGCTTGACTTATTTTTCAGTCTATCTGTTGATCCCAGGGCTGTAATGGTTCTGATGATTCAAGATGGTACACTGTAATGGGAAATTGGTCAGGATGGTCAGCTTCAGTGGTGGATATTAAAAATATTGCCGAACTATATTGTAGTATGACTATTATTCGAGTATGGAAATTAAATTAGGATATTAGATATATTTTGGGCTGTTAAATTAATTAGTCGACTTGTGGTCAACTTGTTACCCTACGATTGATCTCGTTCTCTTGCGAGGATTGCTACTTGCTAGATTTATTTTAGGTGTTTAGCGGTCGAACAAATTTTCGTGCCGTTGCTGGAGAAGGCTTTAGGTGTAATAATTATTGTGTCTATTTTTCGTGTTTTTTAGATTAGGATTCTTTTTGTTTATTTTTAGTTTAGAACTCTTTTTGTTTCTTTTGCTTTTTACTTTATTCCACTTGTGCGTTTGATCTGTATTTCTCTGTTGTTTATGCAAGGACGTAGAAATCTCAATCGGGACCTTGTGCCTCTCGTGGACGATATCTATCGAGTTGTGAGACGAACGAGGAAAAAAGGAGACGATTCTACGGATAGCAACAAGGATTCTCGCGATCATGTTCCGAAAGACAAACAAACAGATGAATCAGAGATGAGTGATAATCAAAATAGAAACAACGTGGAGGCACGCCAGCCTTCGATGCATGAGTTCGCACACCCTGTCATTGGGACTGTGACCTCTTGCATCACATTGGGACAAGCAACACGGAACTACGAGCTCAAAACCATACACTTTAACCAGTTGCCGTCATTCTATGGAGTGCCCAAAAGTTACACCATGAATGAAGACACAAAAGGTGACACAATAAATTATTCGCAACTCTAGCATACACTTTACTTACACCAAGAAGTCCAAGTAAAAAAGAAAAGAGAAGAAATTATACGTACACAGCTATACGGTGGTGAATTCCCAATCTGAATGCAACTGCAATTGAAAATTTACTAGAACAAAGAAAAAAAGGAATAAAATGGTAGTTTTTATTTTTCTTACCTAAAAAAACAAAATATAATTAAGTAAATATTTGGATGCACTGTTTTCCTTACACTCTAAAGGACCGAACGAAAACTTGGCTTATGTCTCTACCTCCTAACTCTCTTACAGATTGGGAGACGGTGTACAATAAGTTCATGGGCAGGTACTACTCTCATCAGAAAACTTCAGATCTGCGAGGTAAGATAGCTACTTTTAGTCAGATGGAAGGCGAGCCTTTTCATGAGGCCTGGGATTGCTTTAAGGATTTACAGATTAAATGCCCACATCATCACTACCCATTGAAATTGTTACACCTATTTTCCTATGATGGATTAACGCATAATTATCAATATATGGTTGACAATGTCGCTGGGGGTGACATAGGTGTACATACAGCCCAGGAAATCTATGATATTCTAGAAATGATGAGCGATAACTGACAACAAAAGAGTGCCATAGGCAAACGGGCCATTGTGAATGAAGTAGCCCCGAGCTACGATGTTACAAAACAATTGGTTGAATTGACTAAGCAAGTACAATTTTTGGCTACAAGGGGGCATCCACTGGTTCCCGTTTCTATCGAGTCTTGCGGGATTTATGGCAAATTTGGTCATGGGGCCAACATTTGTAATGCTATCTCTCAGACGTACAATTCAGGTTGGCGGAACCATCCGAACTTTAGTTGGGGAAATTCACAAAATCTCTCTCATATCTATCCAAGACCAACGCAACCACAAGGCCAGCCAATCAACCAGCCAAGGGCCCCATCTGTTGAAGAAAGCTTAAATTCCTTTATTCAGGTCAGTCAGCAAACACAAGAAGTTAACAATAGGCGGATTGAATCTATGGAAGCTTCTTTTAAGCGTCTTGCGACTCAAGTTGGTCAATTGGCGACTCAAGTCGGTGAGATAGCTCGACAGGTCTTCAAGCAGGACACACATCCTAGTTAACCAGCGCAAGCTCAATCCATCATCGTTCTTGAATTTGGTGAGATTTTTGATCATGAAAGTGAGATTCCTCTTTCTATTGACTCATCTAACCCTGGAGGCAAGCACGGGATCACCTTCCCATGAACTTTCTATTCCATCCCTAAGTCCATGCCCAAAACACGATCCAGGTAGTTTCACTATTAATATTTCTTTTGGGAATGGTAAAGAAGTCACGGGTATGCTTGATCTTGGAGCCTAATTAACCTTATGCCTTACTCACCTTTAAATAATTAGATTTAGGGAATTGAAGTTCAGGGTTATCCGCAACTGGCGATAGGTCTATTAGGTATCCTACGGGGCATTGTTGAAAATATCTTAGTCCAAGTACGTGGTCTTAAAATAAACACTGATTTTGTTGTTTTGGATATGGAAAAGGATAAAGGTAATCTTAAAGATCATACTATACTGTTGGGTAGACCATTCATGGCAACCACTAATACTTTGATCGATGTCAAAAATAGAAAACTCAGTATGAATGTCTTGGGCGAATCTGTAACGTTTTCCATTTTTGATATAGCTTGTAATTCTGCATGTGTTTTGAATGATTATCTGATTGTTGACTCGATTGATTCTGCCGTGAAAGATGTCCTATGGCAGGAACGCAATATGCTCCGAAGCGGAAAACAACCAGATAAAAATTTCAAGGTGGTAAATAGGGTTTTGCTCGATGATCCGCCTTGACTCTCTCCGTTGACACCGTCAAGCTAATGTCGTTAAAAAAGTGCTTCTTGGAAGGCAACCTAAACATTTTCACTGTTTTATTAAAAAAAAGTGTGTTTTTGTGTTTTCATATTTGTGTGTGCGTGGTGTTATTATTTTGTCCTCTTCACATGGCTTTTGCAGATTTATAGGCGGATATGACTATGGTGCCATTTACCGATCTTCGCATTTTTCAGGGACGTATCTTTTTCCTTCTCTTTTTACGCATTGAGATCATTGCGTGATTTAAGTGAGGGGGGATGATTAGTCATTGATAAAATATGATGATTGCATATGGCTATGTTTTTACTTTGCCTAGTGATTTTCCCAAGTTTAATAATAGTGTTGTTTAGTCAACTTGAAATAGATGTATTAATTTGAGTTTCAAATATGAAATGACTTTGTGAACTTGATACGTAGGATTTAACTAAGTCGTGAATTAGCCTTTGTGGTGAACGAATTAGGTGACGGTTAAACAATAGTCCGAGTTGTGGGGCTTGAATTGTGAGATTTCATTGATGTGAATTAAGTTAAAACCCTGTTTTGATTTGTATGCACACAAAATTGCTAGCTTTGCGGGAAAAAAAATGCATTATATAGCTATAAAAAGAAAAAACATAATAGAGCTATATAAAAAAAAAGTGGAACAATTGAGATTATACTCTGCTGGTTGAGCACCTTAGTAACTAGGAGCATTCATGAGCCCCATGTTTGACTTTTACGTGAAACGACGACTCAAACATGAGTATAAGAAACCACCATAGGAGCCTTTGGAAAACATCCAAAGTTTATACCTAGTGGAAAAATATTTCGAGAGTTCTGGCAGCAAAAAAAGGCTAGTAATTGCGTGATTGGTTGTGTGAGTAAATGGGTTGCAACTTTTGACACAAATTTGAAAATTAGTAAGGAAGGCCAAACACTTTGATTAATATTTAATTTGAGCCGAGTGAGTAAAAGGCTAGACTTTCATCCATATCTTTTTCTCCAAGTGTAATTGTGTTTAGTTTTAATTGGTCTTTTTACTTGTTTTCCTTTAGTTTATTAAAATCACAAATCTTGTTAGAGTGTTTAGGATTTATTTTCTGTCAATTGTGTTGCATAATAAATATTTGCCGGCTAAGTCTTACTTGAGAGACGACTTGTGGTCAATTTGCTACCCTATGATTGATCTCGTTCTCTTACGAGGATTGCCAGATTTATTTTAGGTATTTAGCGGTCAAACAATTGTAGTGATTGACAATCTTTTTTTTCCTGAAAATTTTAAATTTTTGAGATATTTGGAGGAATCTTACATCCCTGCGCGAGGGAGAGTCATCTCCTATCATTTCCAAAAATCATGCATTTCCTCCCATGTATCATAACTAATACAAGTTAGTTATGGTTTTTCTATGGAGGAAAGTGCTTAAAATCTTAAAAATAGAAATGGCAGAATAGGAATAGGAAGAGGTTAACGATGATATAAGTATTTTTATGTTGATGTAGAATATTACGTTTCATCCAATCCCTAGTTGGAAACATATCACAGATTCTGAATTTTCCTTCGGATTTTTCTTCTACTTTTTTTACAGTATTATTTTTGCAAAATTGAGAAAGAGTGTATTGAGTTTTGCGCTTGAATTTAGATTTAGGTAATAAGAATCGATCTCACGGATTTAAATCCATGAGATGGTCTCACAAGAGACCTACTCTATATAATTAATCTTCAAAATAATTTTAATAACAAAATCAAAACTAAATAACCCCTAAAATAGTTCATATATTTATATATTTTCTGATAGTGGTATGATTATTCTATAAATAAAATAAAAACTCATGCATGTGTTTATCAAATCCAAAAGCTCAAACTCGTTTAGGCTTCTTACACACTCCTAAAGCCCAAATAATTAATAAGGAAAATAAAAAAAATAATAGGGTTAAATTCCTTGCATTTTTGTTGAATATCACTTTACCCTTTGTGTTCTTATTCTTCTCACTTTCACTGTAATTACACTCTCATTTTTCTCATTTTACCCATTGTATTCTTATTGTCTCACTGTACTCCCTCGTAATCTTAAGAAAATAAATAAATTATGATTACCTATTATATATAAAAATTAATGTACTTTTTTTAAAGTTATAAAGTTGGTATACTTTTACGTCTGTTATAATATTTTTGCAACTTAATTAAATACTATTCTAACCATTAAATTTATTTAAACTAGTAGCTAACTATTTTTTTTTGACAAGTAGCTAACTATTATTTAATTAAGTTTATATTAAAATACTATATAGTATGATTTTTTAAAATAGTTTATACAATTACATATAAAATTCCTACTCATTATATAAATCTACGATATACCAAAGCTTTTTAGGAATTAACGTTTTATTAATATTTTATTAACTATGTAAAATTTTAGTAATAATTCTTTTCATAATTAATGGAATTATCATGAATTCATAGGGATTGCGTTATAATAAAAATTTATATTTCCGTGATATTTTAATTTTAATTTTTCTTAATCAAGAACTAATTGCTAATATGATATCTATTTAACAATATATTAATCAAATATATATTTTATTCATTTATATTTAAGTTGACTATAAAATTTATAGGTAAAGATTATCAAATGATTAATATACTATAACATACATTATAATAGGAGCTATTTTATTAAAAATAGTCATTAAAATACTTTTCTAATTCTTTTAATATTAACTACTAATTTAGTTGGAAAAATATACAAAATATAAACACAAGTATATAATTTTAGAGCATTTAAAAGGAATTTAATATAAATGATAACTAAGGGAATTTTTTTTTTTTAGTACAGGGAGTAAAATGTGGTAATAAGAGTATAAGGGGTAAATTGAAATAAAATTAGAGTATGGGGATAAAGTAAGACAACTAAGAGTATAAAGGAGCAAAAGATAGAGGAGGCAAAATAAAATTTACCCAAATTAATAATAATAAAAAAAAATATCACTATTCTGACTTCTCCTTCCCCTTCCCCCAACACCCAACCAAGCCAACCAATCCCTAGCGGCGTGTTTGCGAAGTGAGAAAAGGTGGGTTTAGGATTTTTTCAAGCCCATTTCAGCTTGTTTGGCATTATTGAGAGCGGCCCGCTTGAAATGTGTCGGCCCGTACAAAAACCCATATCCAATTGAAACTGTATCACAGCCTGGAGGGTGTTATAATGTAATCTCAAATCTTCCTCATATATACATTTACCTTTTTGTCCTTACAAAGTCAATTTTAAGGACTTCTATACCCCTCCATTTCAGATCAATTCATGAAAATCTTTGTGATAAAAAGGGAAAAATCCAGAAAGAGAAACCCTACCTTTCGATCGAGCAAATCAGGTATGGTGAAATTCGATTTTCGGACTCGTGCACCGAAATTTTTCTTTTACAAAATCTTCTCCAAAAAGAAAAGACCGCATCGTAAAAATTAGAAATTGAAATGAAATTCCATGGTTGCAACTGATTGATTCTGTGTTTTATATGAACATTAGTGTTTTTCGATTCGTTTGATTTTATTATAGTGGTTTGAACGGAGTTCTAGGGTTTTGTTGCCTCTTTGTTCTTCTCACGAATTTGTTCATATTATTTATATTAGGAACCGTGATTTTCTATTTTATGGATCTCATATATATTTGTCTTTTTGTTTTAATAAGGGTTAATTAGCATATTGGACGGAGGGGATTCCTAAGAAGAAGAATGAAGATCCGGTAAGTTGTTGATGTTTTCAGTATGATCTGTATTCTAATGTGTCATTTCTTGGTAGCTCAATGTGTACTTTGAGACCTATTATTTTTGGGTTATTTGGTTTAAATGTTGTGATATATACATTTTTGCAAAGAATAAGCACTGGGTATATTGTTTGGATTTACAATAAGTGCAATTTACTGATTCAATGTGTTAAATAATTGTCAAGCACTTACTCCTATGTAGTATGAAAATAGGGAGAATGTCGGTCATCTTTTTTATCCTATTCGTATTCTAATGATCTTATTATTTGGTTGTGTGTTGTTTGTATTAACAAAGTATTTATCTACCATATATTGAAGGGTTAATACATTAATTAGAAGGAAAACTTAAGCTGTTGATTCCAAAAAGTTAACTTATGTATAGTCCCAATTATATGTTTTGGAATGTAATCTTAACTTTCGTTTTGATTTTAGGAAGTGTTAAGGTTGTGGAAGCATGCATGAATAATATTTTATTATTGCCATGGTATAATTTAACTTAAACATTGTGTAATCTACATAGATGTATGAAGAAGATATCCATGTCATTGTCATTGTTGAATAAATCCTTATGCTGCTGAAAATGCTATTCTTTTTCACTTACTACTATCGAAGACGCGTTATGCTAAGACGCCATCGTCGTAGAACAACGATGTTGCATGCTCCATACAGAATGCTTGATCGATTAGACGATCAAATTACCCATATGCGTGATTTAACTGCTATAAGTGACCAAACTTGTATCAAACAATTACGAATGGATAGAAATGCATTTGGTAGGTTGTGTTTCCTCTTAGAAAATATAGGTGGGCTATAACGTACCAAACATGTCCAAATTAGTGAACAAGTGGCTATCTTCTTGAGTGTATTGGCACATCACAAGAAGAACTGTGTCGTGAAGTTTGACTTCAAGCAATCGGGTTACACCATTAGCAAGCACTTCAATTTGGTTCTTCAAGCATTGCTTAGGCTTCATAACATCCTATTAGTCAATCCAGAACCAGTGAATGATGATTGCACTGATAATAAATGGAAGTGGTTCAAGGTAACTTCACAAATATAATATTTATTTACATAATTACCTACATTTATTAGCTAACATTAATAAATGCGATGTCTTTATTGATCATACTTGTTTGTTTGTTAGGGATGTCTAGGAGCTCTAGATGGAACTTATATTGATGTACAAGTTCCTTTTATTGACAAAGCGCGGTATATGAATCGAATAGAGGATATTGCTGTTAATGTGCTCGCTGTTTGTGACCGAACCATGAAGTTTGTCTTTGTATTAACTGGTTGGGAAGGTTCTGCAGCAGACAACCGTGTTTTGCGTGATGCTGTTAGTCGGCCTAATGGTCTCAGGGTTCCTAATGGTACGAATAACATATTTTTAGGGAATGATTTTAAATAAACTATATATTTTTTGTGAAGGGCATTTGGTGATTAGTAATTTTAAACTATCCATTCCGATTTCAGGTAGTTATTACCTGTGTGACTGTGGCTATACAAATGGAGTTGTTTTTTTAACACCTAACAGAGGTGTTAGATACCACTTGGACGAATGGGGTCATGGCTCTAGCGCTCCGCAAAACCATAGGGAATTATTCAACTTAAGATATTCTATAGCATGGAATATCATTGAGAGGGCATTTGGTTTGTTGCAAGCGAGATGGGGTATTTTGAGGAGTAATTCATTTTTTCCCGTGAAGACACAAAATTGGATCATTATGGCATGTTGCCTACTCCACAATTTCATTCGGACTGTAATGGTTGTTGATCCTCTAGAGCAGGAGGTTCCGGAATACATTATAGACCATTCGAATACGCATGCAGATGTTGATTTTGTTGATGTTGTGGAGTCCTCTCAGATTTGGACAAATTGACGGGATGAGCTTGCAACTACAATGTTTAACGAGTGGAGGGGTTGATCTTAAGTTGAACCATTGACAAACATTTCAATCCTTTAGACTTATTCATGAGTGATTGTACTGTGGCTATATCTTCATTTTAAGAATTTAGACTGTTGTATATCAGACTATTGTGATCCATTTGCCTAATTAGAGTCATGTTGAATGTGAACTTTCTCGATATTATGAGTGAAATTTAGTGATCAAATATATTGTTTTATGTTAGATGTCAATTTAATGCTCTTTACTTTGGCATCATATTAGAAGTTGAGGTATTAAATATGCGTAAATTATTGTGTATATGCATTTCAGGGTAGATATCTTCGTGTGCTAGTGTACCAAAATCTGTTAGTTCACGCAAATGCCCTGGGAGCCGACGTTCATGGACTACAGAAAAAGAATATGTGTTGCTGCATGCGCTTAAAGAGCTTGTAGTCAGAGGATACAAATGTGACAATGGATTCAAAGCTGGATATCAGGGGATTCTAGAGCAGTCAATGATCCAGGCGTTTCCTGGAACTAACCTTAGGGCTTCGCCCCATATCAACTCCAAAATACACGTCTGGAAGAAAGATTATGCTTCTATATGTACTATGTTGTCGAGAAAATATGGATTTGGCTGGAATGACAGCTCGAACATTTTGACTGTGATTAATGATGACGTATGGACGAATACGTGAAGGTAAAATTCCATTTTTAGGTCCTATAAGTTATGTATCAGATTGTTGTGTGTTATAGGATTATTTCTTTCGATACTAACCCATTTTTATGGTAAACACGCTGGAACAGATTGAACAATAACGCAAAAACCATGCGTTATAAGGCATGGCCTTACTACAAAGATTGGTGTGAAATATTTGGGAAAGACCGTGCGACTGGGGAAAACGCTGAAGTGTTTGCAGATGTAATTCAAGACATCTTGAGTGGTGAGCCTTCTAGTAATCCACAGACTACGGAGAAAACTTTCCGAGCACCAAATCCTCAATTACAAACTCATAGTGATGATGTTGATATGATGATTCCGACGATAAATTCTAGGAAGTCAGGAGTTCATTGTGGGAGAGAAATGAATCCCGTATTGGTGAGCTTGCTAAGAGGATTGGGTTTGAACAAGATGCTAGCAATTCGCGAAAAGCTGTGTTTGAGACGTTGAACGACATGCATTTTCTTTCTATGGAAGACAAAATCACTATATCGAAAAGGTTATGTGGCGACACCAAGGAGCTTGACTTATTTTTCAGTCTATCTGCTGATCCCAGGGCTGTAATGGTTCGGATGATTCGAGATGGTACAATCTTTGTAATGGGAAATTGGTCGATGGTCACCGATGGTGGATATTAAAAATATTGCCGAACAATATTGTAGTATGACTATTATTCGAGTATGGAACTATTATTCGAGTATGGAAATTAAATTAGGACATTAGATATATTTTGGGCTGTTAAATTAATTAGGTAAAGTGTGTATATGTTGGTTTTAGACCGTGTAATGAATGGTCTATTATGAATCGGACCTCTTTAATATGATGTTGTATTGTGTCAGTGAACTTGCATTTAATTTCTATTAAGTAGTCATGTTCCATTAATATGAGATCTGTCAAAATGTTATTTTTTAATGGCATTAAATTAAGATTCATAGAGACCCGTGTATTATTTATTGTAACTTAAATTGTTTCACCTACCCAAACCAAATCTATATGGCTGTGCTTGCCTATAAATAGGACAATCTATACTACACAACTCATTGTTTCAAAGAATACAAAATATTCTTCCGGCTTCCAGTTTGGAATACCTCTACCCTCTGCCAGCTATTGATGAGATTCCTTATAGTCTTTTTCTCATATTATCTTCATATTCGTCTGATGTCTCTATTATCACACTTTCAATTTGTGAATTAAATTTGTTGTATAATTTAACTTTGATTATTTATCATAGTTGTTCATAAAAACATTTTAATTATGACAGTTAGTAACATGGTGCGCACTCGAAATCAGTGGAAACGAACAAACATGGTGGGATGTGAATGGACGGAAGCTGATGAGGCACACTGCTACCGGCTCTTCTTCAATTTATTCAGAGGACGTGCCAACCTACAAGATCCAGTGGTGTTCAATGGAATTTTTGATGAACTGACTCGCGGAATGACTGAACTTACTGGGAAAGATTTCAAGCTCTACAAAGTGAAGGACGAGATACAAATGCTGGGGACCCACTTCAAAGACTTCCTGAAGTTCCTTCTCATACCTGGTGTTTGCTTTGATGTCCAGAACAACAAAGTTACTGTCCGCCTTAAGTACTATGTCCGTGTAGGTGTGGTATGCAATATCTGTATTTTACATGGCTCATTTAAAATCTAGAATTCGTTCTTATAGTTTTGTTATAATATTTTAATATGCAGGAGAGCAACATAAACCGCTATTGGAGGAATTATGGCTTTCCATGGTACAATGACTGCTTCAATGTCTTCAAGATCAGGGATGTTGCCGAGATAGACTTCGATGGGGTGCCAGGATATACAAGGGACAATCCACTAGAAATTGAGGAAGGATCATCTGATGAAGACGATGAAGGTAATCTGGAGGATGATGATCAGATAGAGAGGCTTCGGGATTGGGAAGTCAGTGAAATGGTAGCACCAAATGAAGAGGACATGGATGAACCGGGTGTGTCAGAGGTGGATAACAATTAGCAGTGGATGGAAGAAAGTGGAATGTCTAGCCAGGCTAATGTTTGAAGGGGGTTGTTAGATAAGTATTTAAGTAATATATGTTTATGTTAATGTTATGAATGTAAAAAATTTAAGATAGTATCTAGTTTTTTTATGTTTTATGAAGTGTGTTAGTTAATGTAATGTAACATGTCCAAATTTTCAAGTTTATGTTTATAATGGACAAGTCGTTTTTATAAATTTTTCTTGTTTAGCAACTCTGATATTACAATATGTTATATTTTATGTGCTGTAAGACGAAATAAGATTTTAATATCTGTTGTCCAAATTTGTCAGAAGTATATCTGTTTGTTCATCAAAATGTACTCTGCTAGAATCAATGCATTGGACCAAACAATTTAATTTTAATGGGGTATCCATATATGGCATGCATACGTTTTGAAAGAGTAAAGCTGATGAAGCTCTAATAGTCGTCGTATGGCTTTTCATGTCAACCAATTAATTAACCAAATTTAATTCTTAATAGTGTGGTAGGTGAAAAATGAAGAGGCCTTTAAAACTTTTCCTGTCAACTTTTAAACTCCTTATAAAGGCTGACAGTTTTGTTTTTAATGACAATGGATTTATAGTCAATACCACTCCACTATATATGTTGCCTTCAACCTCAGCAACCAATACACTTTTTTTTTTATCTCTTTCTCTGTTACATACAGCTGCATCCATTTTCTTTCTATGGTTCGAACCAGGAATGAAGTTGCCAGGTCTAACTGGCGTGGAGTGGGATGGACCAGTATGGAAGAGGAATACTGTACGATAATTTTTTTATCTTATGCCGGTCTACTGATAATATCCGTAATCAAGTGGTGTTCAATGGGATATTTGAACAAGTGGCTCGACTGGTAACTGAGAATACGCATAAGAATTTTACCATTCTCAAAGTAAAACTGAAGATTCAGATGTTGCTCAATCACTTTCACGAGTATGAGCGTTTCACCGCTCTCCCAGGTGTTCATTTCAACAAGCTCACTAACAAGTTTTCCATATGTGGGGCATATTGGGACCATATTGAGAGGGCGAGTTCATTAATTTCAGTCTATCTGCAAAATATGTTTGCGTATATTTGACCATTTTATCAATTGAATCAAAACCGAAAATAAATTTTTGTTGTACATGCAGGAGAACGAGACCCAACGTTACTTCAGAACAAACGGTTTCCAAGGTTCCATGAATGTGTCCAAATATTCTATCTCCGAGATGTTGCGCGTCTTGACTTCGATGGATTTCCTGGGTTAACTCGAACTAATCAATTGGTATTGGATGATGACTCAGCTGATATGGTAGATCATCAACTGAAGTAAATCTGAATGATCTTGATGAAATTAACTCGGCCGTGGAGACAGATTGAATTTAACACTTGTCACAACTGTTTAATGAATGTATTGCATTGCTTTGTTAGTATGACTGGTTTTTCTAATGTATTATGCGACTTCTATCTATGGTTTTTGTATGTTTTGTTTTATGTTCCTAGGTAGTGCACTGGGCTTTGTAAATTAGTGGTTAAGTACCACTTTGTGTAATGGTTTTCACAAACTTTCCTATGTATTATATGGGAAACCATTTTATGAATGTTGCACGTGTTATTATATTTCGGCATGCATATGTATGGTCATCTAGAATAATATTGATATTTCAGATCAAATATACACTGATTAATACAAAGTTAATATAAAGAAAGCGGAATTTACTATAACCATAAGCTCTTGGCAAATGCCAGAGGTACATAAAACATCATTTTAAATTACAAACTCATACATACTTAACTAATAGTTAATAAAAACCTAGTAAACACCACTTAAAAGTTTAAATCAATCCGTAGAAAGGAACAATCCAAAAACGGAAAATTGGAATGATCCTTTTATAATTCTGGACTTGGAAAGGAAAGCCACATAACTTATCAATAGCCATCATCATGGATGTTGGCATGAGGAACCACTTGTGTCAGCACTCTTGTTTGGAGACGGAACATATGGGCGTGTCGGACGAGGAAGACGGGCTGGGCTACGATAGAATGACAGACCAGAAAACTTACGCGACAATGGGTTGCTCAATGGATGATTAACCGAAATTTCTGACCCAAAAGATCCCAGGGGTCCTATTTTCTCCAGATAATTCCAAAAAGACCGATCCCTTGACGACCATGAAGATGTAATGTTAATGACAGTGTTGTCATTGTTTGGCTTTGGTAACCCGTCAATATTACCAATATGATCAGTCTCATCATCGGATGATAATTCAATGATAGCTTCATTTGGAGGAAGAAAGTTGGTTGACAATGATCCAAAAAGTTGTTATAATGCTGGCCAATTTGGATCACCATATTCCTGGTAAGCTAGTCCGAAGTCATTCTCCTAAAAAGGCAAAAGTAATTATGTACAAAGGTACAAGAATGAATAATATTGTAGGGAAGTTATTTACAACAAATAAAATGTAACTTAAACAATGAAAATATGTATAAAGAAGAAACTTACATGTACAATTTCATCCCACACATGTTCAGGAGCAGTCACCTTGTTTGTGTTCGAATCGTATCTCACACCATGCTTCCTTAAGACCCAATAGAATACTTGATATTGTTTCTTCAAGACCCGAAGTATCTCTTCCATGTAACCACAAGTGAATGATTTGTTAAATTTTTGTTAACAACATCTTGTGCAATGAGCAACACATGAGTGTTCACACATTCAGGTTTGAAATTCCCTATCAATTGCTGATCAAACAGTACCTCAATAAAAATATTATCGGCTGCAGACATCCAATCTAGATCATATATGTAATCGTCTTGGATAAGCCCGTATTTTGGATCCATAAATATGCAGTTTTTAGAAAGGTAATGCAAATACAAGATTGAGATGGAAGGACTGAACAAGATGGAGATGATATAAGTTTGGTGGTTCACAACTATAATTTATAGCTGTAAAATATTGC
Organism: Rehmannia glutinosa; assembly: GCA_016081115.2. Lineage (NCBI taxonomy): Eukaryota > Viridiplantae > Streptophyta > Magnoliopsida > Lamiales > Orobanchaceae > Rehmannia > Rehmannia glutinosa. Next base: position 159,638 of record JABTTQ020000194.1, on the reverse strand, counting down.
TCATACACACCTCAATCTAAACCAATAAAAACAGTCTGGCATTGAATAAGTGGAGTACTTTTTTCCAATTCATAATGATTAAATGCATGAAATATACTGGCAGTATCTTAATGCGATCACAAATGTTAAATACAAGAATCTCCATCCAAAAAAGGCATAATATATGATGGTTCCACTTGTCTATTTTGGGTAGTGCACTAAGAATGACAACACACAGTTTCATATCTTTTGGCAGATATGAAAAGAGACATGGTATCAATATACTGACATAGTCATGTTCAGCTCAACTTAGAAAATTGAAAGGTGGTCTGTAATATTCAATAGAAAATACATTGATGAATCCCCCATTATTTATGTCAAAATGTACTTGTTTTGCCCTCTAAAACACTGCCATGAGCTACTTCTTATAATTGCAATATTAAAATGTAATAAATGCGGAACACATTACCTTGTAATAACACACATCTAGATTCACATACAAAAATGAATTTAGCATACACAACGTAGTTCATTTCAGCATGACCAAGTTTATAAGGTAATACAACGTGTCCTAACCAGTTGGTTATAAGCTACCAAAATTCTCATACAACTACATCCATAATGTTGGGGTCAAAGTAATACATACATATTACATAACATATTACAATAATTTGTTAACAACCATAAAGTACTTCAAAGACTCAACGGAACAACAATGGATTTATTTCCCGAACTCCAAACAACGTTTTTAAGAATCACAAATGTTGTAATCTAGGAGTACTTGCTCATTCTTATCAGTCGTTCTTGACGGAGTTTGGACAAAGCCAATTTTGCCCTCACAGTATCAACATTTTCTACTAAGCCACTAATTATGTCCTTTGATCTTTCAGCAAATGGTGGTTCACACCAACGAAAGAAGCCACACTTATTTGCCTTCGATAAAAATATTTCCAATGGAAAAGTTGGGCCAATTTTGTATCAACTCATCGTTTTTTTACAGAATAATACTCCAGAGAAGATCTAATACTTACCCCTCTTTGTGGACATGACATGAATTGTCTACCCAGATTCTTCTTCGTCCAAGATGTCTGCACATTCAACTGAAAGCCACAATGGCATCGCATCGTAGCATCATTTGAAGGGTTCATATAACGACTGTTATCATTGGTGCCACTTGACATGGAGTTGCTATTCATGGTGCTCATGTTCTATGTAAACTTGTTTCATAAATAGTTTTAATAATTGACTCACTGCAATTTGCTAAAAACCAAACAGATAAAGCATTAACTCGCAATCTATATACTTGCCCTTTTCTACAAGAAATTGCCTATACACCTAACCAACCCCATATGCCTGGTACATTCTGATAAGAACATCGTAAAATACATAAATAAGTTGATTACCTACAATAAATTAAACTACAACATTGCTGATACAAATTACGGTTGTTTACAAGTACTGCAAGCTTCAACTGTTAATAAGTACTGCATAGTGATTTGTTGATAATTTGACCAGTGAGTTAAGATTTCATTTATAAGTCAAACTGACAGTTGAATAAATAAACCAGAAAAAACCTTAATCTAGCAGATCATAACAAAAAAAATAAACTTATTACAGATATGAGTAACCTATTATAACATGAGTAACTCTTTGATTCGCAATAATGATAATCAATTTGTAGAACAATGGGGTACAGGAGCCAACGAAGACAAACATCGTAGTAAAATCCCTAGAATTGATTGAACGGAAATTAGAACCAAAACAAACTAACCAGTTAAAATTTCTCAGCACAACACAATGGAAGAAATAGTCCGAGCGAAGAATATAGAACCGGAGGAGGAAGAAGCCCCGATCGTCGATTCAGGAAATGGAGGTTTGAAGTTGTCCTAGATCATTTGCACTGAAATCGACTTCTCAATGAAATTAGAAATTGTTTTCAGCGTTCATCTGTTGGGTTAATGGGTTAATTTGGAATTTGAAATTTTTTTATATTTAAGGGCAATTTAGTAATTTAGATAGTTATCCCATTAAATCATAAATGCCAAACAAAAAATAACAAAGTTGAGATAAAAATGTCACAACTTTTTATCAAATCCCAAACAAAATATTACACACCACAATAATCCATGAACAGTGCAATCCTGAGTAATGTTAAACTTTACTCAAATCTCATCAACAAAGGCAAACGCACCGGGAATGTTATTTTAAGAAAACATAATATAAGGTAACACAGAGCCTTTAGCAGATTTTGCAGTCAAAATGCAAATAAAAATCTGGAAAAAAAAAGAAGAAGAAGACGAGATTTTGGCTGCAACCAAGCACTTGAATCTTTATTTTGTGTGGAAGTCTAGCTAATTTCCGGAGAGAAGCAAAACTATGGCCACCACCAAAGAAACTCCGATGACCGCAGCCACCACAGTCTCCCTAGATATCCGCCCAGAAGACTACGAACAAATCACTGGATTTTTCAATCGTATGGGAGTTGTTCATAAAATCAAACCAGAACACAACGTGAAGGACTCCTTCTCCAACCTTGTTGGTGGAGTTCTTAAAGTGGTCACAATTGAACGGGGAGAAATCTCGTGTTCTCTTAATGTCAAAGCTCCCATTCTGGTACCCTTTTTGTGCTACCAATTTTTTTTTTTTGGGTGTGTGTGTGTGTGTGTGTTTTGTTGAATGATAGCGGGTATTTGAAAATTGAATTGAAGAAAATTAGAGAAAATGAATTGAAAATATGAGGAGAACTGTTGTATTGAATTTGTATTGTCTGTAAAGGGGAAAATAAGTGAAATACACATATATCTTTAGGCAATATTGATTTCTAACTATAGATGCAACTTCTTGTGATTATGATAAGAATGGTTCTGAAAAATGAAAAATGCCCATGGTTTAACTCGTGTGAAATTTTCTGCTCTTAAACTGACAGTAATTCTGGTTGTTCATTTTCTCCAATTTCAATTTGCTTTTCCTTGAGTTATTGATTAAGAAGGCATCAAGTGCAGATAATATTTGACATCTCTGCTATATTTTCCCCTACTTGATAGTGAATTTCATTTATTTGGTTAATTGAACAATTGGAATGCTTATGGTGGAATGCATGGAGGTGCAGTTGGGGCCGTGGCTGAGAGGGTTGCAATTGCTTGTGCTAGAACGGTCGTTGGTAAAGACAAGGATCTCTTCCTTTCAGAACTCGACATCTCTTATCTCTCTGCTGCTCCAAAAGATGTAAACCTTTCTGATTTCTCAGTCAATTATGCATCTTAATGCCATTGATTAGGATGTTCCTTTTGCTATACACACTGCTTACTATCTCTGAGGTTTGGCCTAAAAATAAAAAATCTAATCATCTCTTAAAATTACAAATATTACAAATACCCCTTTAGGTTTGTATTTGCTAACAAATACCCTCTCTTGATGGTGCAATTCGTAAAATAGAAACAAATATTTACACAATTACACATTTTCTAAGGATACCATTATATAGTAATAATCTGGGCTGGGATGGAGTAAACTCAACCGGTTTTGAACTTTGGCTGACTATTTTCAGTTTTATACATTCTTTCTCTGACCCGGGATTTATTATCACAGGCAGACGTAGTTATTGATGGGTCTGTGATAAAGAGCGGGAAGAACCTTACAGTAGATGCAGTTAATTTGCGACTTAACGGATCAGGGCGATTGGCATTCACGACTCGCGTTACATTCTACAACATGCTCGTTTCGAGTTTGTGAACCACTCTAGCTAGTTTCATTAAACTCCCAAACATCTCAGAATCTACATTTGTCTGGTAAATGTTGCGTGCATGCTTAATATCTTTTCCTACATGATTTGCTCCTTGTTATAATATAGCTCTGATGAGGGTCCATTTAGGTTGACCACATGGGCCGAACTGAAGAAGCCCTGCTAATGGGCTGAACTGAAGAAACTCTGCTAAATGGCCGAACTAATGAGTTCTGCTAATGGCCGACCTGATGAGCTGATGGCCTCTGCTAATGGCCGACCTGATGAGTTGATGAGCTCTCCTAATGGCCGACCCGATGAGCTGATGAGCTCTGTTAATAGGAAGAGCTGATGAGCTGTCCTAATGGCCGACCTGATGAGTTGACGAGCTCTGCTAATTGGAAGAGCTGATGAGCTCTGCTAAATAGGAAGAGTTGATGAGCTCTCCTAATGGCCGACCTGAAGAGCTGATGAGCTCTCCTAATGGCCAACCTGAAGAGCTGATGAGCTCTGCTAATGGGCTGAACTGAAGAGCTGATGAGCTCTGCTAACGGAAGAGCTGATGAGCTCTGCTAATTGGAAGAGCTTCCAAGTTGATGAACTCTGCTAAATGGTCGTCCTGAAGAGCTGGTGAGCTCTCCTAATGGCCGACCTGAAGAGCTGATGAGCTCTGCTAAATAGGAAGAGCTTGTGAGCTCTCCTAATGGCCGATCTGAAGAGCTGATTAGCTCTCCTAATGGCCGACCTGAAGAGCTGATGAGCTCTACTAATGGGCTGAACTGAAGAGCTGATGAGCTCTGCTAACGGAAGAGCTGATGAGCTTTGCTAATTGGAAGAGTTGGTGAGCTGATGAGCTCTGCTAAATGGCCGTCCTGAAGAGCTGATGAGCTCTGCTAAATAGGAAGAGCTGATTAGCTCTCCTAATGGCCGACCTGAAGAGCTGATGAGCTCTCCTAATGGCCGACCTGAAGAAGCCCTGCTAAGGGGCTGAGCTGAAGAGTTGTAGATCTTTGGGTGAGCTGTGAGAGCTCTGTGATGAGGGTCAACATTAGATGACCTTATGAGTCGACCTGAAGAACTCTTGTAGTTGGGCCAACCTGCCGACCTAGTCAGTAAATTAGGGTTTTAGAAGATTCGATCCTATCCTAATAATGATTATGTTATCAAATCGTAACAAAATCCCGGATTTTACGGAAACCCTAATCCGAGCTAAGCTATAAAAGCCCAAGTCCAGGTTCATTCTTAACCCAATCACACTTTACTTTCACATATTATATTTTTGCATCTTGCTTCTCTTCCAAGTTTCTGACTTAAGCATCAAAGAGGGTACGCTGGAGCACCCCTCCGGCCCCCCTTTTGTGCAGGTTTCACGGCGGAGTTTGGCCGAAAAGTTATTTCATGGAAGAGAAGTATTTTGAGAGCAACCAAGCTCATAAGCACATATAAAAGGTTAAATGATGTAGTAGATTAATGTAGGATGGTTTAAGGTGGTCTGACCATCAACAATTATATAATCTCCTTCAGATAGTTCGTATTAGGATGATTTTGTTAATTTTGTATAGCGTTGTTCATGCAAATTAGTTCGTATTTCTGGAAGTTCAAGTAATGCCTTCATTTTCTATTGTTTGGACTTGTGTACACAAGATACTTATATTTATATCAGATATATAAAAACTGATGCATTCTTGAAAAAGACTGTAGCCAATACTTCTAAAACTGGCTGTGGTAAACATAATAAAAATTTACTCAAAAGTTGGTGAAGTTTTGATTAAATAGAAAAGCCCCAACAGTTTGAAGATTATGTTGTCAAAACACTTAAATTTAGTTAATGTAGATGCAAGCTCCTTCAAGTTTTAGATATGCTAAATCAATTTTAAAGTTTACTTCAACAATTTGAATGTCATCTGACAATGCATCTTAGGAGAATCAGAACTCGTTTGAAATCGGATTATCTGCAAATGTTATTAGCAGGGTGTTGTACTTGTTTGCAAATTGAGATCAGCCAATGATGATTAATATTGTGTGTATATTTTAGTGAATTTCAGTTGCTATTATATGTGGAACCATTTTCAGTTAAATAATTTACACATTGTACTTTTACCATTGTCTATTGTACAGTTCTGGGGTGGCTAAAATTATTTGGAGTCCTCGAGAAAAAATGTATGTCTGGAAGCTGATATCATAAGGCCATGTTTGGGATTTAGGTAAAGGTAGAACCAATCAAGTTTTGTACATTAGAATTTAGATTTTGGCACGGTAGATTTTGTTTGGCCCGTGAAATTATCCTTCATTTTATGATAAATAGTCCAGGACTTCCCCATAGGATTGTGTAATCTAGCTGATGGGCCCAATCCAATTAAATGTAAGATTTCCTTTTTGTTCTTCCAAATTATTGTCAGTTTACAAAATTTGGGTTATTTTGCCATTTCATCACTTATCCTATACTAATAGTCTTATACAATCATTACCACAAACATATTATTATAAATTATACTACAATATCATGTATCATAATCCAACATCTCAAATACACTAATATTTCAAAATGGGCAAAAACTCATATAGGACCGTCTCACGGGTTGCATTTTTGTGAAACAGATCTTCCACGACCCATGCCCCAATAAAGAAATTTGGTGGTAGTTTTGTAAATTTTAGGCTAATAGATGGGTGTAATGATATTTAAAAAGTATTAGTGTTATCTTAAAAAGTATCACTTTTACTTTGAAAAATATACGTTTTCAAAAGTAATTTTTGGGGCATTGGGAAGGCAGTGACATAGTATAATTAGGGGCGGTGCCATTTTTGTAATATTAGGTGGTGATATAGTATCACTTTATAATCGAAAAGTAACATTTTTATTAAAAAAAAAGTATCATTTTTACTCTGAAAAATATACATTTACCGGAATCCACCAATACCATACTTATTTTATCGGAACTTCAACTGGAAATTGAACTTCCACATGTACTCCGAAAAAGGAGGGCGGCAGATTTTGAAATCCTCCTCCTCAATACCCGTTCTGTAGTACCTGTTCAAGAGTTCTCGCACCCTGTTGTCCCCCGGATCGATGAGAAACAGGGTCAGATTGTCATCCCCGCAACACTTGGGCACTGCATCGTGAACGGTCCACCCCAAGTCCAGCAACACATCTGACATATATAAAATATTAAGTGCAGTGTCCAGAAAGCTCGTCCATAACGTACCACTTGGCACCATCCCATCGATGAGAAACACACCCCCATCACCGCAGATGACTGGCCTTTCCACAAGAGCCCTGGTCAAACAGATATGGTACGCCTCAAGTAACCTTTCTTCCCTGGGTGTCTTCGGGGAAAAGCAGGAACATATTACATCGATAACATAGGCGATATCCTCAGCAGGTCTCTCCTTATCGAACTTCTTCCAAATCCAATTTGATCATGACCTTCCCCTTTTTAACCTCATCCCACATTCTGATCCAGTCCGTGGACGCCCTGATCACCGTATTCCTGAACCCTGAGAAGAAATTTTGCAAATGCATAGATGACATTTTAGACAAAACATTATACAGTGGAGATGAGCATGCTTGCTCCAGCGCATCCATCATCAACACAGCCCTACCAATAGCCTTGCCACCATTCAACTTCCTCAGGGCATCCGGTGGGGTAGTCAGTTTGCTTCGAAATCCTACCCTCGCCCCGAAAATTTTGTGTCGTGTTCGTGTTTTTGTCATGTTTACACGATAATGACACGACACGAACACGATAATGACACGATTACCTGTTAGTAATAGGATAATGACACGACACAAACATGATAATGACACATTTACCTGTTAGTGACACGATAGTAACACGATAACCTGATATTTTGTATGTTTGTATCGTGTATTGTCGTGTAATATAGTGTCATATCATGTAATTTGCTATCTTGTATTAACATGTAAATCATTTTCTTTTAAATTTTTACTTATCGTGTCACTATCGTATCGTGTCGTGTCGACACAGAAATTTTCTTGTTGGTGTTGTGTCAGAGCAGATCCTTATCGTGTCGTGTTTGTGGTTGCCCTTATCTTGTCGTGTTGTTATCGTGTCGACACGAAACACGATAACACGATTTGGCACCCCAACTGTAGCATCACATTCATTACAAGCAAAATGGTCGAAACGCGACCAAGCAAAGTCCGACAAAATATAATTTAAACATGTTTTACGTTTACAACCAAAAGCAAATAAAAGAGGTCCGTAGTAGCATCATTATTGAAATTTAAACATTTACAAGCATCGGGCCCATCGGGGACACAGAAACCATCGAGCAAATCGCAGAGCCTCCCCGTCCGTCCTCAATGTACTCGCCCTTCGGCTTCCGCCCCGGTGGATCAGTTGAAGCGTCACAAATGAGGCGCATAGCGTCCGCAAAGTAGCTGCCCGCCCTGACCTTATTTGAGTCGGATGCCCAGTCCACCATTTCCCCTCCTCCGATTAGCTTTCTTACCCCTGCTTCCCACTTGCTTCTTGCCACGGTTATGCTTCGCCGGTCCACTCCACTTAGAGGTACGAGCACGCTGAGTCGAGGATTGACCTCCATCATACTCGGTTGGAACCATGTTATTTCCTTCCCTCACGGAATCGTCTTCTGTGGCTTCACCCCTAGTGTCCTCTTCATCAGCAGGAGTTTCTGATTCAGTACCCCCGTAAGCCTTACCGAAGAACACGCCCGGATCATCAACTGTATGGGTCCCACCGGTACCTTCTCCGCCAACTCAACTTTGTACTCCAAATGGATGCCTGAGGAGCCGCTGCACCACCCACATTTTCCAAGAGGGCACGAAAACGCTTGACAACCCGGGACCGCCCATCCTTTTCGAGATTGGCAATCGATCCCTCAATGTACTCGGTTAACTCCTTGATCCTCGACCATGTTGCACAAACCGAATAACATGCCTCACGCACCACCACCTGCCGAATGTACCATAAGCCTCACGCATCAAATCCTCGAATTGGAGGCTCGGCGTTCCTTGCTCGGCCCAAACGAGCACAATACTCACCACAAGCCTTGTTCGAGATCATACTCAACCATCGAAATATACTCACCAAATAGGAGAAAACTTGGCATTAATATCAACCAACCCCTGTTCCAACTGCGCCTCGCCTGCGCAACTTGGCCTCTAACGCAAAAATTTTCTCATCCCGATCCGTCGAAAATCAGCCCGAGCAAGAGCTGCTTGCGGATCGGATCGAGCCTTAAACATAGACAAATAAGCCGACATCTTTGGGTGGAGAATTCATTGCCACCCATCTTCACTAATTTGTCGTGTTGAGAGCCTCCGACCTACACTAGTACGCATGAACTTCAAGAATTTACGAATTTAAAGAAAGGCCATAGAAGCGATCGGGACTTTGGGTCAATTAAGGGTCACCTAGCAGTTTGATTCATCTTCTTATTTCATCTCAACCTTAAAGAATATTTATAACTTCCAATTGTTGTATATTTTACATATAAATCTTATTTGGGTTCGGGACGGGTATAGGATGAAATACTATTACCCATTTATATACGGGTAAAGTACGGTTTTACCACTAGGATACCCACTACCCGAACACGTTTATATAACCAGGTACGGATATCGCATATTCGTGGATACCCAACCATATAAACATTCATTTAAAATATTTTCATATATATAATATACATATATATTTATATAAAACATTTTATTTTCAGAATAATTAAGAAAATGATTTTAGAGAGACCAAAAAGAGGGCTTATATATATATGAGAATAAAACTTACAAAACCCAAGTACTCCACCTTCATTTGATTAGAACAAAATAAAAAGATGCAAGTAGCAAATTTGATAGAACTCGATATTTATGTTGTCGTTATATCTTATCAAGCTTGATATAACTCAATGTTTAATGATGCAATTATATGGATCAAATGATATAATATTAGTGTCCATTATTTAGTTTTAATGAATAAATTGGTGGCATTTATATTTAAATGTCTTTTAATTTAGTTGATGAATATAGTCTTATATTTTGTATCCAATTAAATAGCCAATTTAAATATTTTTATAATTAGAAGTTTTTATATAAAATAAACCGATGTTGGCCGGGTACGAGTAGTATACAAATGAGTTTGGAACGGGCACACGTAATAGATGCACTTTTTTCAATTAAATGGCATTCAATATTAGCATCAAATATTTAATTCATACCCCTATATCAAGAGGGTCCTCATGGTTAATGTATTTACATTCATATTTTAAATTAGAACAGTTCCACCAGAATCAAAGTTATATTGATTTTGAGAATTACGATTAATCCAAAACTATAAACTTCGTACTCCGCAGAAAAAAGAATATCAAAATACGCGAATTTCACCTGGTTTTCATTTAGTATGGACCGATAAGTGATAAGATCACCACCTAATAACTGCAGACCCATTTTTCCTTTCTGTTGTTGCAAGTTAGTGATGCCAAGATAGAAGACAATCTACAAAAAGTTGAAGAAATTTTCTTTGAAATGTATGGGTGCTTTTTTGTTAAGAGTGACTAATCTGCTAATGTGCACTATAGATTTGGAATGATGTCTTCACTTGATTATTTCATCAATTCATGATGGAGATTGTCAAGTTATTGGATGCATTTGTGTGCTCATAGAATGAGTGGTTGGTCACTGTTACTTGGCATAGTGTCAGTAAGAGAAATGACACTCGCAGCTATAAAATTGCCACTACCTGTATGGCCACGAGAAGTAAATGGGAGTATAATATAACACGTTATACCACGTTGTTGCTTATTTTGCATTTGTGATCGGATATTGTTATCCTTAAGTTGTAGTAATTAGTGTATAGGATTTGACATTGATTCATCATATTCACGAGTAAAATATTGTAGTTATATGTGTACAGTTTGAGTAAGTTTTTTGTCATGTTAAACTACTTATTTTATCGCTCCACTTCGCATATGATGTTCATCTATTGTTCTGAAAGAATAATTCCACTCTCATGTTTCTAACTTCCGATGCCTATTTTAGAGGTCACGACAGAAGCTCTCATACTGAATTCCAAGAACCGATGGTGGCCAACGCTTGAATATGCATCTGGTACGGTTTTCTGGGCTATTCTTGATTTTGATCTCAATTTATCACTTTTTTATATTCTTAGCGAGTAAGATTACTATTTTGTTGGTTGATACCCTGTTGTGATATGATAATATGATAGGATTGCTTATATTACTCCAATCGAAAGTTGAGTTGTGTAAATCGACTAAAACGTAGAAGGGTGTCAATAGGAGAACGACAAGGGCACCCGGGCTTCCTCCGATTTTCTAAAGGGATTTCTCATGGGATTAGAAATGTCGGCCTTAATGATCAGATTTATTTTATCAGGTTGGATCTCAGTCATATCCCGTTCTGGATTTTCTCAAATTTGATTCAGTTTTACTCAATATGCAATGATCTGCATTGCCTAACGGTTATTTCATAGTATCTAACGGTTAATTTGAATTACCCGTAGGTCAGTTCCACCTTTAGACTGTGAAAATTACATATAAATATTGTTAATGGAACTTCAGTACATGAGGGTCTTTTTGAAGTGTTTTTGTGCGTATGAATAGTTAATCTTGTATTAATGATGTATTTCTTTGTTAAAGTATCCCAACTATGTAGAAGTGTTGGTTTTGATCTTTCTCTCGAAGAGCCTACGGTGTATCTGATTTACTTTGTGTTGTGTAATTCATCCATCGTAGTATTGATGGCTAATGCTTTGATTTCTGAAGAATCTAATCAGTACTAGTGTTTGAAATTTGATGGTACTATAATGAGGTAACTTATTTTCTTATTCTTGTTTTGACACATTATGGTAAATTTACTTATCGATTAATTGATATTAATAATCATTTCAAGTTTTCCGATTTTAATTGTTTTTGGTGTGCTTGTACATTGTGTATCTTGGAGCTTTCACGAATGCTCAAGTGGAATTATGTTATATCTGATTTTCAGTAGAGAAATAGGAGAGGAGTTGGGAAGGTAATTGTAGTACCCAAGAAATTGGGGGAAAATAGAAATTAGGCTTGATTGTTTAATAATTATGGATTTTAAAGTTTTGGGAAAATATGAAAAATATTATTATATTTGGGCCTAATAGATTTGTTTTAGACTTTATTTTATATTTTATATATTGGCCCACTATAAATAATCTTAAATCCAATACCAAGCCCAAGCTCATGTCATCTATCTAAATATAGTAGCACCAATAAAATATAAATTATCCTAATAATCTCTAATTAATAATTTTACAACAGCCAAATTAATTTATAAAAAATTCCAACCAAATAAAATTTTAAATCCCTGTTAATCAGCATTTTTTTCAACTAATATAGTATTATAATTAGATACTAGTTAACAGTAATTACCATACAAAGAGTTTTCAAATACATCAGTTTTATTAAAAGTAAAACAAAAAGATTAATAATCTATCAAATCCTAATTTAAAAGAAAAAGAAAATCTGAAAACGAAAATGGGGGAGGCTTCAATTAGCAAGTTGACATTTTAAGAATTTAATGTTAGCATAATTTCAGCACAAACATACCAATAAGCAATTTCAATTAAAATATCAGATTCTAAACTTCAAAGAGATAAAATAAAATAAAATCCTCAGCTTGATTTGTCAAAATTTTCAGCAAATTGAATATTTAATACCCTAAAATCCTCCTCCTACCAAAACAAATTCACACGTAATCACACTATATAAATTCATATCTTTCATAATAATCAACAACCCATCAAATTAAAATTTATTATAAGGTAGGGGATCAAATACATATTATCCTTTCTGAAATTTATTCAAAGGTAGTACCAAAATTTCTGAAACCCACCACCGCACCACCATCGTTAGTGATGGAGAAATCCGGACAGAGAGAGAGAAGATGGGCTGGTTGTGGTTGACTCCTTTGCGAAACTCATCGAGCCACTGTCGCACCACGCATCACCGTTATTCTCCGGCGAGTGTGTGTGTTGGTATATGAGATGGATTTTGAGAATAAAAAGAAAGAGAGGAGGAGGTGGGGGTAAGGATTTGAGGAGGAAATTTTGTTGAGTTTACTGGAAGAGAGAAAAGGAGATACAGAAAATGGAGGGAAAGAATGTAAAGAAAGAAGAAAGAAAAACAGAAGAGAGAAAGAAGAGAGAGATGGGTGAGGTGAAATGGGGTGGGAAGTTTACGTGAAAAGAAGAGAAGAGAAGGAAGAAAGAGGGGGTGGGTTGGGGGAGGTCAAATGGGAAGAAGAAGGTCAAAATGGGAGGGGGCATGGGGTTTGGGTGAGGGAATAGGGAGAGAAATGTGGGTTTAGCCTTGAGTTTAGGAAATTGATCCAAATCCTAAATTTTTACCCAATTAATTTCTAGCCCTTAAATTTAATTCCTATTATATATATAAATTTTATATAAAAGTTAGAAAATATAATATTAGTTTTAAATTTAATTGTAGGCAACAAGAATTTTCGGGCGTAGAAATTTTCACTTTTCGACACACTCTACTCTATGTTACTTTTCGAGGTAGGGTTTTTCCGCTTTTATTTGTCCATGTTAAATGCCATTTATATGTTGCTCGATAATGTTGCTTCTACATGCTACGTGTCTATAGTCGTGCGGGACTATATAGAGGTCCAGGGCATAAAAGTTGCCTCCGGTGAAATCCCAGCAGTGCAAACCATATTTCAATATCATAGCTACAGTTACATTTTCAATTTTAAGCATGTTATTTTGTAATGTGTATTGTGTATTTAGCTTGGATAAATATGCCCCTACTGAGCCGTTGAATGCTCACCCCAAAATATATTTCTATTTCAGATGAACGATGGAGTTGGCAGGACACGTGGAGGCGGTGACCCGAATAATAAAAATTAGAATAATAAACTTTATTTTTCTTGGAAAATTCACGTTTTATTATAAATCGCACTATTATTTTATAAATCGTATTTTATTGTGAAAACGGGATGTTACATAAGTGGTACCAGAGCGGGTCAATGTTTCTGTAGACTCGTTAAAAAAAATATCTTCTTTAAAATTAGGATAAATATATAATATATAAACACACAAAAAAGTGGGGTTGCCTACTCCACATATTATGCCAACTCCGATCAAGGTACATATTTCTCATAGCAATGGTTACATAATCAACTGCCAATTCAATTTATAATTACATGTGATGTATAACATTTTTATCAACTATTATACAAATTATACAGTGTAAAAGGATTGTAACGTGGACAACAATCAAGAGTTAATAACATTACAACATGTTGGGTTGATATGTGTACATAAAGAATTAAGCCATTATATATTTTTCTTTTTTTTAAGAAAAAGGGGGGGGGGGTTAAGACATTCTGCTTGAAAACATAATATAAAGCATGTTGTATATGCAAAGTGAATATATTAGTGTTACGTGCCTTAACAGTATGATATAAATATAATGCATTTTTTTTTGTAATTTTATAAATGAACATATATGGCTTATAATATTAAACTTGTAGATGGCTAAAAGATACAGAAGCACTGCTAGAAAATCTGTTATTAATTGGCCACATGACCACCCAGCTTTTAGGCTGGACCGATATTTCCAATATAGGAAGAACGATACAGACAACATGGGGACTTTTATTGTAACAATGCACCAGGAATGGCTTCAAATCAAAGACCTCCAGGGAGCACCAAATGACTATGATGCGGCTCGTAGAGCAATTGATAAGTTGCCCGATATGTGGAAGGTTAAGGGTGAACGAGTATTGGCACAGCTGATAACATATGATGAAAACCGTCGGGAGGCCAAAGTCGATTATGGCGGGTTCACAGCCTTGATGTTCGGCAAGTGGGTTACCCACGTGACCCTAGAGGCTCTACAGCCTGTGGTGGCGCCTGTGGGGGCACCCGTGAGGGCACCAGTGGATGAGCCTGAAGAAGAGTCAGAGGAAGAGTCTGATGATGAACCTGAAGAAGAGCCTGCTGAGAAAGAGGCTGAAAGTTCTGTCCGAGGATGATCGCCACAATGTGGCATAGATATTTAAATAAAACCTCATGTATTCCCTTACTTATTAAATAAAGAATGCATGATAAATTAATAAAAATATTACATTATTATTACATTGGTGTTTATAGTTGTTGGGAAATTTATTTTTTAGATTTTGATGAATGCCACGTAAAACTTAGACTAGAAAGTTGGCACCCCATTTTCTTTGTAATTTGTATTGTAATAGATAGAGTTGTACTAGCTGAGTCAAGTCAACTACGCCTGGACATACAATAAGTCAACTGAAGACTGGGATGAAGACTCCGCTGTGAAGCAGCTGAGTATAGCAAGGAAGAGAAGACAAGAACTCGACTAAAGGAGTAGCAGCTATGGCACAGCTGTGTGAAGTGTCAGTCAAGTCAACTCAAGATAGCCAAGTCTCAAGTTGAAGTGACAGATGAGTCATCCAATGATTGGGAGCTGACTCGAAGTCACCTGGGGAAGTTAAGGAACTGTAGTTAAGTCAAGACAACTGAAAAGAATCCGTTGCACAGAAGTCAAGAAGGTTACTTAAATAAGTAATACTTCCATGCTGCAATGTCTTAAAGTGCTCAGTCCCAGAAGCGTGCAAAAGGAATAAACCAATGGGAAGCTCTACACCTGTGTCAGACTCTGAAAAGCTGAAGGTTTATTTAATACGAGGAAATGTCAATTTCAAGGACTGCAACAAGACAAGCCAACGAACACAAGTGAGTTTTTGAAAATCAGTCTACCTCTTCAACGGGCAGATTTTTAAAATTCACTACAAAAGGCTGAGGAATCACTTTGAGAATAGGTGACCTTGATAACCAGAACTACGTGCAAGAAAGCAATATTCACTCTGTAACCTGCAAAATATTCTCAAGTTATTCAAGCAAATCCTCAAGCCTAACTTTTGAAGGAAATCGATCCAACACCAAGCTGTGAAGGAAAGACAACTTCAAACTGTTGAAGAGGAAACTTTTGAAGAATTGAAAGGGGTCTACATTCCAAGGAGGATTGTAGAAAGGTTCAAGGTCGAACCAGTCTCAAGTTATTGGAGGGCTTCGTGATCAAATCCAAGAAACTTGAGCAAGTGAGTCAAGTAGCAAAGCGTTGCCCTGTGAAGAAGCCGAGCCGGACGAGAAGCCATGTGTGACCAAGGCATCTCCAGGATCGAGTCCCAAAGGATCAAGTTAGTTTGTGTGATCAAGACTTGCATCGGGTGATAACCACTTTGTACTCTGATCAATACTTAGTGGATTCCTCCAGGAGTTGGAGAAGAGATGATTAGAAGAATTACCCCATCTTTGAACCTCTATAAAAATTATTGTGTCATTTACATTTCAGCATTTACTTTCTGCTTATCATTTTATATCTGCTGATAATTTGCTATTCAATTGATAATTAACAAAGTGCTAAAGTCAAGTGTTAAAACAAACTTAAACCAAATTCAAGGGTGTTAAGTCTTCCGTTAAAAATCTCATCACAGTCGGGTTAAGTATTAGACTAAACAGCTGAGTTATTCTATCAATAGCTCAGTCGAGTATGTTGAGTGGCTAACTCTGCTAGTTAACTAACTTAGTTGTCCATCAAGGAAATAACTGTGAAATTAACTCTGAACTAATTTAAAAGGACTAAATTCAAAAAGTTGGAAAGGTTTATTCAACCCCCCTTCTAAACCTTACTCACACCCCTTGGGACCTACAAAGGGTATCAGATCGGTTGGTTCATTGAGCCTTCCGCACTGGTTACTGAACTAGATCTCCAAATCTTTCAAAGAATCTTTTTAACACTTGTTCTTTCAAAAGCCATTTTTTTTTGCAAAGTTATTATCATGGAAGCAAATTTGTCACGCATTCCTATGTTCACCATTAAAGAATTTAATGACTGGAAAATATGTATACAGACTCATCTATCAGCTTTACATGATGAGATGTGGATAGTGATAGAGGATGGGCCACTGCAAATAATGAAGGAGAACACAAATGACAAGAAGAGATCTTTGCAATGAAGAAGAGAGGTTGCTCCTCCTGACCAGTATGGTTGAAAAACCAAGAGTGAATGGACAAATGATGACAGAAAAAGATACAACTTGGACAATGTGGCCAAGGATATGCTTTACAAAACCTTGGACAAAGCCATGTTTAAAAAAGTCAAATCTTGCAAAACAGCCAAAGAAATCTGGGATAAATTAACCTTAATTTGTGAAGGATCCGAGCAAATCAAAGAAAATAAATTATCTGTTGTTGTTCAAAAATTTGAAAACATTAAAATGCTTGCAGGTGAAACGATGGACCAGCTGGATACTAGATTCACCGAAATTACAAATGAGCTCTCATCACTTGGGAAAGAATACACACAGAAGGAGATGTGTATGAAGATACTAAGGAGCCTCCCAGCTGAGTGGGAAATGAAGACCATGGATCTAAGGCACTCGATGGACCTATCAAAAACATCCAATCATGAACTATTCTCAGACCTCAAATCTTATGAGTTTGAGCTGAGAAGAAAGGATCAAGAGGAGATAGTTGTACCCAAAATAGCTGCACTCATAGTCAAGGAAGGGAAGAGAGCTGAGACCAAAGAAGTCATTGACCAGGAGGAGATTGCCTTGATGGTTAAAAGATTCAACAAGTTCTTCAACAAGAACTACAAAAGAAACAAAGGTGAATCCTCCAGAAGGCATTCATCTCCCTCCAAGTCAAGGGAAGATAGGCCACCAAAGATAGCTGAGTATCAAAAGGTCGAATATCAAAGAGCTGACAACCCAAGAAATGAGAGAGCTGATCAAAAAGTTGAAAACCTGTGTTGGAATTGCAGACAACCAGGACACTTTGCTATTGACTGTTCATATCCTGTAGTCAATAAATACAGGAATGAAGAAGAAAGAAAAGTCTTCAGAGAAAGAACACAAGAAAAGAAAATAGCAATGTTGGTCGCTTAGATAACGATGACTAAGTCACAAGCGGCGGACTCAGAGTAGTGAAGCCGACTACTCAAGTGACTCGGAAGAAGAAGCCTTAACTGTCCTAATGGCTAAAGAACAAGATCAACGGTACACTCTAACTCATCTCATTCAGATTCTAGTGATAGTGATTGTGACACACACACTTCATCACCCACGATCTTTATGATTCATTAGGCAAAATTATGAAAGATTTTGAGCACATTAAATCCTCACACACACTATTAAATGAGGAAAACAAACACTCAAAAAAGCCAAAACTCACAGGTGACTAAAGAGTCAATACTCTAAGTCACATAGCCGATGAGAACAAAGAGTCAAGGCCGAGAATGCTAAACTAGTAGCGAGAGATAATCGCTATAGAAAAGAGAGAAAATGATCTCAAAAATGTGATTGCTTCATTCACAAAGGCATCTAAATCATTGGATATCATTATCATGAGCCAAAAAGAATGTGGAGACAAGACAGGCATAGGATTCAATTCCTTTACGCATAGTCAAACTCCAAAAGTGATCTTGGAAAAATGATCTTCAAGTAATGAAGCATCTCAAAAATCCAAGACACCAAATGTTGCACACACATTCATTCCAAAGCACAATCACAAACAAACTGGCCTTGGATATAAAGGAAAAGGAAAACACCCGATCGAGTATCTTTGAAAGGACAAATGAGAAGAAATCCAAGAGAGTTCCTCAAAAACTCCAAACAGAAGTACTGTGAAGAAGAAACAGCTACCAAAATTCCCAAAAGTTCTATCAAAGGAACACAAATGATGGGAATGGTAGAAATTACCCAAGTCAAGCTGATTGGAATAATGTGAAATATCAACAAAGACCTATGGAATACAAGCCTAAATGGCAAAGGCCTAGAACTCAGCAAAGGTCATTCCAAAGGCAAAAGAGCTATTATCAGCACACATATGCACCCAAGCACTACACTCAAAGATATCACAACTACCCAAAGAAGGCAATTGCTAAAATACACAGATGCACATACGAGAAAAAAGAGACAGATTGTATGAACCTAAAGCCCCAAGCAATTTGCCAAAGTAAATTATGATTATGGCACGGATAGATGGTAACCTCTTGAGTCAAGTCATTTGGCTATAGGTTGGTTGAATCATCTTACAAAGACTAACCCCTCAGGACCCGCACAAGTATGGGTACCTAAAACCTAATTTCCTTGATTGCGGGTTCAAGAACAAAGAGTGCCAAGGAACCTGGTACATGGATAGTGGTCGCTTCCCGGACACATGACAGAAACAAGAAAAATTTGTCAAAATTCAAGAAGATTAGAGGTGCAAAAGTCATATTTGGAGGAAATGAAGCTCGAGGGAAATTAGAGGCACTGGATCCATCGGAAAAATGGATTAGAAATCACGCGATGTTGCATACGTTGAAGGCCTTAATTTCAACTTGTTAAGCATCGATCAACTCTGTGACAAGGGCTATAATGTTGAATTCAATATGGGAGTATGCCAAATCAAAGACATCGAATCAAATGAAGTGGTGTTGCAAGATCCGCACAAAAGAACATGTATGTGGTAGATTGGTCAATCGCCACACCAAGCACTTGTCTCGCTAGCAAAATGAAATCGTACAAATCAAGTTGGTTGTGGCACAAGAAGTTCTAGTCGCTGAATTTCAAGACAATCAACAAGCTTGCAAGGAGTAATCTTGTAGAAGGATTTCCAGGACTCGAGTGTACAAAAAGTAAAGTGTTTGTGATGCATGCCGGATGGGAAGCGGATCAAATCATCATTCAAAGAGAAGTCAAGTTCATCTTCAACAAGGATATTGCATACATTGCATATGGATCTATTTGGACCATTGAGCGGCTAGCTTTAAGTGGAAAGAAGTACACTCTAGTAGTGGTGGATGATTATTCAAGATATACATGGACAATCTTCATGTGCAAAAATAAAGAAACCTTGCAGAAGTTACCACAACTGATGAAAAGAGTTCAGAATGAGAAGAGTCAAACCATTATAAAGATAAGATCTGACAGAGGAACTGAGTTTGTAAATGGAATAATAACTCAGTATTATGTTGAAAATGGTATAGCTCATGAATTATCTCACTTTGCAAGGACTCCAAGAGAATGGAGTAATGGAGAAAGAAAGAAATAGAACCCTCAAGGAAGCCGCAAGAACTATGTTAGCCAAGCCGGATTGCCAAAAAGATTTTGGTCAAGCCATCAATACCGCATGCTACACTAAAAATAGATGCATGATAAATAGACAAAATGACAAAGACTCCTATGAAATTTGGACAAATGAGAAAAGCCAAATGTTGGGCACTTTAGAATATTTAGATGTAAATGCTTCATCCACAACAATGGCAAGGATAATCTAAAGGCTTTTGATGCTAAAGTGATGAAGGTATCTTCTTGGGATACTCAGCTGAAAGTAAAGCCTATAGAGTGCTGAACAAGAGGACTATGGTCACAGAAGAGTCTATCCATGTGGTTTTTGATGAACCCAATGTAAATGGAGAAGACATAGAAAAGTTAGGCGACAAGTGAATCACCAACTATGCGAAGAGTCCCTATGTTGAAGTCAAGTTGGAATAATCAATCAAGATGAAGGTGAAATAGTCAATCTCAAAGACAATGGAAAATTTGCGGCTAAGTGATGATGAGAGAGTCTGCTCAAGAAAACACACAAGAAGACGATCAACCCACCGACTTACTCCAACCTGATGTGAGATGGGTGAGAGACCATCCACCGAGCTAGTCATTGGAAATGTAAGAGATGGTGTAAGAACCAGATCCAGAGCTCAACAAGAAGCAATGTTCACTTGTTTTAGTTCCCAAATAGAACCTAAAGATGTGTCCCAAGCATTGGATGACACACATTGGATTCAAGCCATGCAGGAAGAGCTGAATCAATTTGAAAGGAACAAAGTATGGGAATTGGTACAAAGACCAACCCATCAAAATGTTATTGGCACAAAATGGGTGTTTAGAAACAAGATGAATGAGGAGGGATCTGTGGTAAGAAACAAAGCAAGATTGGTTGTCAAAGTGTACTGCCAAGAGGAAGGAATAGATTTTGATGAAACATTTGCTCATGTTGCAAGATTAGAAGCAATAAGGATGTTTCTTGCTTATGCTGCACACAAAAACTTCACTGTATATCAAATGGATGTGAAGAGTGCATTTCTAAATGGATTGTTGGAAGAAGAAGTCTATGTTGAACAACCTACATGATTTGAGCAGAAGACTCTTGGAGATAAGGTGTACAAGCTCAAGAAAGCTCTATATGGATTGAAACAGGCACCTAGAGCATGGTATGATACATTATCTCAATTTCTAACAGATAATGGATTTACCAAAGGCAAAGTGGATAGAACACTCTTCAGAATTTAAGATGGAGAGAATATACTGCTTGTTCAAATATATGTGGATGACATTATTTTTGGATCCACAAATAAAGAGCTGTGTGAAAAGTTCTCAAACCTCATGCAAGGGAAATTTGAAATGAGCATGATGGGAGAGCTGACACTCTTTCTAGGACTTCAAGTAAAACAGCTGAAGGATGGAACCTTTATAAGTCAAACAAAGTATACCAGAGATTTAATGAAGAAATTTGGTATGAATGAAAAATCTTCTGTGAAAATACCAATGAATACATCAGTCAAGATGGATATGGATGCAGATGGCAAGCCTGTGGATCAAACAAGATACTGAGTACTTATTGGATCAACGCTCTATCTCACAAATGTAGGCGGACATCACCTTTGTTTGTAGGTGTATGTGCAAGATTTCAATCGCACCAAAAGAAAGCCATATGATCAGCAAGAGAATCCTAAGATATTTGAAGGGGTGCCAGGAAGTAGGCTTATGGTATCCAAAGGAGGGAGGATTCAAGCTTATTGGTTACTCAGACTCTGACTATGTTGGATGTAGAGTTGACAGGAAGAGTACTTCAGGTACATGTCAAATGCTTGGAAACAGATTGGTTTCCTGGTTTAGGAAGAAGCAAAACTCAATAGCCACATCCACAGTTGAAGCTGAGTATATAGCTGCGGGCAGCTGTTGTGCCCAAGTCTTATGGATGAGACATCTGAGAGATTATGAAATTGAAGAAAAAGCGATTCCAATTATGTGTGATAACACAAGTGCTATTGCAATCACTCAAAATCCTGTGTTGCACTCAAGAACAAAGCACATTGATGTCAGATATCATTTCATAAGAGACCATGTTGAAAAGAAGGACATCACCTTGGAATACATCTCAACTAATAAACAGTTAGCTGACATATTCACAAAGCCATTATGTGAATCAAGATTTGAAGAGCTTAAGCATGAGCTAGGGTTAATTGAGCTGAGTTGACACTCAGAAGACTCAAGGAGAAGAGATGGAACGAGAAAAGATGAAAATAGAGCTGAGGTCGTGAACCAGCTAAGTAAATTAGTCGTATCGAAAAATCAGCTGCATCGAGTTAGCTGATAGCTGAGTCACTCTGTGAATAGAGAGAAGAAGAGTTGAATCAGCTAAGAAGTAAGCAGAGTCATTTATGAGTTAAGTGACAAAACGCAATCGTTTTTAATAAGCAGGAATGTTTTAAGGATGACATCAGCGTAATAATGACAGGTACAGTCAAAAGCTGCACGATAAAGCATATGATTGGATATAAATGCTGCCGATTAAATGCGAGAAATTAAATTCCAATCGGCGTGCAAAATCTGAGCCGTTGATCTCGATCAAATTTCAAAAACCATATGCACGTCCTTTCATAACCCATACATATACCATTTCGTCTGTTTTCTCTCTACTCAAACTGTTCATCTCTCCAAAAGCAAAGAAAGCTTTTTTTTTTCTCTCAAAACCCTATTAATCTTCTAGGCAAATTTTTAAGGTTACGTTCGGTAAAACTCAAAAATGGCAACTACCTATGATTTCGCTAAGTTGGGAAAGCAAATCCACACTGGTTCTAACGTGGATTTCGAAGGGATGATCAAACAGGGTTCCGATGAAACCCTTGTGAAGAAGATAGCCGACAAAATCGAAAAGTCTGGACTGAAATCCTTTCTCACAATGGAGTTTCAAATGACCTACATTGAAGAGGTCGCACAGTTCTATGTGAACGATGAGGTTCACGATGAGGGCATCAAGTCCTCTGTTCACGGAAAGGAGTTTACAATCACTATTGAAGATCTAGCAGAGCATTGTTTGCTGTCGTCGGAAGGAGTGCCAGAGATACTTGAAGCTGATGTAAACTTGGCTGTTGCATGGAAGGAAGTGGCTACACCAGAAAATGCTGCTAAAGTCGTCTACACAGCAGACAATAAGCTGCTGAAAGAAGATTATCATAAGTTGTTGGATATTGTTGCCAAATGTGTAGACATAAAATTTGGAAGCTTTAATCAGCTGTCCAAAACCAAGCTGATCGTCATGGCTGCGATCATGGAGGAAAAGAAGGTAAACTAGGAAGAATTCGTCTACAGCAGACTCTGCCAGAATGTTGGAAATAAGTCCTTCAAGGAAGATGGGTCGTTCGGAGGATCCTTGGGGTATGGCCTTGTAATTGGCCGGTTGAAGGAGGTGAAAGGTGTTCCACTCCGACATGGAAAGGCGTTCCATGTCAATAAGAAAATGTTCCGATCAAATCTTTCCGGAGCTCAGAAGAGAGCTTATGCCAAGAGGCGGATACCGGTGAGGGGGATCACCACCCTGAGGAAACATTGTTGTCTCCCCTCCCAAGAAGAAAGTTGCCCTGCACCAAAAAGAAGAAGGCTCGCCCCTGCGCAAAGAAAGAAAACAACTCGCACACGCACTGCGGCCGAGTCACCCGCCCTTGCGTAGTGTCTCCTTCCCTTGCACACGCGGTGAGAATGAACCTCAAATACCTTCTCCAGCTTGTCAAGAAAAAGATGACTGACAAGCCAAGAAAGCCAGCTCCTCAGACCAAGAAAGTAGCATCGGCCCCCGCCGCCCAGGACTCTAAGGAAACCGTATCCGAACCAGAAATTCCTCTAGTAAGGACCGAAAGAAGAAGACTCTACAAGCGTTGAGCTTGAGAAAACAAATGAGTCTCCCACTCGGTTGAACAGATCAAACAATTTTGGAGAAGTAGAGTCTCCAGAGATCATTGATGAAACGCCAAGTCTGGCGAGGCCGATCAGCAGAGGCAAGTCGAAGACCCAACTGTGGATAGAACAGCTGAGGAACAAGTGACAGCTGAGACAGCTAAGTCTCCTGTCCACAGGATTGTGTCTCCGCCTGCGACAAACGCTATTGAGGGTGAAGAGCAGCAAGCTCTGCTACCTTCTATTCCTGAGAAAGAAGTACAGTAAGAAGATGATGACGATGATGTGATCATGTTATCTCCACCATATCCAAAAATCCAAAATCGTCTGCGCGAATGGAGAAAGTGGAAGCTAAGTCGCTCAAGGGAACAGTTCCAAAGACCTGAGTTTATTGAAGAAGAAGAAGAAGAAGAACTGCAGAATTTCCTTGGGTTGACAACAGTGGTTCAAGCACTCGATGTAGAGAACTGCCTGGATATATTGAATATCTTAAAAGAAAATGAGAGGGAAAGGTTGGCAGAAGAGGTTGAAGCTCGTGAAAAGGCCAACATCTGTCCCTTCACTGGAACCACTGATCATACTCATCCCCACTTCGATGTTCTCTAAGGAAGTGATGAGGATCTGGACCCTGCTGCTGCGACAGAAGAGCTAGAAACGTAGCAAGCCATGCGAGAATCCAGGATGATGCATGAGCAACAGCTGATGGAAGGACCAGGAGAGTCTTCCAAATCTCAGCTGGAAATTGATACATTGGGAATGGTGCACCAAATTGCCACTGTTATTGCTGCAACCACTTCCCCAGCTCACTTAGAGGATGGATCTAGGGGACCTGGCGATGAAACTGGGAACTTGGTGACCCAAGTCGAGCCAACCCCTATTGAAGGTGTCCTACCACCTGCCCCAATGGCTGAACACTCACAAGAAACAGCCGGGAGTTTGGAGAAAAGTGACCCCAACCCAAGTCATTCAGCTGGTGTGCCAGCTGAGGGGAAAACTCCCTCCGCTGCAGCTAGGTCGGAGAATGCTGCAGATGACTCCATAAAGTATCTAGGAGGTGAGTGGAGAAGGAACAACAAACAGAAACACAAAGAAAGTTGTCACACGACGGCTCGGGGACATGAGACTGCGTCTCACTAAATTGCCAACCGCTTCCGGCCGGCCGGACGTTGTCGATGCAGTCAAGCCACAGGATATATCTGCCCTGGGAGTTAACACTCTGGGCAATGAAAGTGAAATCCACGGAGTTGAGACTACGGTGGATGGCACCGTAGAAGACCCTAAGACAGCTGAGACTGTCGAAGGGAATGTCCAAGGCCTTGCTGCAGTTGAAACTGCAGGAGGTAATGAAGGCCTAAGGGAGATTGAGACTTCCCTAGGTAAAAATCAAGGATATAAGAGCATTCCTCATACTATAATTGTTAATTCAGAGGAGGAAATCAGTGATCTTCATGTCTCCCAGGATGATCCTGATACAACCTTCCTGGGCTCTGCAGATGAAGTTGAGTCTACCCCTACTGCACATCAAAAAGACTCAGCTGAGGACGCTCTACCAAGCACGAGTAAGCCAGAATTCAAGGCTGCTCGTCAAAAGTTCAACTTTGATGATGACCCAAGCCTTCAAGACTCATCATCGTCCGATGACGCTGATGGTGCAGCAGAGGACACGCAAATTCATTTAGAAGCAACCACTGAGGCCGAAGAAGTCATGCTCGGACACCAGGCTCGCCACCGCCAACCCCCACACCAAGGCCCAGCTGAGACTGAGTCATCTGCGCAGGCTCCCAAAGCTGCAGCAGGCTCGACTCAACTTGAATCATCACAAGCGCGAGCAGCTGAATCCTTAATTCCATATGTGCGTGATGATGCGTTTGAAGAAACTTTTCCCTTCCACATTGAGCTGCCCGATCTTGAAGAAGAAACAGCCCGTGAACAGCGCCGTTACAACGTTCGACCAAATCCAGTCATTCCCACCGACTCCATTGTCCCCATAGATTTTGATTTCGATGTTGCTTGGCCGCCAGCTGAAACAGAGGTGACAGCTGAGGTTCGAGAAGTCTTCAAGGCAATCTTCGCAGAGATTGAGAAGATGGAAAGGCACCAGGCCTCATTGGATATGCGACTGGATAACAAAGATCCAAATCTCACAGCTGATCTGCGTGGAATAGTGGTCAGAATCAGGGAATGGTGGCAATAGCAGCAGACAATGCGTGTGGAACAGGTTCGATATTTCAAAGCATTGTACAATTAGATGCTGGTCTGGAGCGCTGATAATGCTGACATGAAGACGAGAATGCAAGAAAATATTAATAGGATGCATGCCTCTCATACCACGGAAATAGAACTGCTACGAGAATTTCATCGAAAAGAACTTCTGCGCGTAGAAGAGAATATGAATGAAAAGTTCATCCTTCTTATGGCCGAAATGAAATCGGTGGCGGCCAATCCAAAGCCACTCGCTCAAAATTTCAACAAAGATACTCCGCAGAGAATCCAAGCAAAACTCGCCTATCACCGCCTAGATTTCATGCTTGCGGCATGTTTTGGGGTTCCTCTCTCCTTTGATGATGCCAAAAAGGGGGAAGAGGAATACCTAAAGACGTTGAAAGGGTCAACAGTGGAGAAAGGGTCAGCGACTGAGAAAGAAAAGGACGCAGCCGCTGAGAAGAAGAAGAAAACAAGAAAAGAGAAGAAAGAAAAGGGAAAAGCAATTGAGGGGAAGGTTCAAAAGACATGACTTTAATGGTTGCTAAAACCCCTCAACAAGGACTTGTCACAATGACATAATCAAAGAAACTTCCAAACTCTGCCGCTCCAACACTCTATTGTGCCTATGTCTGAGAAGAGAAAAATCGTAGAAGCAGAGATGAAGGAGGTTGAAAGGAAAACGGATGCCCGTGCGATGGACATATTGAAACAATACGGAGGCATTCCGGCAGGAAGAGACACTGATGTTATTTGGGCCGTAAACGAGCCTGCAGATCGCTTGATGAATTCAAAACGCTCGAATCCGAAGGATACTTCAAAGGCATGTCCATGGCCCAAGCCTGGGACTTGTATTGGGAAAAAAGCCTCAAGTTGTGCGAAGAAGCTGACAGGAAGCAGACTCCTAGCAGTCACTCTGCTGGCCAGTCGGGTGGAAAGAAGAAGGCCCCGGTACAATACACGCCCAGAGGAAGAGGAAGAAGAGGTGGAGGAAGAGGTTTCAGACCTAGACCTCTACCCAAAAACATCGAATACATAGATCCAGGAAAGAAAGGAGGGATCTATTGGGCCGCATATGATGTAGTAGACAACATGGAAGTAGCAAGGAAGAATGCTAAATATGTAAAAAGGATTGAAGAAGAAAATAAAAGACAAACTCGGTTGTGGGAAGAAAGACAAGAAAGAAGAAGAAAAGATGAAGCTGCCAGAAAAGCCTACGAGAAAAAGAAAGCAGTTGAAGAAGAAAAGAAGAGAAAGAGACCAGAAGACGACAGAGTTGAAGAAGAAAGAAGGAGACAGCGAAGGCGATGAAGTGTTGATGTCCACCCATTCATGTAC
The DNA here is from genome assembly GCA_016081115.2 of Rehmannia glutinosa. Taxonomy (NCBI): domain Eukaryota; kingdom Viridiplantae; phylum Streptophyta; class Magnoliopsida; order Lamiales; family Orobanchaceae; genus Rehmannia; species Rehmannia glutinosa. The sequence continues at coordinate 132,390 of JABTTQ020000194.1, read as the reverse complement.
TTTACTATTGTAAATACATTTTGTGTAAGTCTTCTGTACGATAAATAAAAGTTATGCAATTTCTATATTTTTGCTTAGATATAGAATACCATGCTGCTCTGATACACTTTGTAAACAAATATGTAAAGGACAAGAATGTTATGATCAATAAAAAGATCGATTCTACGCATACATTCTCTGTTTCTACATTGTCTGTATGTATCTTTGCTATCTACTTTTTGTATGAATGATTTAAGTTTTGGCATCATCAAAAAGGGGAAATTGTTGGAAAATTTATTGTTTAGATTTTGATGAATCCCATGTAAAACTTAGACTAGAAAGTTGGCACCACATTTTCTTTGTAATTTGTATTGTAATAGATAGGGTTGTACTAGCTGAGTCAAGTCAGCTACGCCTGGATATACAAGAAGTTAACTGAAGACTGGGATGAAGACTCCACTGTGAAGCAGCTGAGTATAGCAAGTCTTGATCACACAGCTGACTTGATCCTTTGGGACTCGATGCCCGAGATGCCTTGTCACGCACCGGCTTCTCGTGACGACTCGCCTTCTTCACAGGCGCTTGCCTTGCACATTGCTACTACCCCACTTGCTCAAGCTCTTTGGATTTGATCACGAAGCCCTCCAAAACTCGAGACCGGGTTCGACCTTGAACCTTCCTACAATCCTTCGTAGAATGTAGACCCCTTTTCTTCAAAAGTTTCCTCTTCAACTGATTGAAGCTATCTTTCCTTCACAGGTGAGTGTTGGATTGATTTTCTTCGTAGTATTGGCTTGAGGATTGAACTTGAATGATTTGAGAATATATTTGGTTACAGTTCAAATGTTTTCTTGAAATGTTCGTGGTTCAGGTTTTTTTTCTCTCAGAGTCATTCCTCGCCTTTTATAGTGATCTTTCAAAAATCTGCCCGTTGAAGAGATAGCTTATTTTTTGAAAGTCACTTGTGGTCGTTGGCTTGTCTTGTTGCGATCCTTGAATTGCCACTTCCTCGTATGAATTGTTCTTGACTTTTCGAGTTCTAACATGGTGCGTGCTTCTCATTGGTTTATTCCTTTTGCACGCTTCCTCGGGATCGAGCACTTCAAGAAAGGTAGTATGAAGATATTACTTATTTAAGTAACTTTCTTGACTTACGGCAACGGACTCTTTTCAATTGTCTTGACTTGATTGACCGAGCTTCTTTAACTTTCCCCGTGAATTAGAGTCGACTTCCAATCATTGGATGACTCTTCCATCACTTCAAGTTGAGACTTGGCTATCTTGAGTTGACTTGACCGATACTTCACTCACCGCACCTTCAACGAGTTCCCGTTTTCTCTTCTTTGCCATACTCAAATTGCCTCACAAGAGTCTTCCTTCTAGTCTCCATTGTCTTCTTGCATGTTTAGGCATAGCCGACTTAACTCACTTGACCATTTCTATTTATTACAATGCGCTTTACAACAAAAATGGGGTGCCAACTTCCTATTCTAAGTTTTACATGGCATTCATCAAAAATCTAAACAATAAATTTCCCAACAATTTCCCCCTTTTTGATGATGCCAAAACTTAAAACATTCAAAATGTAAATAGCAAAAATACATACGAGATAGTGCATTCACAGAGAATGTATGCGTAGAATCAATCCTTTTATTGATCATAACATTCTTGTCCTTTACACAAATCACATTACAAGGTGTATCGTGAGCAAACATTTATGTCTACGCAAAAATAGAGAATTTACAAATTTATTACGTAAGACTTACATAAAATGTATTTACATGGTAAAATACATGAAGGGGTGGACAGCAACACTTCATCTCCTTCGCTGCCTCCTTCTTTCATCTTCTTCAGTTCTGTCATATTATGTTCTTCTTCTCATCTTCAGCCGCCTTCTTCTTCTTTTCATATGCCTTCCTCCAACTTCATCTCTTCTTAGTCTCTCTTGTCTTTCTTCCCAAAGTTGAGTTTGTCTTTTATTTTCTTCTTCGATTCTTTTCACATACTCAAGATTGTTCTTAGCTACTTGCAGATTGGCTACTTCAAAAACTGTACCAAAAGAGATCCCTCCTTTCTTGCCTGGATCTATGTACTCAATGTTTTTGGGCGAGGTCTAGGTTTGAAGCCTCTTCCTCCACCACTTCTTCTTCCTCTACCTCTTCCTCCGGGCGTGTATTGATCGGGGTCTTCTTCTTCCCACTGAGTGACTAACGGAGTGACCAGCAGAGGATCACGGTGAGTCTCGCCGTCATCGCCTTCTTCACATAGCGTGAGACCCTTTTTCCCAAAGATAAGTCCTAGTTTTGAGCCATGGACATGTTTGCGAAGTATCCTTCGAGATGCGAGCGTTTTAAATTCATCAACCGATCTTGCTCGATTCCGATCCGAGATGGCATAAGTGTCTCCGTCTATTGAATGCCTCCATGTTGTTTCAAGATATTCATAACTCGGGCATTCATCCTTCCTTCCACTTCCTCCATCCCCGCTTCAATTGTCTTTCTCTTTTCACCATAGATACAAAGAGTGTTGGAGTGGCAGAGTCACTGGAGTTTGTTGCTTTGATAATATCACCGTGACAAGACCTTGTTGGGGGTTTGTGCAATCATCAAGGTCACATCTTTCGAGCCTTCCCCCTCAACAGACTTTCCTTTCTTTTCTCTTGAAGTTTCCTTAGTCTTTCCCTTCACAAACAAGCTCCTCCTTCTCAACTTCGATCTCTTCAACGCTTTTAGTATTCCTCTTCCCTCTTTTTGGCATCATCAAAGGAGAGAGGAACCCTGAAACATACTAGCAAGCGTGAAGTCGAGTCTCATGATAGCCGAGTTCGCTTCGAGTTTGCTTCGAGTATGCGGCGCGAAACTCGTGAGCAAGTAGCGTTGGATTCAGCTATAATTAACTTCATCTCAGCCATGAGAAGGCTGAATTTTCGATCCATGTTTTCTTCCATACGCAGGAGCTCACTCTTATTTTGCTCACGCAGCAGCCTTTATCTCAAAGAAGTGTGAGATTCATGCATGTGCTCAATGTGTTCTCTCAATTTCGCCTTTGCATCGCATTCTCACCGCCATACCAACAACTTGTTGAACAATGTTCAAATATCTAGCTTGTTCCACGCGCATTGTTTGTCTGTTGCCACCACTCCCCGATTCTCGACTATTATGCCTCTCAAGTCGCCGCAGTAAGGTTGGCATCTCTCGTTATCTAGTCTCATGTCCATCGAGGCCTGGTGCCTCTCCATCCGCTCAATTTCAAGAAATAATACTTTGAACACCTCCCGAACTTCGATTGTTCCTCTCATTGTACGGTGACGGCCAAGCGGCAGTCAAAAATCATAGTCACCGAACGATGGTATCTCGATGGAATGACAGATCTGTCTGGGGAAGCGCGAGATCTCTCTCTCGACTCTTCGGGAGGTCGGGTACCTCCGAGAGAAGGGGAATGACTTCTACAAAGGGATCATCATGAGCAAATCGGAATTTGTTCAATGATGAGTGGTGCTCGTGAAGTTCCTTGTGGAGTCGAACTCGCTGCGCAGCTTGGGAGCCTGCGCATGGACTCTGTTTGGTGGGTCTCATTGCGGTTGACCCGAACTTTTGTCGAGCCTCGCTTGTCTCAACAGCTTCATTGGTCTCACCGGTTTTTCCACGTGAGTTGACGGTCCTCGGCCTTATCGTAGCGTCATCGGACGATGATGAGATTTCCATGGGTGGCTCATCAAAGTTGAAAGTTTGACGAGTAGACTTGAGGTCGACTTACTCGTGGTTGGAACATCCTCACCGAGTCTTTTAGATCACCACGGGGATGACTCACCTTCATTATCGCCTTCCGATCCTGCAAAAAGTTACATCGATTATCCTGGGAATCATGAAGCGCACTTATCTCCTTTTCTCGATGGATCAATGATAGCAGGAGGATGTTCTCATTTCAACTTCTTTTACCTCGGGAAGTATCAACCTCCCGTTGGCCTTCAATACCTCCCGCAGCTCAACTCAAGCGAGGCTTGACATCCCTTTCGACAGTGTCACACGTCTTAGGGTCTTCTATGGTGGCATCCATTGGAGTCTCAACTCCATGGATTGCACTTTCGTCCGCCTGCAGTGTTAACTCCCGTAGGCTGTTCCTTCCTCGTGCCTCGACCGCATCGCCAGCCGCCATTAGCCTTCGTAGCGGTTGGCACCTCACCGAGACAAACCCCTCAACTCTCTCGAGCCTCGTTGATGTCAACTTGCTGTGTACTTTGTGTTTGTTCCTTCTCCACTTCGCCTCCTAGATTCGTTGTGGAGTCATCCGCAGATCCTCCGACCTTGCTGCAGGTGGAGGGAGTTTCCCACCGGCACACCACCGAGTGACTTGGAGTGGGGTCACTCGTCTCCGCACTCGGGCTGTTTCCACCGAGTGTTCACCGTTGGGGCGGTGGTAAGACACCTTCAATAGGGGTTGGCTCGACCGGGCCCCCACTATCCCGCCATCGCCAGCCCCTTAATTCCTTCTTCCGAGTGAGTGGGGAAGTGGTGGCAAGAATAACGGTGGCAATATCTTTTTACTCCCATTGGTCTATCTCCACCGTGTTTTGGAGGACTCTCCTGGTCCCTCCATCATTCTTTGCTTCATGAAGAATTCTCGATTCGCGCATTGCTTGCGCATTTGCAACTCTTCCGTGGGCGAAGAAGGTCCGATCCTCACCGCTTCTCGATAGAACGCAAAGAGAGGATGTGTATGTTCTCAGGGTGCGGTTATAGGGCGATGCCGGGCCTCACGTGCCTCAAACCTCTCGCCTCGTCTCTCCTTCTCCTTGTCCTTGAAGATCCGCAAGATATCTCATGCGCTTTTCTTCATCCAAATACAGAACACAAAGGTCACTCCAAGAAAGTTCATCAGCTTCCTCTTCTTCTTCGATAAACTCATGCCTTTGGAACTGTTTCCTGGATCGACTCAACTTCCACTTCCTCCACTCTCATGAGACGATTTTGGATGTCCGGTAAGGTGGGGATAGGATCATCACATCATCATCATCTCTATCAACTTCTTCTTGCATCCCTCATTCTCGGGGATAGAAGGTAGCAAGCTCGTGCTCCATATCACACCGCGTCACATTGCGGGGGATACAACCTGTCAACAAAGCGAGTTTGCTTTCTCGATTTACTTCTTGTGTCTCACTGTTCAACTACAAACTGGTCTTGATTTACCTCTGGCGACGCGCCTTCACAGACATGGTCGTTTCATCAATAATTTCGGAGACTCTACTTCTCCAAAGCCTCCTGATTCTGTTTTAACTTGAGTGGTCGACTCAAATGGTTTCTCAAGCTCGAACGCTTGAAAATTCTTTTTCTTCTCTTTGTTTGTACCAGAGGGATTTACGGTTCTGATAGAGTTTCATCTCGAGTCTTGGGCGGCGGGGGCCGTGTCATTGTTTTTCCGAGAGCCGGCCGTCTTGGCTTATCGCTTCTCTCTTTTTTGACGACCGGAGAAGGTATTTGAGATTCCTTCTCACGCCGAATGCCGCTGCAAAACACTACTGGCTGCGGGGAAGGTGACTTACTGCGGGCAGGAGCAGATTTGTTTTTCTTTGCTGCGGGGCAAAGAACATTCCAAAGCATGCAGAGCAAATTTCTTCTTTGGTGGAGAGGAGACATTGATTGTATCTTCAGGGTCACCGATTCCCCGCGCTTGTATCACCTCTCTTAGCGTAGGTTCTCTTTTTGCGCTGAGAGGTTTGATCTCGAACATCCTCTTCTTTACATGGAATGCCTTTCCATGTCTAAGAGGGACTCCATTTACCTCCATCACCGCCAATCACTGCATCGTATCCCAGGGATCCTCCAAATGCTCCATTCTCCTTGAAGGATTTGTTCCTCACATTCCGGCAGAGTCTCACGAGACAAACTCACCCATTTACTTTCCTTTCTTCAATGATCGCAGCCATTACGATCAACTTCGCTTTGGACAGTTGGTCAAAGCTGCCAAATTTGATGTCTATGCATTTGGCAGTCCAACAATTTGTGATAGTCCTGTTTACTTTCCTGTTTGACCATACCGGTTTACTTTCCTGTTTGACCATACCCTCGAAATCTACAGTAGACCCGGTGTGGATTTGCTTTCCTAGCTTGACAAAATCATGAGTAGAAGCCATTTTTCAGTATTTCGCCGAATGAAACTTAGAAGATGATTTGAAGATTAATAGGGTTTTGAGAGAGTTTTTGATTTTGCTTCTGAGAGAGAGAAATGAACAGTTTTGGTAATGTGTGAGAGAAACGGACGAAAAAGGTTTAAGTATGGTTCATGAAAGGACGTGCGGGTGGTTTTTGAAATGTGATCGAAATCAACGGCTTAGATTTTGCACGCCGATTAGCATTTAATGTCTCGTATTTAATGCGGCAAAGATTTATATCCAATCATAAGCTTGGTGTGCTTTTGCCTGTCAGACACGCCATAATTATGCTTGACGCTCATCTTTAAAAACATTCCCGCTTAGTAAAAACGACCGCGTTTTGTCACTTTGCTCATAAATGACTCAAAGCTTTTCCCACCGATTTAACTCTTCTTCTCACAGCTTCTCTTAGTGACTCAAATTGTCACTAATTCGGTATAAATGTCTTTCCGATACTGGTGATTCACTTAGCCGATTTGAGAGTTCAACTCTTTTTCCTTTTTGTGTTTCATTTCTTTTCTTTGATTCTTCCGAGTGTCACCACCAATTAATCCTAACTCATGCTTGAGTTCTTCAAATCTTGACTCACATAACGGTTTTGTGAATATGTTAGCCAACCGTTTATCGCTTGAAATATATTCCAAGGTGATGTCCTTCTTTTCAACATGATCTCTTATGAAGTGATATCGACATCGATATGCTTTGTTCTTGAGTGCAACATAGATTTTGAGTGATTGCAATTGCACTTGTGTTATCACACATGATTGGAATTTCCTTTTCTTCAACTTCATAGTCTCTTAGTCATTTGCCTCATCCATAGACTGGGCACAACAAAACGCCCGCAGCCTATGTATTCTGCTTCACCAGAGAGTGTCTATTGAGTTTTGCTTTTTGCTAAACCAGAAATTAGCCTGTTTTCCAAGCATTTGACATATGCCCGAGGTGCTTTTCCTCACAACTCTACATCAAGCATAGTCGAGTCCATTAGCCAATTAGCTTGAATCCACCTTCCTTTGGATTCCATAAGCCAACTTCTTGGCTTCCTTTCAAATATCTCAAGATCCTCTTGGCTACATCATATGACTTTCTTTTTGGAGCATATTGAAATCTTGCACATACACCTACAAAGAAAGGTGATGTCCTGTCCGCTTGTTGTGAGATAAAGCAATGATCCAATAAGTGCTCAGATCTTGTTTGATCTACAGTGCTTGCCATCCGCATCCATGTCCATTTTGATCGATGTGTTCATTGGTATTTTCACGAGAAGACTTCTCTTCCATACCAAATTTCTTCATTAAATCTCCTGGTATACTTTATGAAGGTTCCATCCTTCACCGTTTCACTTGAGTCCAACGAAGAATGTCGCTCTCCCCATCATGCTCATTTCAAATTTGCTTTGCATGAGGTTTGAAAATTTATCACACAAACTTTGTTTGTGGATCCAAAAATGATGTCATCCACATATATTTGAACAAAAGATGCTCTTCCCTGTCTTGAATTCAAGAGTGTTTTATCCACTTTTCCTTTTGTGAATCCATTTTCAAATGTAAATTGTGACAAAGTATCATACCATGCTCGGGTGCCTGTTTGAACCATATAGAGCTTTCTTGAGTTTGTATACCTTATCTCCAAGAGTCTTCCGCTCAAATCCTCGGAGGTTGTTCAACATACACTTCTTCTTCCAATAAACCATTAAGGAATGCACTCTTTACATCCATTTGATATACAATAAAATTCTTGTGAGTCGCATAGGCAAGAAACATCCTTATAGCTTCCAATCTTGCTACAGGGCAAATGTTTCATCAAAATCTATCCCTTCTTCTTGGCAATATCCTATGGCTACTAATCTTGCTTTGTTTCTTACCACGTAACCTTCCTCGTTCATCTTGTTTCGAACACCCATTTAGTTCCGATAACATTTTGATGGGTGGGTCTTTGAACTAATTCCCATACTTTATTTCTTTCAAACTCGATTCACTCTTCTTGCATAGCTTGAATCCAATGTGTGTCATCCAATGCTTCGACACATCTTTAGGCTCTATTTGTGAGATAAAGCATGTGAACATAACTTCTTGTTGAGTTCTCGATCTAGTTTTGACACCTTCTCTTATATCTCCAATAACTAGTTCTCGTGGATGGTCTCTCACCATCTTACATCAAAGTTGGAGTAAGTTAGTGATTCGATTGTCTTGCACAAATGTGTTGCTTTGATCACTCTCTCTCGTAATCACTTAGCGCAAATTTTCCAAATTGCTTTTGAGACTCACCTATCTCATCTTCATCTGAGTTTATAGTTCCTTGACTTCCAAAGATAGGGACACTTCTCGCTGGTTGGTTGATTCAAATTATCGCTGATTCTTCAATGTCTTCTCCATTTATATTTGGCTCATCGAACACCACATGAATGGATTCCTCCGCAACCATAGTCCTCTTGTTGAGTACTCAGGCTTTGCTTTCACCGAGTATCCCAAGAAGATACCTTCATCGCCTTTAGCATCAAAACCTTTAGATTATCTTTGCCATTGTTATGGATGATGCATTTACATCCAAATATTCTAAAATATGCAACATTTGGTTTTCTCCCTATCCAAATCTCATAGGTAGTCTTTGTCACCGTCTGCTTATCATGCATCTATTTTGAGTGTAGCATGATGTGTTTATTGCTTCACCAAAATCTTTTAGGTAGCCCCGCTTCGCTAACATGGTCCTTGCACGCTTCTTTGAGAGTTCTATTCCTTCTTTCTCGCAACTCCATTCTCATTTGTGGAGTCCTTGTCGCAGATAATTCATGACCAATACCATTTTCTATACAATATTGAGTTATTATACCATTGACAAACTCGGTTCCCTCACGATCTTGTTAGGAATTTTATTGTTTAGATTTTGATGAATGCCATGTAAAACTTAGAATAGAAAGTTGGCACCCCAATTCTTGTCAGTAAATGTATTGAACAATCGTGAGCCGCTGCCGAGTTAAGTCGCCACGCCTTAACATGCAAGAAGACAATCAAGACTAAGGAAAACTCACGAGAGACACTGAGTATGGCAAAGAAGAGCAGACAGAACTCGATCAAGAAGCAACAGATGCACCAGTGGAGCATCACCAAGTCAACTCAAGAGAAGCCAAGTCAAGTTGAAGTGACAAGAGTCATCCACGATTGGAAGTCGACTCTAAGTCACCTGGGAAAGCAAGGAAATGCAAATCAAGTCGAGATAATCGCAAAAGAACCGTTGCCGTAATTCAAGAGATTTACTTAAACAAGTAATATCTCCATACCACCTTTCTCGAGTGCTCAATCCTTTAAGCGTGCAAAAGGAATGAACCAATGGGAAGCACTACACCGTGTCGAACTCCGAAAAGGTGAAAGAACAATTCATATGAGGAAATGGCAATTCCAAGAACCGCAAGCCAACGATCGCAAAGTGACTTTCAAAAATAAGCCTATCTCTTCAACGGGCAAATTTTTGAAAGTTCACTATAAAAGGCCGAGGAGTTTGTTTGAGAAGAAGAGATGACACACACGTGAGATATACAAGCATATTAGAAAATCAAACATTCTCAATCCTCAAGCCTACATTTCAAGACATCAATCCAACACTCACCCGTGAAGGAAAGAGAACTTCAACCAAATTGAAGAGGAAACTTTTGAAAAACAAGGGGTCTACATTCCAGGAAGGATTGTAGAAAGGTTCAAGGTTGAACCAAGTCTTAAGCTTTTGGAGGGCTTCGTGATCAAATCCAAAGAGCTTGAGCAAGTGAGTCAGAGTAGCAAGGCAAAATGCCTGTGAAGAAGCCGAGTCGCGAGAAGCCACCGAGTGATCAAGGCGTCTCATCGAGTCCCAAAGGATCAAGTCGGTGTTGTGATCAAGACTTGTATCCGGACTGCTACCACTTTGTAAACTGATCATTACTTAGTGGATTCCTCCAGAGTTGGAGAAGAGAGGAGTAGAAGAATTACCCCATCTTCGAACCTCTATAAAAATTTTATTGTGTCATTTACTTTACAACATTTAAATTCCCGCACTTTTAACTCGCTTATATCTCACGATAAATTTGCTATCCACTTGATAATTTATAAGTACTAAATCAAGCTCTAAAATCTTGCTTAATCAAACTTAAGGGTGTTAAGTCTTCCACAAAACAAAACCACAAATTGAGTCAAATTATAGCCAACAAATGAAGTTACTCCATCAACAAATTTCACAAATTGAGTCTGAGAGACTAACTCTCACCGAGTGACTAATTCGATCGTCCATCAAGGACACACAACTGTAGAATCAACTCAGAGATTTAAAAGGACTAAATCGAAAATTTGCAAGGTTTATTCAACCCCCCTTCTAAACCTTACACTTACACCCCTTGGGACCTACAAGTGGTATCGAGCGGTTGGTTCATTGAACCCTCCGCACCGGTTACCGAACTAGATCTCCAAACTTTTCAAAGTCCGCTTTAGTACTTAAACTTTCAAAACTCTTTTCTATCATTAAAAGTTATTATCATGGAAGCAAATCTAACACGCATTCCTATGTTCACTATTGAAGAATTTGATGATTGAAAATTCGTGATGCAGCTCATCTATCAAAGATTACATGATGAGATGTGGATAGTGATAAAGATGGGCCTCGCAAATATTAAAGGTGAACACAAATGCACGAAGAGTTGCACCAAGGAGAAGAAGATGTCGCTCCTGCACTACCATGGTTGAAAACCAAGAACCGAGTGGACAAATGATGACGAAAAAAGGTACAACCCGACAATGTAGCCAAGGACATCCTTTACAAAACCTCGACAAAGCCATGTTCAATAAAGTCAAATCATGCAAAACGGCTAAAGAAATCGGGGAAGTTCGACACCGATTTGTGAAGGCTCGTGAGCAAATCAAAGAAAACAAATTATCAAATGGTGGTCGTAAAAATTTGAAAACTTCAAAATGATCTCGGAGAGAACCTGATCAACTGGATGCTCGGTTCACGTAAATCACAAATGAGCTATCTCGCACTTGGAAAGGAATATACACGTATGAAATGTGTATGAAAATCCTAAAAGTCTTCCAAATTGAATGGGAAATGAAGGTCATGGCACCGAGACATTCCATGGACCTATCAAAGACATCCAACCATGAGTTATTCTCGACCCAAAGCCTATGAGTTTGAACCGAGAAGAAAAGACCAGAAGAGACAGATGTACCCAAAACAAATTTGCTTCTAATTGTTAAAGATCGGAAGAGAGCCGAGGTCAAAGAAGTCATTGACCCGTAAGAAATAGCCCCGATGGTTAAAAGGTTCAACAAGTTCTTCAATAAGAACTATAAGAGAGGAAAGGGTGAATCTTCCGAAGACACTCACCTCCTCAAAATCAAGGGAAGACAGCCAACCAAGAGAACAGATCATCATAAAGTTGAGTATCAAAGGGTCGACAACTCAAGAATGGAAAGAGTCGATCAAAAAGTCAATATCTATGTTGAACTGTAGACAACCAGGTCACTATGCCATTGATCGCTCATATCCTCGTAGTCAACAAGACAGGATGAAGAAGAAAGGAAGGTCTTCGAGAAAGAAGACAAGAAAAGAAAAAGGCAATGATGGTCTGCAGAGATCGGGCAAGACAAACCAAGTCAAGAGAGACAAAATGATTCAGAGAGTAGTGAAGCCGACTACTCAAGTGACTCAAGAAGAAGCCCCGATCTTCTTGATGGCCAAAGAACAAGATCAAGAAGATGAGGTACAATCTAACTCAACAAACTCGCACACTAGTGATAGTGATCGTGACACACACACTTCATCACCCACTCGATCTTTATGATTCATTAGGCAAAATGATGAAAGATTTTGAACACATTAAATCCTCACACACACTATTGAATGAGGAAAACAAATTACTAAAAGTCAAAACTCAAAGTCGACTAAGGAGCCGAGTACTCTAAGTCAAATAGCTGATGAGAATAAAAGTTTAAAGGCCGAAAATGCTAAATTAATAAAGCAGAAATTGTCGCTATAGAAAAGAGGGAGAATGACCTCAAGAATGTTATCGCCTCATTCACTAAGGCATCTAAATCATTGATGATCTTATTATGAGTCAAAGAGAATGTGGAGACAAGACAAAGCTAGATTTAATTCTCTATGCTATGTCAAACCTCAAGAGTAATTTTGGAAAAAGGATCTTCAAGTCATGAAGAGTCCGAAAAATCCAAAACTCTAAATGTTGCACACACATTCGCCCCAAAGCACAATAATAAGCAAACCGGCCTTGGTTATAAAGGAAAAGGAAAACAAACTTGAGTGTGCTAAAAGGAAAATGACCTAAGAAGAGATTCACCGAGTCCTCAAAGAAACTCCAAACAAAATACTCAGAAAGAAGAAGCGAGCTACCAAAACCCTTAAAATCCATAAAAGAAATACATATAATGGGAATGGTAGAAAATATCCTAGCCAAGCCGATTGAATAATGTGAACTATCACCTGTGACTTATGGAATACAAGCCCAAATGGCAAAGGCCTAAAACTCAAAGAAAGGCCATTCCAAAAGTATAAGAGCTTTCATCAACACACATATGCACTCAGGCACTACACTCAAAAACACCACAACTACCCAAAGAAGGCAATTGCTAAAACACATATGCAGATTACGATAAAAAGAGACAGCTTGTATGAACCTGAATCCCCAAGCAATTTGCCAGGATTAATTATGATTATTATGGCACCGATAGATGGCAACCCCTTAGAGTCAAATCATTTGGCTATAGGTTGGTTGGATCATCTTATAATTTAACCCCTCAGACCTGCATAAGTATGGGTACCTAAAACTTAATTTCCTTGATTGCGGGTTCAAGAACAAACAGTGCCAAGGAACCTGGTATACGGATAGTGGTCGTTCCTGCATATATGACAGAAATAAAAGAAATCACAAAATTCAAGGAAGTTAAAGGAGCAAAAGTCATATTTGGAGGAAATGAAGCTCCAGGTGAAATAAGAGGCATTGATCCATCAAGAGGAATGGATTAGAGATCACGATGTTGCATATGTTGAAGGACTAAACTTCAATTTACTAAGCATCACCAACTCGTGATGACAAGGGCTACAATGTTGATTCAACATGGGCATATGCCAAATCAAAGATATTGAATCAAATGAAGTGGTGCCGCAAGGATGTAGACAAAAAATATGTATGTAGTGGATTGGTCAACCGCAACACCCAAAGACTTGTCTACTAGCAAAGAGCACAAATTGAATCAAGTCAGGTCGTGGCACAAAAAAGCCGAGTCACCTAAATTTCAAAACGATCAACAAACTTGCAAGAAGTCATCTTGTGGAAGGACTTCCGCACTCAGATACAAGAAGGAAAGTATATGTGACGCATGTCGGGAAAACAAATCAAGTCGTCATTCAAAGAGAAGACATGCCCATCCTCAACAAGAATATTGCATCCGCTTCATATGGATCTATTTGGCCCAAAGGGAACCAAAAAGATAAGTGGAAAGAAATACACCTTGGTGGTAGTAGATGACTACTCAAGATATACATGGACAATTTTCATGTGTAAGAAGAAGAAACTCTACAAAAACTACCACAAAATTTGATGAAGAGGATTCAAAACGAGAAGAGTCAAACCATTATCAAAATAAGATCGTATGGTGAGGAACCGAGTTTGTCAATGGAATAATAACTCGATTGTATTGAGAATGGTATCGGTCATGAACTATCAAGAGCAAAGGACTCCACAAACAGAACGGAGTTGCGTAAAGAAGGAACAAACCCTCAAAGAAGAAAGCAGACCATGTTAGTCAAGCAGAGTTACCAAAAAGATTTTGGGTCAAGCAATCAACACAAATTTGCTACACTCAAAACAGATGTATGATAAATAGACAAATGACAAAGACTCCCTATGAGATCCGGATCGAAGAAAACCAAGTGTTGCATATTTCAATATTTGGATGTAAATGCTTCATCCACAACAATGGCAAAGACAATCTAAAGGCTTTTGATGCTAAAGTCGATGAAGGTATCTTCTTAGATACTCACCGAAAGCAAAGCCTACGTAATACTCAACAAAAGGACTATGGTTGCGTATTAATCCATTCATGTGGTATTTGATGAGCCAAATATAAATGGAGAAGACATTGAAGAGTCACCGATAAGTCAATCATCCAACCATACGTAAGAGTCCCTATGTCAAGTCAAGTTGGAATTATCAATTCGTAAAGAAGATGAGATAGTTGAATCTCAAAAACAATGAAAATTTGCAAGTTGACTACGAGAGAGCCGACAACAAAGAACACAAACCGCAAGTCGATCAATCCAAATAACTTACTCCAACCTCGATGTAAGATGGCCGAGAGACCATCCACCGTAACTTGTCATTGGAGATATAAGAGAAGGTGTCAAAACAAGATCCGTAACTCAACAAGAAGCCATGTTCACATGCTTCATCTCACAAATTGAGCCCAAAGATGTGTCACAAGCACTCGGATGACACACATTGATTCAAAGCTATGCAAGAAGAGTCAATCAGCTTTGAGAGAAATAAAGTATGGGAATTAGTGCAAAGACCCATACATCAAAATGTTATTGGAACCAAATGGGTGTTCGTAAATAAGATGAACGAGGAAGGTTCTCGGGTAAGAAACAAAGCAAGACTAGTAGCCAAAGGATATTGCCAAGAAGAAGGGATAGATTTTGATGAAACATTTGCCCTCGTAGCAAGATTGGAAGCTATAAGGATGTTTCTTGCCTATGCACTCACAAGAATTTCATTGTATATCGATGGATGTAAAGAGTGCATTTCTAAATGGCTTATTGGAAGAAGAAGTGTATGTTGAACAACCTCCGGATTTGAGCAGTAAGACTCTTGGAGATAAGGTATACAAACTCAAGAAAGCCCTCGTATGGATTGAAGAAGCGCCTGAGCATGGTATGATACCCCCGTCACAATTCCTAACTCAAAATGGATTCACAAAAGGAAAAGTAGATAGAACACTTTTCGTAATTCAAGACAAGAAGAGTATACTCGCTTGTTCAAATATATGTTGATGACATCATCTTTGGATCCACTAACAAAGAGTCGTGGTGAAAATTTTCAAACCTCATGCAAAGTAAATTCAAAATGAGCATGATGGGAGAGTCGACATTCTTCCTTGACTCCAAGTGAAACAAACAAGGATGGAACCTTCATAAGTCAAACAAAATACACCGAGATTTAATGAAGAAATTTGGTATGGAGGAGAAATCTTCCGTGAAAATACCAATGAATACATCACCAAAATGGACATGGATGCAGATGGCAAGCCTCGTAGATCAAACAAGATACGAGCACTTATCGATCATTGCTTCATCTCACAAAGAAGCGCCGACATCACCTTTGTCAGTAGGTGTATGTGCAAGATTTCAATCTGCCTCCAAAAGAGAGCCATATGACAAAGCCAGCCTAAGAGAATATTGAGATACTTAAAAGGAAGCCAAGAAGAGGCTATGGTATCCAAAGGAAGGTGGATTCAAGCTAATCGATATTCCGATTCGACTATGCCGATGCAGAGTGGACAGAAGAGCACTTCGTGCACATGTCAAATGCTAGAAACAAAGGATTTCCTGGTTTAGCAAGAAGAAACTCAATAGCCACCTCTACAAAGGCGTAATACATAGTCATGGCAAACAAGCAGCCCAAGTCCTTCGATGAGACAAAGAAATGAGAGACTATGAAGTTGAAGAAAAAGAAATTCCAATCATGTGTGATAACACAAGTGCAATTGCAATCACTCAAAATCCTCGTGTTGCACTCAAGAACAAAACATATTGATGTCGATATCACTTCATAAGAGACCATGTTGAAAAGAAGACATCATCCTGGAATATATCTCAACCGATAAACAACTAGCCGACATCTTCACAAAACCATTATGTGAGTCAAGATTTGAAGAACTCAAACATGAGTTAAGGCACTTGAATCGAGAAATGACACTGCATTTAATCAAAGAAGAGAAATGGAACAGAAAA
Source organism: Rehmannia glutinosa (assembly GCA_016081115.2). Taxonomy (NCBI): domain Eukaryota; kingdom Viridiplantae; phylum Streptophyta; class Magnoliopsida; order Lamiales; family Orobanchaceae; genus Rehmannia; species Rehmannia glutinosa. The sequence continues at coordinate 116,276 of JABTTQ020000194.1, read as the reverse complement.
AGGGGTGAAATAGAGTCGAGAACAAAAATCACCAAGAAATCACCAGACGGAAAGTCAACTACACCAAGTCACCGATAGCATGAGTCACTAAGAGAACTCGTGAGAAGTAGAGTTAAATCACCCTAAGAGATAAGCTGAATAACTTATGAGCAAAGTGACAAAAACGCAAATGCTTTGACTAAGCGGAATGTTTTAAGGAACACGCCAAAGATAATGATGATGTGTACACATAAAGCCGCACACCAAGCCTATGATTGATATAAATGTCGCCGCATTAAATACGAGACATGAATCGCTCAATAAAGCGCGTAAAATCCAAGCCGTTGATTTCGATCACGATTTAAAAACCGCCCGCACGTCCTTTCATAAACCATATTTAAACCATTTTTCGTCCGTTTTTTCTCACACTTCTAAAAACTGTTCATCTCTTTCTCTCAAAAGCAAAGGCAAAATACTCTCAAACCCTATCGATCTTCAAATCATTTTCTCGAGTTTTTCCTTGAAATAATTCTCGAGAAATGGCACCAACTTATGACTTTACCAAGTTGGGAAAGCAAATCCACACCGCTTCGACGGTGGATTTCGACGGAATGGTGAAGCAGGTCCGACGACACCCTGGTAAAGAAAATCGCCGAGAAGTTGGAAACGCCTGGCTAAAACCGCTTTCTAACACTAGAATATCCGGCGACCTACGCGGAGGAGGTCGCGATACCCTCTACGTGAATGCCGAGATTCACGATAAAGGAATCAAGTCATCTGCTCACGAAAGCAAATGACTATCACCGCCAAGGATTTGGTCAACATTGCTCATCGCCAAAGCCAGGAGCATCCGAGATTAAAGAAGCCGATGTAAACTTGGCCGACGCTAGAAGGAAATAGCCAAGTCCGACTATGCCGACAAAATAGTATACACAAAGAAACAAGAGACCGCAAGGAGGATTATCACAAGTCGTTGGACATAGTTGCCAAAAGTATCGACATCAAGTTTGGCAAATTTGACCAATCACAAAGGCAAAGCCGATTGTAATGGCCGCAATCATCGAAGAAAAGAAGATAAACCGGCCGAGTTTATCTACAAAGCAGATCGCCCGAACGTGGGAACAAGTCCTTCAAAGAAGATGGGTCATTTGGAGGATCCTTGTGATATGGCCTAGTGATTGACCGGCTATCGAGGTGAAAGGAGTCCTCTTAGACATGGGAAAGCATTCCATGTTAACAAGAGGATGTTTAGAGCAAACCTCTCTCGCGCACGTAAGAGAGCTTACGCCAAGAGAGTCGACACTGAGGGGGAATCACCGACCTCAAGATACAAATTGTTTCCTCTCCAAATACCAAGAAGAAAGTCGCCCGCAAATGCTAAGAAAGACATCAAGTTGCCCCCGCAAAGAAAGAAAACCAAACATGCTCTTGCCCCTCGCAGCAGAGTCACCCGCCCAAGAAACCCGCCTCGTGTCTCCCGCCGCGCAGCAGCCGGGTCGAGAAGGACTCACAAATTCCTTCTCCGATCGTCAAAAGAGGAGAACCGACCAGCCAAGACGGCCACTCCTCGTAAACAAACACCAAGACCACCCCCCACCGCACAAGACTCAGAGCCACCATCTCTCGAACTGTAAATTCCCTGGTACAAACCAGAGACGAAGAAGAATCATCAAGCGCTCCGAGCCGGAGAAACCAAATGAGTCGCCTACTCACCAGAGCAGACACGGAGATCGCCGGAGAAGTAGAGTCTCCGTGATGTAATTGATGAAACAATGTCTCGCCAAGGCGATCAACAGAGGCAACTCAAGACACATTGTAGCTCACACAAACACAAGAAGAACTCCGCCAGAGCGGATAGTGATATAATGATCCTATCTCCACCTTACCCGCACATCCAAAATCGTCTGCGTGAGTGGAGGAAATGGAAGTTGAGCAAGTCAAGGGAACAGCCCAACGGCCCGAGTTCATAGAAAAAGAGGAGAATCGCTAAATTTCCTCGATTAACTAATCGTGCTCCCACTGATGAAGACAATCGCACGTACATCCTCCAGAGATATACAAGGACAAGGAGAGAGAAAAGCAAGTCAAGAAGCCAAGCACGAGAGAAGGCAAGATCCGCCTCTATCTCCTAGCACTACGTAACACACACATCCTCTCCTTGATGTCTTTTCTTCGAAAGTGACGAGGAACCGCAGAATGTCACGCTACGTAAGAGTTGCAAATGCAAAGAAGCATTGCACGAATCAAGAATCCTTCACGAGCAAAGACTAATGGAAGGACCAGGAGAGTCCTCCGTAACACACCGAAATCGATCCAATGGGAGTGGTTCAAAGAAATAGCCACTGTTGTTGCCGCTACCACTTCCCACCACTCACTCGGAAGAAGGCAATGAGGACCTGGCGATGAAACCGGGATAATGGGGACCCCAAAGAGAGCCAACCCCTATTGAAGGTGTGTTACCACCGCCCCAACGGGCTGAACATTCAAAAGCAATAGCCGGGAGTTTGGAGACGAGTGACCCCACTCCAAGTCACTCACTGAGCGCCACCGAGGGGGAAGCTCCCTCCACCGCAAAGAAGGTCGGAGGATGCCGCAAATGACTCTACAACGAAGCAAGGAGGCGAAGGAGAGAAATTACAAGAGGAATGTTAGTTGCCATCAACGACGCCGACAGCTTGAGACTGTCTCACCGAGGTGACAATGAAGGCTTTGAAGGCTAATGACACCGCCGATGCAATGAGGCACGTAGAAATGTACTCGGGAGTTAACACTGGCGATGAAAGTGCAATCCATGGGGTTGAGACTCCAATGGATGCCACCGTAGAAGACCCTAAGACACCGACACTCGCCGAAAGGGTGGACTAGCCTCGCAGCCAGAGAGACCGCCGGAGGTAATGAAGGCCCACGGAGGTTGAGACTTCCCCGGTAAAGAAGTCAAGTAGAGAACATCCTCTTGCTATCATCGACCCATCCGAGAAGGAGATCGCCGCACTTCATGATTCCCAGACAACCCGTATGTCACTTTTCCGGGATCGGGATCAAGGCGAAGAAGAAGTTCTCGAGTCATCCCCCATGACAAATCCAAAAGACTCACCATGGATGTTCCAAGCACGAGCAAGTCCGATCCCAAGACTACTCGTCAAAACCTTTAATTTTGATGATGAGCCACCAATGGAAATCTCATCATCGTCCGATGACGCTTCGATAAGGCCGAGACCGCCATCAAATGGAAAAATCACCGAGACCAACGGTTTAAGACAAATACCGAGGCTCGCAAAGTCGGGTCTACTCCACAACGTAACCCAAATTTGAACAAGAGACCACCGCACAGCTCCTCAAGTCGCAGCAGGATCGATTCCCAAAAGGACTTCACGCGCACCGCTCATCATCGAATGTATCCCACCAAGGGTGATGAATCTTTTGTAGAATCTTTCCCTTTTTCACCGGAGATACCGAACTCCACGAAGAATCGAAACGAACAGCACGCTTATCACGCATCACAGCCTCCTGTTCTTCCAACAAACACCATTGTTCCACTTGATTATGACTTCGATGTTGTATGGCCATCACCGCAATGTAAGAATCGGGGTTCGAGAAGTGTTCAAAGCTCTCTTCACCGAGGTTGAAAGGATGGAGAGGCATCGTGCCTCTTTGGACATGAGATCGACAACAGAGATGCCACCCTTACAAACCGATCTAAGAGGCATAACAGTGATAAGGAATGGTGGCAACAACAAAGAAACAATGCGTGTGGAACAAAGAGATACTTCGACAATTGTTCAACAAGTCGGTGTGGAGAGCCGAAAATGCCGATGCAAAAACGAAGCCGAGAGAACACATTGAGCATATGCATGAAGCTCACACCGCCGAGATCAAGTCGCGCGTGAGCAAAATACAAATGATCTACAAAGTTTGGAAGAGCACATGACAAGAAAATTCAGCCTTCTCATGGCCGAGATGAAGTCGATTTCAAGAGAATCCAATGCTACTCGATCTAATTCCGTGCCGCATACAATGCAGCAGACTTGGAAGCGTAACTCAACCATCGAAGACTCGACTTCATGCTTGCCAAAGATGTTCCCCGGGTTCCTCTATCCTTTGATGATGCCAAAAAGGGGGAAGAGGAATACCTTAAAGCAAGAAAAATCAAGCCGAAAAGAAAGGAGCAAAATGAGAAGGGAAAATCACCGAGGGTAAATCACCGAGGAAGTTTTGAAACGTAAGAAAGAAAGCTTGTTGAGGGGAAGGATCAACAGATGTGACATTGATGATTGCACAAACCCCCCAACAAGGTCCACAAATGACATTATAAGCAAAGAAACTCCCCGTGACTCGCCACTCCAACACTGATGTATCTATGGTCGAAAAGAGAAAATCAATTGAAGCAGGATGAAGGAAGTGGAAGGAAGAATGGATGCCAGGGTGATGAACATCTTGAAAGAACATGGAGGCATTCCAATTGGACAGAGACACTTATGCCATCTCGCATGGATCCGACAGAGCCACGATCACCGATGAATTTAAAACGCTCGAACCGAGGGATACTTTGCAAATATGTCTATGGCTCAAGCTTGGGACTCAGATCGGGAAAAGGGTCTCACATTATGTGAAGAAATGACAGCGTGCAAGACAACCGGATACTACTGCTGGTCACTCCGCCGGCACTCACCGAAAGAAGAAGACCCTCAAGACAAGATACGCCCGCAGGTAGAGGAAGAAGCAAGCGGAGGAGGAAGAAGCTTGACCTAGGCCTCCGCGCCCAAGAATATTGAATACGTAGATCCGTGGAAAGAAATGAGGATCTATCAACCGGGCTTGACCAAGTGGCAAATTTGAAAGTGGCGAAAACTAACGCCGAGTATGCAAAAAGAATAGAAGAAGAGAACAAAAGACAAACTCACTATGGGAGGAGAGACAGAAAGATTAAGAAGAGATGAAGCCGCCAGAAGGCATATGAGAAGAAAAAGAAGGCAAACTGATGACGAGAAGAAGAGAAGAAGATGTCGATCAAGATGAAAGAAGAGACAAATAAGGAGATGAAGTGTTGTCATTGTCCAACCCTTCGTATTTTATCATGTAAATAAATACAATGTAAGTCTTCTCGTAATAAAGTTATAAATTCTTTATTTTCAAGATAGATAAAATATGTGCTCGATACACCTTGTAAAACATTTGTAAAAGAACAGAATGATATGATCAATAAAAGATCTATTCTCACAAGATACATTCTATGTCAATACACTATCTCAGATGTATCTTTGTTGTTTGCATCTTTGAATGATTTAAGTTTTGGCATCATCAAAAAGGGGGAAATTGTTAGGAATTTTATTGTTTAGATTTTGATGAATGCCATGTAAAACTTAGAATAGAAAGTTGGCACCCCAATTCTTGTCAGAAATGTATTGTAACAATCGTGAGTGGCCAAGCCGAGTTAAGTCGCCTACGCCTTAACATGCAAGAAGACAAATCAAGACTCAAGGAAAACTCACGAGAGACAAATGAGTATGGCAAAGAAGAGCAGACAGAACTCGATCAAGAAGCGAGATGCACTGAGTGGAGCATCACCAAGTCAACTCAAGAGAAGCCAAGTCTCAAGTTGAAGTGACAAGAGTCATCCAATGATTGGAAGTTGACTCTAAGTCACCTGGGAAAGCAAGGAAATGCAAAAGTCGAGATAATCAAAAAGAACCGCCGCACGTAATTCAAGAGATTTACTTAAACAAGTAATATCTCCATACCACCTTTCTCGAGTGCTCACCCCGAAGCGTGCAAAAGGAATGAACCAATGGGAAGCACTACACCATGTCGAACTCCGAAAAGGTGAAAGAACAATTCATACGAGGAAATGGCAATTCCAAGAATCTGCAAGCCAACGATCGCAAAGTGATTTTCAAAAATAAGCCTATCTCTTCAACGGGCAAATTTTTGAAAGTTCACTATAAAAGGCCGAGGAGTTTGTTTGAGAAGAAGAGATGACACACACGTGAGATATACAAGCATATTAGAAAAATTGAAACATTCTCAATCCTCAAGCCTACATTTCAAGTACATCAATCCAACACTCACCGTGAAGGAAAGAGAACTTCAACCAAATTGAAGAGGAAACTTTTGAAAACAAGGGGTCTACATTCCAAGAAGGATTGTAGAAAGGTTCAAGGTTGAACCAAGTCTTAAGCTTTTGGAGGGCTTCGTGATCAAATCCAAAGAGCTTGAGCAAGTGAGTCGTAGTAGCAAGGCAAAACGCCTGTGAAGAAGCCGAGTCGCATTTGGTGAGAAGCCACCGAGTGATCAAGGCGTCTCCGATCGAGTCCCAAAGGATCAAGTCGGCCGTTGTGATCAAGACTTGTATCCGGGATCACTGTACCACTTTGTAAACCGATCATTACTTAGTGGATTCCTCCAGAGTTGGAGAAGAGAGGAGTAGAAGAATTACCCCATCTTCGAACCTCTATAAAAATTTTATTGTGTCATTTACTTTACAAGATTTAAATTCCTCGCACTTTTAACTCGCTTATATCTCACGATAAATTTGCTATCCACTTGATAATTTATAAATACTAAATCAAGCTCTAAAATCTTGCTTAATCAAACTTAAGGGTGTTAAGTCTTCCAAAAAACAAAACCACAAATGAGTCAAATTATAGCCAACAAACCGAGTTACTCCATCAATAGCTCAAATTTCAACGAGTCTCATGAGAGACTAACTCTACTCAATGACTAATTTGATCGTCCCATCAAGGACACAAATGTACCGTAGAATCAACTCAGAGATTTAAAAGGACTAAATCGAAAATTTGGTAAGGTTTATTCAACCCCCCTTCTAAACCTTACACTTACACCCCTTGGGACCTACGAAACTGATCTTATTTTGATAATGGTTTGCTCTTCTCATTTTGAATCTTCTTCATCGATGTGGTAGTTTCTCAGAGTTTCTTTCTTCTTACACATGAATATTGTCAATGTATATCTTGAGTAGTCATCTACTACCACCAAGGTGTATTTCTTCCCACTTATGCTTTGGTTCAACTGACCAAATAGATCCATATGTAGCGATGCAATATTCTTGTTGAAGATGGACATGTCTCTTCTTTGAATGATGATTTGATTTGTTTTCCTTCGACATGCGTCACATATACTCTCCTTCTTGTACACCGAGTCCGGAAGTCCTTCCACAAGATTGATTCTCGCAAGCTTGTTAATCGTTTGAAATTCAGGTGACTCGGCTTTTTGTGCCACACCCAACTTGATTCAATTTGTGCTCTTTGCTAATAGACAGTCTTTGGGTGTTGCAATTGACCAATCCACGACATACATGTTCTTTTGTCCGCATCCTTGCAACACAACTTCATTTGATTCAATATCCTTGATTTGGCATATACCCATGTTAAATCCAACATTATAACCCTTGTCACAGAGTTGGTCGATGCTTAGCAAGTTGAAGTTGAGTCCTTCAACATATGCAACGCCCGTGATTTCCAACTCCTTTTCTTGATGGATCCAATGCCTCTTATTTCTCCCGGATCTTCATTTCCTCCAAATATGACTTTTGCTCCTTTGACTTCCTTGAATTTTGACAGATTTTTCTTGTTTCCTCGTCATGTGTCCGGAATGTGCCACTATCCATGTACCAGGTTCCTTGGCACTCACTGCCTTGAACCTCCGCAATCAAGGAAATTAAGTTTTAGGTACCCATACTTGTCCTGGGTCCCGAGGGGTTAGTATTGTAAGATGATCCAACCAACCTATAGCCAAATGATTTGACTCTAAGGGGTTGCCATCTATCGCCATAATCATAATTAATTTTGGCAAATTGCTTGGGGATTCTAGGTTCATACAAAATTGCCTCTTTTGTCCGTATGCCCGTATATGTGTTTTAGCAATTGCCTTCTTTGGGTAGTTGTGATGTCTCCGAGTGTAGTGCCTAGGTGTATATGTGTGTCGATGAAAGCTCTTATACCTTTGGAATGGCCTTTGCCGAGTTCTGTGCCTCGCCATTTGGGCTTATATTCCATAGGTCCTTGCACGATAGTTCACATCATTCCAATCACTTGGCTTGGGTATTTTCTACCATTCCCATCATATGTGTTTCTTTTATAGAACTTCTGGGTTTTTGGTAGCTCTGCTTTCTCGAGGTACACTCAACTCGGTTGTTTTCCTTTTCCTTTATAGCCAAGGCCAGCTTGCTTGTGATTGTGCTTTGAATAGATGTGTGTGCACCTTTTGAGTTTTGATTTTTGGGATACTTCATTGCTTGAAGATCCTTTTTCCAAAATCACTTTTGAGCTTGACATAGCACAGGAAATAAATCCTAAGCCTGTCTTGTCTCCACATTCTCTTTGACTCATAATAAGATCATCCAATGATTTAGATGCCTTAGTGAATGAGGCAATCACATTTTGAGGTCATTTTCCCTATTTTCTATAGCAACTATCTATGCTATTAGCTTAGTATTTTCAAATCTTTAGACTTTCATTCTCATCACTATTTGACTTAGAGTACTCACTCCTTAGTCACCGTGAGTTTTGCTCTTGAGTAGGTTGTTTTCCTCATTTAGTAGTGTGTGTGAGGATTTAATGTGTTCAAAATCTTTCATCATTTTGCCTAATGAATCATAAAGATCAGTGGGTGATGAAGTGTGTGTGTCACAAATCTACTATCACTAGAATCGAGTTTGATGAGTTAGAGTGTACCTCATCTTCTTGGTCAAAGTTGGTCTTGTTCCTTGGCCATCAAACGATCAATGCTTCTTCTTCTTAATCACTTGAGTAGTCGCCACTACTCTCAATCAGCTATGTCTCTTGTCTTGGCTGTCTCAAAGCAGCTCTCTGCGGCCAACATTGCTTTTTTTTTTTTTATCTTCTTTCTCTCAAGACCTTTCTTTCTTCTTCATTCATGTATTTGTTGACTACAGGATATGGGCAATCAATGGCATAGTGACCTGGTTGCCTACGCCCAAAGATAGATATTCAACCTTTTGATCACTCTTTTCTATTCTTGGATTGCCACCTTTGATATTCACTTTTTCATGATCTTTCTCTTGGTTGGCCTATCTTCCTTGACTTGGAGGAGCCGAGTGTCTTCTTGAGGATTCGCCCTTGCTTCTCTTGTAGTTCTTATTGAAGAACTTGTTGAACCTTTTAACCATCGTGTCTATTTCTCCTCGGGTCAACGACTTTTTTGACCTCGCTCTCTTGCCATCCTTAACAATTAGAGCAAATGCTTGGGTACAAATGCCTCTTCCTGGTCTTTTCCTCATAGGCTTTGAGATCCGAGAATAGCTCATGGTTGGATGTCTTCGATAAATCCATGGAATGTCTTAGTGTCATGACCTTCATTTCCCATTCACCGAGACTTTTTTAGATCTTCATACACATTTCCTTCGTATATTCTTTTCCAAGTGCGTATAGCTTGTTGGTGATTTCGTGAATCGAGCATCCAAATTGATCCAGTTTCTCTCCTCGCGATCATTTTGAAATTTTCAAATTTATGTACAAACACCGATAATTTATTTTCCTTGATTTGCTTCGAGCCTTCACAAATCAATGTTAGCTTGTCCTGCATTTCTTTAGCCGTTTTGCATGATTTGACTTTATTGAACATGGCTTTGTCCAAGGTTTTGTAAAGAATGTCCTTGGCCACATTGTCCAGGTTATATCTTTTTCTCATCATCATTTGTCCATTCAGCTTCTTGGTTTTTCAACCATGACGGTCTAGAGCAAAGATCCTCTTCGCCTTCAAACGCAGCCTCTCTCCTTACAAATTTGTGTTCACTTTTAAAATTTGCAGTGGCCCATCCTCTATCACTATCCACATCTCATCATGTAATGCTGATAGATGAGCCTGCATACGAATTTTCCAATCATCAAATTCTTCAATTGTGAACATAGGGATGCGTGTCAAATTTGCTTCCATGATGATAATTTTTTATGATAAAAAGAGTTTTGAAACCTTAAGTACTAAAACAGACTTTGAAAAATTTTGGAGATCTAGTTCAGTAACCAGTGCGGAAGGTTCAATGAACCAACCGCTCTGATACCACTTGTAGGTCCCAAGGGGTGTGAGTGTAAGGTTTAGAAGGGGGGGTTGAATAAACCTTACCAACTTTTCGATTAAGGTCCTTTTTAAATGATCAGAGTTGATACTACACAGCTGTGTCCTTGGTGGACAGCTAATTTAGTTAATCAGTAGAGTTAGTCACTCAAATGCACTGGGACCGAGCCGTTGATCGAATAACTCAGCTGTTAAGACTAAATACTTAGCTCAACTGTAGTTTGTTTTCAGCGGAAGACTTAACACCCTAAAATTTGGTTTAGCAATGATTTAATACTTGGTTTTAGTACTTAGAGATTATCAAGTGGATAGCAAATTTATCAAAAGAGTTAAACAAATAAGATGCAGAATTAAAGTGCTTTAAAATGTAAATGACACGATAAGTTTTTATAGAGGTTCAAGATGGGGTAATTCTTCTACTCCTCTCTTCTCCAACTCCCGGAGGAATCCACTAAGTATTGATCAAGATACGAGTGGTAATGACCCGCATACAAGTCTTGATCACACAAATGACTTGATCCTTTGGGACTCAACCGGAGATGCCTTGGTCACGCACCGGCTTCTCGTGACGACTCGGCCTTCTTCACAGGCAGCCGCCTTGCTACTACAGCCCACTTGCTCAAGCTCTTTGGATTTGATCACGAAGCCCTCCAAAACTCGAGACCGGTTCGACCTTGAACCTTCCTACAATCCTTCGTAGAATGTAGACCCCTTTTCTTCAAAAGTTTCCTCTTTAACTGATTGAAGCTATCTTTCCTTCACATGTGAGTGTTGGATTGATTTTCTTCGTAGTATTGGCTTGAGGATTGAACTTGAATGATTTGAGAATATTTTTGGTTACAGTTCAAATGTTTTCTTGAAATGTTCGTGGTTCAGGTTTTTTTTCTCTCAGAGTCATTCCTCAGCCTTTTATAGTGATCTTTCAAAAATCTGCCCGTTGAAGAGATAGGCTTATTTTTGAAAGTCACTTGTGGTCGCTGGCTTGTCTTGTTGCAGATCCTTGGAATTGCCACTTCCTCGTATGAATTGTTCTTCAGCTTTCCAAGTTCTGACATGGTGCATTGCTTCCCATTGGTTTATTCTTTTGCACGCTTCGGGGACTCGAGCACTTCAAGAAAGGTAGTATGGAGATATTACTTATTTAAGTAACTTTCTTGACTTCGTAAACGGACTCTTTTCGCTTGTCTTGACTTGACCGAGTTCTTTAACTTTCCCCAGGTGACTTAGAGTCAGCTTCCAATCATTGGATGACTCTTCTATCACTTCAAGTTGAGACTTGGCTATCTTGAGTTGACTTGACTGATACTTCACTCAGCTGCATCTCAGCTGCACCTTTAGTTGAGTTCCCGTTTTCTCTTCTTTGGCATACTCAGTTGTCTCGCAGCGGAGTCTTCCTTCTAGTCTCCAGTTGTCTTCTTGCATGTTTAGGCATAGCTGACTTAACTAAGCTTGACCAGCCCTATTTATTACAATGCAGTCTACAATAAAAATGGGGTGCCAACTTCCTATTCTAAGTTTTACATGGCATTCATCAAAATCTAAACAATAAATTTCCCAACGGGAAGGACTACGCCCAGAGTTAAGTAGGATAGTTAGTGTCCTTGGAGATGTTACATATGCACAGATAGTAGATCGAGCTCGAATGATTGCGATAAACATGAACCTAGAAGGAAACCCATGCAAAACAAACGAGGCACCCAAGAGAAAGTGGGATGGACCAACTCACAATACTGGTGAGAATAAAAATAAGATGGCTAAGGCTGGAGGAGGTCCTGCTCAACCACCACCACAAGAGAAACCCCAATGCCCAGTATGTGGTAAGAGCCACTATGGAGAATGCCTCTATGGGAAATGAGTTTGCTACCGTTCTAAGACACCAGGGCATGCCGCAAAAGACTACGCAAAGTACAACAGTGCAGGATCGGGTCAGAAGGCAGCTTGGAGAATGCGAGGATGTATGCTATGACCCACGCGAGGCTGAGAATGAAGCAGGTACGATGTCTGGTATGTTGTCAGTATGTAATGTACCAGCTTTTGCTCTGTTTGACACTGGTGCCACACACTCTTTTATGTCTGCTAAATTTCATACTATGATTGGGCAAATAAAAGAACATGTAGATGAACCTCTTGAGATTAGCTTACCGTCTGGAAAGATGATAATTACAGACTCGAATGTTGAGAATTTAGGCATAAACATAGGAGAAATGGATTTTAATGCTGATTTATATATACTTAACATGAAGGAATTCGATGTAATTTTGGGTATGGACTAGCTTAGCCGGCATCAGGCAAGCATTAAGTGTAAGAGAGGGAGATAACTCTCAAGTTACCAAGGGATGGGGAAATAAAGTACTACGGGGCAAGTACTATAAATGTACCTCGGACAATATCAGCGATGAAGGCAATAAAATTGTTGAAGAAGGATAATTGTCAAGGGTATTTGGTAAACATAGTCGGAACCCCGACATCTGAATTAACACCAGCAGATGTGCCGATCATAAGAGAATTTATGGATGTGTTTCTAGAGGATCTACTAGGACTTCCACTAGAACGTCAAGTGGAGTTTACGATAGACTTGGAACCCGGTGCGGCACCAATCTCCAAGGCACCATACAGAATGGCGCCGAAGGAGTTACAGGAACTAAAAATGCAAATACAAGAGTTATTGCATTTAAAGTTCATCCGACCAAGTGTATCGCCTTGGGGAGCTCCAGTACTATTCGTGAAGAAGAAGGACGGGACTTTAAGAATGTGTATCGGTTACAGGGAGCTGAATCGACTCACGATAAAGAATAAGTACCCATTACCTCATATTGAAGACTTATTCGATCAACTAAGGAGTGCATGCACATTTTCTAAGATCGATCTTAGATTCGGATATCACCAGTTGAAGATTAAGGAGAGTGATATCCCCAAAACAGCATTTAGAACTCCTTATGGACACTACGAGTTTGTAGTGATGCCTTTTGGGTTAAGCAATGCACCAGCAGTGTTCATGGACTTGATGAATAGGGTGTTTCACCCGTACTTGGATAAATTCATCATTGTCTTTATTGACGACATACCTATATATTCGAAAAATGAGAATGAACACAAAGAGCATATGAGAATAGCACTCGAAGTACTTCGCAAAGAGAAGTTGTATGCGAAGTTCAGTAAGTACAAATTCTGGATAGACAGAGTAATTTTCCTTGGACATGTGGTAACTGCACATGGAATTAAGGTTGACCCAGATAAGGTCGAAGCTATCAATGAATGGAAAGCACCCAAGAATGCGAGTGAAGTTCGTAGTTTTCTTGGTTTGGCAGGATATTACCGAAGATTCATTGAGAGATTCTCTAAAATTGCTGGACCCATGACCCAGTTGACAAGAAAAGGGGAGAAATTCATTTGGAGCGAGAAATGCGAGGAAAGTTTTCAGGAATTGAAACAAAGACTAACTTCTGCACCTGTATTGACAATATCCAATCCTAGAGAGGAATTACAGTGATGCGTCAAAACTAGGTCTTGGGTGTGTTTTGATGCAACATGGCAAGGTAGTTGCTTATGCCTCGAGGACATTAAAGCCACATGAGCTAAATTACCCTACCCATGACTTGAAGCTAGCCGCAGTAGTACATTCACTAAAAATCTGGCGACACTACTTGTATGGAAGTAAGTGTGAGATATACACGGACCATAAAAGTCTAAAGTATCTCTTCACACAAAAAGAGTTGAATATGAGGCAAAGAAAGTGGTTGGAGTTAGTCAAAGATTATGATTGCACTATCAATTACCATCCTGGTAAGGCTAACGTGGTAGCGGATGCTCTAAGCCGAAAAACTAAGAGTGAATTATCTATTTGCTAACAGAGAAGAGGGGTTGGTGAAAGAGTTCGCCAAGATGAAAATTGAGATCGTGACTCCGCCTAGAAGTACAGAGGCGATGTTAGCAACACTGGTAGTGCAACCCACGTTGCGAGATAGAATCAAAGAGACTCAACCACAAGATATATTTCTGAATCAAATGAATAAATTAATTCAAGAAGGAAGTATTGAGGGTTTTAAGATGACGGCCAGCGGCGTATTGGCATACGAAGTGAGATTATGTGTGCCTAAGAATGAAGAACTTAGAAGAGAAATTCTTGAGGAAGCTCATAGTACGCCATATACGGCTCACCCTGGTGGTACGAAGATATATCGTGACTTCAAAGAAGTTTTCTGGTGGAGGAGCATGAAAAGAGACATCGGATCATTTACAGCGAGATGTTTGACGTGTCAGCAAGTCAAAGCTGAACATCAAAGACCATCAGGTTTACTAAAACCTCTCGAGATCCCAGAATAGAAATGAGAACATATAACAATGGATTTCGTAGTCAGATCGCCTCTATCGGTCAAGATGAATAATGATGTGTGGGTTATAGTTAATCGAGTAACCAAATCAGCACATTTTCTGCCAGTGAAAACGACATTAAAAATGGACCAATATGCGAGGATATATATTAAAGAAATTGTAAGGCTGCACGGGGTCCCTGTGATGATAGTGTCAGACAGAGACTCACGTTTCACTTCAAACTTTTGGAAAAGTCTACAAACAGCCTTGGGAACGAAGTTAAGCTTTGGTACAGCTTATCACCCACAGACAAATGGACAGTCAGAAAGAACAATACAAACACTAGAAGACATGCTGAGGGCGTGTGTGCTCAATTCTGGTGAAAACTGGAGTCAATATTGCCTTTGGTGGAGTTTGCTAACTGCTACAACTTTAAGGTTGCAAACCCAAGTGCAGATTGTCTCAAGTAATAAATTTCTCGGGAATCCGAGGTCGATCCACAGGGAAGTTGATGGAAGTTTACAGGATATATCTTCTTTAAGTGATGAGTAAATAGATTTTTAACTAGTGGGAATATATATTGTTTTACAAGAAATTTAATTAATAGAAATGTTGAGGATTAGGGATTCACTCTTGATTTCGGATAAAGGAATGATTATATTTTCTTACCTCTTAGATTACCACTATTGGAATCCATACACAAAGAAGGTTCCAATAGGAAGATATTATACATATAAATCATGCAATGAGGTAATCATGTTATATCATCAATTAGAATTTATCTTATAACATCAATACTTGTTTATGGGATCAAGTATTTATGTATTCTTTTGTCTACAACAAATCAAGGTATCCACATTAGTAGTCGGTTGAAATAAAACCAGACATTTAACTAAATGGAACCAAGTATTTGTTGTGCCAATAGATATACATAAATCAAGAAACACCACCAAACAAAAATGTATAAGCTAAAAATAAATTGATGATACAAACAATGAAATTTAATATGAATCTACAATCATTCCTTATCCTTCATCAAGAGTTTCACCCAATTTCCTCAACAAAATAAACTTAGAATAACATGAAGAAAGTAGATAAAACAAAATATTGAAGAAAAACTAAACATTTTGTAAAATACTACAAATCTTACTATAATTTAAGAAAAGCAAGAAAGAAAAATTCTTTTGAAGTTTCTAACTCTAACTTTCTCTACATAAAACTTGCTCTTGGCTAATTCTAATGACCTCTATTTATAGCCAACTCAAAATCAATTTACAATTATTTATTCTTTATTTTTATTACAAGTAATAAAATAAGGAAATCAACACCAACTTTGCCACCTTCTTTGACTGGTCATTTTGTCCATGATATTAGCCATCTTTGCTCAATTTTCTTCCACAAATCAATTATCACATGTGTTAGCTTGAATTTCCAACTGATTTCATTGAATTCCAACAACCATGGGCCAAGATATGGTTGAATAATTGAGATGTGGTTGGCATACGGGATTGACTTTGGGGTCTTCATAAATGTTGTAGCTCTATGATTTGTACATACTCAGTAAAAATTTCAGATACAAATACCTTGAATTTTCCGAGTCATGTCCAAAATACCAAACTTGGTCAAGTCTGGAAATTAAATGAGCAACCCTCCAATCTTCATTTTATGATGAATTTTTTATCCGAGAAAATATTATTCCAAACTTTGATATTTGGTTTCAATATCTCTAAAAACTTGTAAATGAATGGATTGTGAATCCATATCTTCAAGAATCGTCCCAAAAATCATGTCGTAAATGAAAGTTATGCTCGTTGATCCAAACCTGCACTAAAAAAATGCTTCCAAATACAATTCTATGTTGTTTCATATTTTATTCCTAACATATTAATAATACTATAAATTTATTTTATTAATAATATTAATAAGGTAAAATAATAATATAAGCCTAAAATAATTATACATTTTTTAACGTTCATCACACCCTCCAACCAGCTTATTACTAGTCCCTAGTAATTAAAGCATAAAAAAAATACAAAAGAAATTTGATGAATATGACACGTTGATCATTTTTTTTAAAAAACAAAACTTTATGAAATAGTCTAACAATCAAAAGTTTATTGTTAGTCATCATAGATGCTATCAAGAATAAATATTATAATTTGTTTTATATTTTTTTAGAGAAGAAATATTGTGTATATATGCACAAAACCACCATTTCATTCCACAAACCAAAATACATTAACTTCAAACTTGATCATGAAAAAGCCTCAACTCCATGTCCTCACAGGTTAGTGTTTGTTGTGTAAATTGGCGAGGTGTTCACTCTTGGAGTTGGAAAACAGTCAAAACTCTCAAGGAAATGGCCAATATGATTTAGGACAAGCATTCAAACTAAAATTGAGCATAAGATAGGTAGTTATAAAATTTGAAACACCTAATTTTTCATACCAAATTATGTCTCGAAATTTCATTGGTTTAGAACTGCAAACAAAATGATAATATTTTTTTTGTTTTGTTTTTCTATATTTTTTTCTCTTTTTTTTTCTTTTTTTCTTTTTCCTTTCTTTTTTTTTTTCTTTTTTTTTACAACATGACTAACAATGAACAATACTCATCACAAATTATGTAATGGAGTATTTTTACAACATGACTAACAATGATAACATAACAATGAAGAATACTCATCACAAATTATGTAATAGAGTATTTTTAACAGAAATTGACAATGTGGGTGTTAACCAAATCATTTCTCCACATGTTAGGTAGAATATTTAAGTATTTCAAATCACAACATAACCATTTCAAATGACCAATTAAAGTTCAGAATGCTTATTTTCTCAAACTCACCAATCATTCACAAAAGATGTGTGAATATTAAAAATAAAATACTTTATCATGATCAAACTTTCAGTTATATGTATCACAACCAATCTTTCCACAAAACTTAGAATATGCACAAAACACTTTCTTCTCTTCTTTTTTTTATTTTTTTTAATTTAATCAAGATAGCATCATTGAATTCAACAATAAGACTATTTTCATGTTTTGACAATTCACAATATTTTTTTAAAAAAATTCACAACATGCCATGTTTTGAAAAGGGAATTACTAGAAATATAATAAAAATAGGGATGCGTCTCAAGAATATCATACTGACATTCTTTACTCTGCCATCAGTGTTTTTTTTTTCAAAATCACACAATGCAAACTGATAAAAAAAACACGTTTACCACAAATAATATCAATTATCCCTTCGCCCCCAACTTATCAAAAACATTGTCCTCAATGTCAAAAATAAATAGGAAAGTAAGGTTTAGAAGATATTACCTGATGTATGGCTTTTTGATATGAAGCTAGAAGAACACAGTAGTAGTTATACCCGTGAAAGATAAATCTCACAACGTCAGAGATAAATCCAATTTGCATTTTTACTTCTATCCTCGGACCAAACAACATGAGCCAATTTTGGATCAGGTTCAGCAACAAATGCTTGGAGTTGATCGATTAGTTCACTTGGTGTTGTTGCACAAATTATGATTCCTCTGGCAGATGGTGAAATAAAACCTTTCTCGATAGCAAAATCTATGAAAGACAGCAAACCATCAAAGAAACCATTAACATTAAGAATACATATAGGCTTCTGGTGAATGTTGAGTTGTGCCCAAGAGATCACTTCGAATAACTCCTCCAGTGTACCAAAACCACCAGGTAAGGTGATAAAGGCATCTGCATTATGCATCATATTCACCATTCTGTCTTGCATGTTTGATACTCTTAACTCATCTCCAATGGTTTGCCCTTTGATTTCTCGGACAACTAAAGGTTTCGAGATAACTCCTAAGACTCTGACTCCTCCCAAATAGGCAGAACCAGCAACACGCCCCATTAACCCAAAATTACCTCCCCCGTATACTAAGTTAATGTGCTTTTCTCGCTAGAAATTTACCGAGATTATCGCTTGCCTCAAGAAAACAAATGCTCTTTCCCAGGATTTGCACCACGTATCACAAAGAACACCGTTAATTCTACGGGAAGAAGAACTCTCCATTTTTTCTTTTTCTGATATAATCTGAATGGTGTAAAAGAAAGGGTGAATGCAACGCTATTTATTGAGGTATGAACAGGGAATGCAACAGTAAATGTAATTATTGGAACTTTTATTTTGTCAAAAAGTTTGAAAATGAAGACAATAAAGTCAAAAAAAAAAACAAATGCTAACATGTGAATGAACAGGAAAGTAGTTGTGATTGTGGCTCACATCTTCCTCTGGTTTTACGTCCAGAAACGGCTTAAACGCCCTCTATGGGTCGGGGATATGCTTCCCATCCAATTTTCTTATAAATTGGCAAACAGGGTCTTTTAACGTCAGATTCCCAAGACGATGTTCACATTCATTTCGAAATTGGTTCCATAAATGGAGAATTTCACGGTGCCGCGAATCCACAAGGATGCGTATCAAGAGTCGAGAATGTTATCCAAAGACTCCTTACTCAGCCCATCCTTTATGAATTCAATTTTATCTTCTCGATTTCTGGAAACCATACCTAAAGAATGACATCTTGTGTCACAAGTCCATCGAGCACATTTGTGACACACTTGTAGTCTTTTGGCCCTTCGTTTTTTTGAATATGAACTTTTCCTTACACCAGGCATGCATTTGGTAGGAAAAATTGAAAATTCACCTCCTAATCTTACCTTCGCTTCAATTATCCAACGTATATCTTCTGGAATGCTTTTGTGCATAAGCATCCTTAACCTTTCAAACCTAGCTGTGTATATTTTCAAAATTTCATTTGTAGAAAGAGAATCAAATCGCTTTTTGAGAGTAGGGGGAATGCTTTTATCCATTTTATGAAAAACTTAATGAGAGAAAATTCAAACAAAATATTTTATGTACAAATATCAGTGTTTGTGGGAAACTGATGAGTCCAACTTCAATAGTCACGGAGTACCTTTATCCGCCATTTAATCGGGAAAAGAAATAAAGAAACCCTACAAAACAAACAAATTTACAAAAAAACAAAAACAAATATGTACACTAATTATAACAAGGATTAGAAAGAAAAAGAACTTCCTCTGGAAGAAATTGATTCTCTAGAAATAGTTTAAGTCTTTGTCCATTAACTTTGAATACATTACCATTTCTATGATTCTCAATGTCAACATCCCCATAAGGATACACATTTTTCACAATGAAAGGACCACTCCACCTTGATCTCAACTTTCCAGGAAATAAATGCAATCGAGAATTATAAAGCAAGACCTTTTGACCAATCTCAAATGTTTTTCTTGCAATTTTTCCATCATGAAATTCTTTGATTCTTGCTTTATTAATTTTTGAATTCTCGTATGCATCATTTCTCAATTCTTCAAGCTCATTGATTTGCAATTTTCGCAATTTCGAAGCATCATCAAGGTTAAAAGCAGTTCTGTATGCCCAAAGTGTATCGATAAGTCTAACAGACCAATCTTTACGATTTGGGTTAACTTGTTTATGGGATCAAGTATTTATGTATTCTTTTTTGTACAACAAATCAAGGTATCTACATTAGTAGTCGGTTGAAATAAAACCAGACATTTAACTAAATGGAACCAAGTATTTGTTGTGTCAATAGATATACATAAATCAAAAAAACACCACCAAACAAAAATGTATAAGCTAAAAATAAATTGATGATACAAACAATGAAATTTAATATGAATCTACAATCATTCCTTATCCTTCATCAAGAGTTTCACCCCATTTCCTCAACAAAATAAACTTAGAATAACATGAAGAAAGTAGATAAAACAAAATATTGAAGAAAAACTAAAGCAAACATTTTGTAAAATACTAGAAATCTTACTATAATTTAAGAAAAGCAAGAAAGAAAAATTCTTTTGAAGTTTCTAACTCTAACTTTCTCTACATAAAACTTGCTCTTGGCTAATTCTAATGACCTCTATTTATATCCAACTCAAAATCAATTTATAATTATTTTATTCTTTATTTTTATTACAAGTAAGAAAATAAGGAAATCAACACCAACTTTGCCACCTTCTTTGACTGGTCATTTTGTCCATGATATCAGCCATATTTGCTCAATTTTCTTCCACAAATCAATTATCACATGTGTTAGCTTGAATTTCCAACTGATTTCATTGAATTCCAACAACCATGGGCCAAGATATGGTTGAATAATTGAGATGTGGTTGGCATACGGGATTGACTAGTGCAGCAGCCTCTTGGATTTTTTATAAATTCATCCAATATGAATCTGACTTTGGAGTCTTCATCAATGTTGTAGCTCTATGATTTGTACATACTCAGTAAAAGTTTGAGATACAAATACCTTGTATTTTCCGAGTTATGTCCAAACTCCCAAACTTGGTCAAGTCTGGAAATTAAATGAGCAACCCTTCAATCTTCATTTTATGATGATTTTTTTATCCAAGAAAATATCATTCCAAACTTTGATTTTTGGTTTCAATATCTCTAAAAACTTGTAAATGAATGGATTGTGAATCCATATCTTCAAGAATCATCCCAAAAATCATGTCGGAAATGAAAGTTATGCTCGTTGATTCAAACCTGCACTAAAAAATGCTTCCAAATACAATTCTATGTTGATTTCATATTTTATTCCTAACATATTAATAATACTATAAATTTATTTTATTAATAATATTAATACGGTAAAATAATAATATAAGCCTAAAATAATTATACATTTTTTAACGTTCATCACTTACAATAATAGTTATCAAGCAACCATTAAAATGGCTCCGTACAAGGCATTTTACGGATGGAGCGAAGTGGGCGAGAAGAAAATTTTGGGACCAGAATTAGTTGAGCAGACAGTTGAGAAAATTAAAAACGTTCGGGACCGAATGAAGGTAGCACAAAGCAGACAAAAATCTTACGCGGACCGACGAAGGAAGGATCTACAGTTTAATGCAGGAGAAAACGTATTCTTGAAAGTGGCACTTATGAGGAGTGTTTTTCGTTTCGGTGAAAAGGGAAAATTAAAGCCAAGATATATTGGCTCGTTCAAAATTCTCATGACGAATCGGTGAACTAGCATACCAATTGGCATTACCGGCGAAGTTGTCATCCGTTCATAATGTATTCCATGTATCAATGCTCACGAAGTTCGTTTATGACCCAAGTCATATTGTCAATTATTCAGAGTTAGAAATCAGGGACGATTTGACTTACGAGGAGGCACCTGAGGTTATCTTAGAACGAAAAATACACAAATTAAGAAATAAAGATGTGGCCCTAATCAAAGTCCAATGGAAATGACACGATAAGAACGAAGCCACATGGGAACGAGAAGAAGATGTTCGAGCTAAGTACCCGGATTTCCTTAATTTTGGTAAGTATTCGAATTTCGAGGACGAAATTAATATTTAGGGGAATAAGATGTAAGACCCAAGAAGTTGGGGGAAAATAAAATTATTGCTTGATTGTTTAATAATTTGGGATTTTAAAGTTTTGGGGAAATCTGAAAAATATTATTATATTTGGGCCTAATAGATTTGTTTTAGACTTTATTTTATATTTTATATATTGGCCCACCAGAAATAATCTTAAATCCAATACCACGCCAAGCCCATGTCATCTATATAAATATGGTAGCACCAATAAAATATAAATTATCCTAATAATCTCTAATTAATAATTTTATAACAGTCAAATTAATTTATAATATATTCCAACCAAATCAGATTTTAAATCCCTGTTAATCAGCATTTTTTTCAACTAATCTAATATTATAATTAGATACTAATTAACAACAATTATCATACAAAGAGTTTTCAAATACGTCAGTTTTGTTAAAAGTAAAACAAAAAGATTAATAATCTATCAAATCCTAATTTAAAAGAAAAAAAAATCTGAAAACGAAAATGGGGGAGGCTTTAATTAGCAAGTTGACATTTTAAGAATTTAATGTTAGCACAATTTCAGCACAATCATACCAATAAGCAATTTCAATTAAAATCTCAGATTCTAAACGTCAAAGAGATAAAATAAAATAAAATCCTCAGCTTGATTTGTCAAAATTTTCAGCAAATTGAATATTTAATACCCTAAAATCATCCTCCTACCAAAAAAAATTCACACGTAATCACACTATATAAATTCATATATTTCATAATAATCAACAACCCATCAAATTCTGAAATTTATTCTAAGGTAGGATCAAATACCTATTCTTCTTTCTGAAATTTATTCTAAGGTAGTAGCAGAATTTCTGAAACCCACCACCATACCACCATCAAGTATCGACTTGAAAATTTGACGGATAGAGAGAGAGAGAGAGAGAGAGAAGAAGGGTTGGGGTTGTGGTTGACTCCTTTGCGAAACTCACCGAGCCACTGTCGCACCACGCGTCACCGTTATTCTCCGGCGACTGTGTGTTGGTATAGGAGAGGGATTTTGAGAAGAAAAAGAAAGAGGGGGCGTGGTGTTGGGGGTAAGGATTTGAGGAGGAAATTTTGTTGAGTTTAATGGAAGAGAAAAATGAGATACAGAAAATGGGCGGAAAAAAAAAAAGAAAAACAGAAGAGAGAAAGAAGAGAGAGATGGGTGAGGTGAAATGGGGCTGGGGAGTACGTGAAAAGAAGAGAAAAGAAGAAAAAGATGGGGGGCTGGAGGGGGGAGGGTGTAACACCCGAGTTCATGCACTACATGTTGGATATGTGCTATTTGCATAATCTGATTATTCTATACGATATGGCTAGTTTTATAATTTTTGAACTCACTTATAGTAATTACCGTTGGAATATTAATTTAAGTAGTTAAAAAATAATAGTATTTAGTTATCAGACTATTAGATTCTAGCTATTAATTTACACTTGGTAGCTGTTCAAAGAGTTACAAGATTATACATGGTAAATTAGGGGTAAAAGGTGGCAACAATGTGTGTATCGGGATACCTGAAATGCGAAAAATTTAATTGAATGGATTAATGTAATATATGATCGAGAACCTGATAGTAAAATGATATATTATCTGAGATTAATAGTTTTATTATAATAATAATAATAATAATAATAATAATAATAATAATAATAATAATAATAATAATAATAATAATAATAATAATAGTAATAATAATAATAAAAGCAATAAAATTATGATTGAGAAATAAGCTCAGGTCTTATAAATAGGCTTAATTGCAGAAAATATCCTGTAACTTGGGGTAAAATGCATTTTTGGACTTTTGTTATTGGGTTTGCAAAATATGCCTTGTATGTTCTTCAAGTTTTGCAAAATATGCCCTGTAAGTTTATAACGTTCTATGAAATTGGTCCTGCAAGTTCATACCAAAGCAATTGGTATCCTATAAGTCTTGAGTTGATGCAAAATTGGTCTAGCGGAATAATTGCATATTTTCAAAATACCAATTATACCCTTATTCATACACATGACTGATTTGACTAAGTGTCTTGCTTAAAATGGTATCAGAGCCCAGGTTTATTAAGAACTTTTTGGTTATATTTATTATATTTATGTAATTGACAATTGGTGAGGAGAATTTCTCCGAGAATATGGATCCTGACCGATGTCCGAGATGTACCCCTTTACAGACATATCGCCAAATATTGACGATGTACGCCAAGAACACTTGACCAGTGTTTCATATTGGGAATACCAATATGAAGAAAAGGAATGTGCAGAGCCGACGGGGAAACCTTAAGCGCAATGCAAAATGCGAGCGAGAATATTATAAGCGCTTCGGATGCTTAACCAGCACACTATATGTTCACTTGATGAACCTTCAAGAAACGGTTCATGAAAATTCCCATCGAACAATGATTCATGATGGAGTACCCGAGTGGAACGAGATACTTCCCAGACAAATCTAAGATCTCCGAAGATCTTAGAGAAATCCGAAGACGGTGCGTGCACTATGGCAATCGCCATATTCATCTACTAAAGACAAGTTCATCGATCCAGAACTGATGGAGACGATGGTGAAATATCATAAGGAAACTCTTGAACTCCTTCATGATATTGAAACGAGTCAAGAACTTGGAGGACAGCCGAGTTCATCCTAGGAGGAAGGAAACGATTTGATTTTGGGGCGGTACCTATTTACACCAAAAGGGGAAACCAACCGAAGTCATACGAAAAATGACGGATGAGGAAAAGCTCATTGCTCTAATCAAAGGAAAATCCATCAAAAATTAAAAAAGATGGATATTGAAAAGATGAATCTTAAAGATCTACATGACCTAGCGTAAATCCTTCATGGATTAGGTATTGTAGATTTAAAGATGAACGCAGTGAGAATCGCTTTGGTTACCTATGACCCACAAGGTAGACCAATTCCACCACCACCACCAGCTTAATCCTAACGTCGAAGAAAGTACGGGTTCGCATCATGGAGCTCGGGACGAAAGGATGCCACACGCCGGGGATTTCACGACCGGAAGTGATCCACTTTCCTAACAGAGGTCGAAACCTCTTGCGGGAACTGCAGACAACCTACCGGAAGGCCGAATGTTTATCGACGCCTTATGGAAGATCGCACCTAGACCCAATACATCCGTATGGGTTGATGTTAAACTGGACATCCCGATTTTAAAAACAGAGAAGTTCTCATTGATGAATGGGCTTCACTATGAGAATTTCAAAATGAGAACCCTCGATCTTACAAAGGATTCATTCATTTTACTCCTTGAAATGAGTCTTGAAGGATCGGTGAAGATTGCCTGGATATGACCGATGCCGCACGAAGAGTTCGGTCACATCGGGAATCACTTAAAGGAATTGTCGATGGTATGGCAAAACTATTCAAAATCCATTCATCGGCACGGGTTATTTCGAGGGATTAGAGGATGAAAAAGAAAGAAATATAAACAAGCCCTCTATAGCCTTGAGTTCTGGATATTTGTCATATTGACGAATATATCAAGTTGTTCACCGAATATCGGTGGAAATCCAAGATTGAAGAAAAGAGGCCGCATGCCTATTCTTTGCCAAGATCCCGAGTCCCCGGAGAGAAATGCTTATCGGGGAATACAAGGGTGGAGTCAAGTAGAAACCGTGGGCTTAAAAATGTCTTTCCTAAAGGCCATGTTATCCGAATGGTGCTATCAAGCGGCTCTGCCGCACAGAATTACAAGAGATTAAGAGGAATTAATAAAGCGGTTCCTCTATGTTGCGTGGATAATGATATCCCAACAGTTGTGGGAGGTCAACCAAGGCGGCACAAGAAGAAGAAGGAGAGAAGCCATCCATACCGCCGAGGAAGCAACAACAAAAAGAAGCAGTCTTCATGGAGACCTAGAAGGTTCTCGTCAAAACAAAAAGCCCGGTTATAAATCGGGGCAAAGACCAAAGACTGCGAGTAGAGCCTCTTCATCGTCGGTCTAATCAAGCAAGTACCAAAGAACACCGGGAAGAAGAACTTTCAGCGTGCTCACACCAGAGCTAATGAAAGTTTTAAAGATCAGTAATTGCCGGACATGCGGAGCAAGAGGGCATATCTCAACGGATTGCCCGACAATCAAAAACGAGGAGTCGACAGTTCGAGGCCACACCGAAATCGAAGAAGTCATACTATTATCGTGATTTAATACGGTGTATCAATTTGAGGATATTCCCTCGGATGAAAGCATCTATGAAGAAGAGATCTATTCGATGATGGAAGTGAATCTAGTTCGAAATCGTGAAGAAGAAATTCTTCAACAGACATATCGGGGAGGATATGTCAGGATTCCTCTCTCACACTACGGTGTCTCATAAGACTCTTATGAGAATTATGAAGGAAGATCCAAAGCTTCAAATCTATGATGGATTTACAATTGGGGCGATGGAAAAGGCTTTGGATAAGATTGGTTTTCGTAATAGAAAACACCAAATTATCCACAGGGTAACAACCGGAGAATTTGCCATTCCGATGGAGTTTACCGAACTCGATCGAGATGCGCTTGGTCCCTATTAGAGAAATACAGAGAGATCAAAAGCGAGTTAAAAGAGAAGTTGCAAATACACTCTCATGGATTCATATCGGAGCTATAAGAGTCATTATTAAAGCAACATTCAAAGAAGGAATAGATTCGCCACTTAATCTGGCTATCTTTGACAAGCGAATCTCAAACCTCAAGGACTCATGTCTTGGAGCAGTTACAGGAAATTTGTATGCAGGAAAATTGGCATTTAATGTCTATCCTAGAATTGCATACAATTTGGAAGATCGAGATTTCAACAGAGTCCTAACTCTTCATCAAGATTTCAAAAGAGTCGAATTGATGAAAGAAGGGAACATACCCTACTCGATCACATACAAGATATCCTATGCTCTCTCGAATACACATCATTCAGAAGTATTCTTGAGAAAGGAATTCATTGAAGTCCCAAGAATCTTCGAGGACTTTGCCAGGGTGGTTCTACCAGAAATTATTGAATTTCCCACTATAAAGGAGATCGATATGAAAATACAAGATCAACCAGTCTTCAACAAAAGTCGAAGTCTCAGAGTTGAGCCAAGAAGGATGTCTTTCCAACAGACGAATGACGAGTAGCGGCCGTTGGGAAGAAAAAGAGACCAAAATGCGATTCGGCGTATCCCGAGATGTTTTCAAAACAAAGAGAGAGCCGAAATGTCCGATGATGGCGAGAGGTTGAAGTAATATTCGACATCACTCAAAAGGATAACATTTTTCCTTGTGATGTTTTATATTATCTCCAACAACCAATCGTTGGAAGGTATCAAGAAACCTCAAGATAGGAGAAATTGAGCTTACTATCACAGAGTTGCGGAAAGATCCCGAACAATTAACACCGGGAATTGAATTTCTCGAGGATCATAAACCTTGGGAAAGATTACAAGAATGAATGGAATTCACAAAGGGCTAATAAAAGATACGAATCAAATGACCACTAGTCCATTCTCTATATACATTTCTATTGGAATGTTATATGTCAATACAAGGCCGGGTATTTCGCGCCTATATTGATTCAGTGCCGAATATGTACTTGCAAAAGCGGATGTTTTTCCTAAAGAAATTGGAGAAGATTTACCACTATTGCGAGGAAGAGATTTCTCTAAAAGGATTCTTATCCTTAACAGGGGAATTAGACAAGCGAAAATAATGATCGGAGGCGCGGGTAGTACCCGTAGGTACAAAGTAAAGACGCCACCAATCTATTTCCATGATACAAAAAGTGCGATGTTTTGCTAGGAAACAACTTCATACAAACATTCAAGCGATTTACACAGAGAACGAGACAAGAAGACTTATTTTCACAACCTTATGTGATCATAAGATCATTGTCCGAATCATGGGAAGCATTTTACGAAAAAATGCCTATTCATTTTCGCAGAAAGCGTGGTGATGAAGCCAAACTTCGCAATCCAAAAATGGCGGATCGAAGGAAATTTGGTGAAGCTTTATTATCCTATAGACAATTTGGTTCCATCCGGAGGATCGGAAGATATGGGATAATAACTTGTATTCATTCGAGTACAAGGAGAAGAACGAGTCACCCGTCGAGGAAGCCATTGCGGAATTATGGATGAGTCTAATGGAGAATCCACAGAGTGATGTAACCATAGAGGAACAAATATCACTCGAGGATATCAAGAAGAAGATCCAAAGGAATTACAATGAAGATCCTTTGGCTTGGTGGGATAAGAACGAGCTTAAAGCTTCCTTGAAGGTTAAACCTGGAAAGGAGTATGAGTTCGTAAGATTCAAACCAATCCTTATGAACCAGGAGGATCGTAAGGATATGCAGAAGATACTTAAGGAACATCTTGACCTTAAGTTAATTTCACCAGGAGTTTCTCCATACAGCTGACCCAGATTCTTAGTCGAAACCATGGAGAAATCAAAAGAGGAAAGCCAAGACTTGTTATTAACTACAAAGGGATTAATAACATTTTAGAGTTCGAAACCGGATACTATATCCCAAGTAGAGAACATCCGTTAATCGCATCAAAGGTGCCAAGATATTCTCAAAGTTCGATTGCAAGTCTGGATTCTACCAGATTAAGATGGAGGAAGAAAGTAAGAAGTTTACAGCTTTCTCTACCCCTCAAGGACACTATATTTGGAACGTGATGCCTATGGGATTGGCTAACGCACCCCAGATATATCAAAGGAAGATGGATAATCTCTTCAAAGATTATTTCAATTTCATGTTCGTGTATATCGATGACATTCTAATCGCATCAAAGAACATGAAGGAACATCTCAAACATTTGGAGATATTTTCAGATGTTTGTCACAAAGAAGGATTAGTGCTTTTAGAGAAGAAGGCGGTAATTGCAACAAGACAGATTGAATTCCTCGGAATTGAAATCGATGAATCTGGAATTATTTTACAAAATCATATTGTGGAAAAGATACGGTGGATTTCGGATACACCGAAAGACAAGAAGCGACTTGAGTTTTCTTGGAGTTGTTAATTTTTTGGGATGTTCATTAACAATCGGCATATTACGGGAAGGTGTTTAGCCCATTGCTTAAAAAAGATGCGATATTAAAATGGGAAGATGAACATCAAGAAGGAATTAAGCAACTTAAAGAAGTTTGTAAAAAGCTTCCAAAGTCGGGCAATTCCCAAGACGAAGACGAATCAAGTTCTTTACACAGATGCCGTGATGATTGGTGGGCGCGTGATTCTTACGAAAGTCACACCAAACGAGGAAGTGCCATGCAGATATCTGCGGCGGTTTATTCACCCCTAGTGAAGCAACTTCGGTGGCATATTAACGAAAAGAATTCTTTGCGATCGAAAGGCTTTTAAAAAATGGCCTCTATTTTTACTTGGCTAAAAGTTTACTTTAAAAATTGATAATTCAAGTGTCAAGGCTTTTACGAAAAACAAAATTGAATCAAAACCGAGAAAAGGCTCGATTACTTAGATGATGGCAAGTGAATGTCAATATTATGATTATGATATTGTCATTATAAAATCTCATGAAAATATTCTTGCAGATTTCTTGACACGAGATGGAAGGAGCGTTCTTTGAGGGTCCTTAAACGAGTAAGACATCTCGGGAAAACCCGGAGAGTCTAGAAGCGAGATTTTGGGGCGTTATGTCTCAATGCGAGAGTTCTTTGGACGACTTCAACAGTGACCGTAAATCCGTTTCTAGTCAAATACGAGCATGTCGGTTCGCTCAAGGACAATTGTTCTTAGTCTTTGCAAGGGCCTCTCTTCCAGCCGCATCTCCTACGGTGCAAAAAGGGGCCGAGAGAGTACGGGGCTCTAACCCTGGAGGTTATGGATTCAAGTACCATAATCACAAGTGTTGCGGTGATGCATCCCCGAGGGTGTACAAATCAGAATGAATGTTGAAGCTCGATGTCACAACCCGAGTCTTCAAGTCAACCCAAAGACTGGGGTAAAGAGGGAGAGTTGAATCTTGGGGCCACGATGCAAATCTAAGGTTCAAACTGACGAGATTAAGATTTCTCCTATGCAGGTATATCAGCGGCAATGGGAGAAATTAGTTACAAGACAAGGTATTAACCCAGAAAAAACAATGGTTGATATCTCAGGCAAGTATCCAAGAGTTTGGATGAAACCCGAAAGTCATCCAAATGAAGTACATGAATGGTATACTTTTGGAGCTTTAGCTTCAATCTATACAAATGTCACCAGGATTCCCGAAATTTCAAAATTACCGAAATGGATTGGGGAAGCGGTTTCTTTAGAGACTGGGCAAATAATCCACACTTGGCCGTAGGGGATATTTTGGAACTGTATTTTATCGGTGCGGCTCAACGAACCAAAGAAAGAAAGAAAGCTTTAATGAAGCTTTTCATTTCATCAAGCTAAGAAGACCGGATGGAAATGCTTTAAAATACATTAAAGCAGCTTCACCGGAAGAAGGACCAGTGTTAGTAGGAGCATTTTCTGAAGACGAAGCTTCTACCAGACGAGCATGGGGTCTTTGGGTTTGTCTAACTGAAATGGACAAAGTCAAATATCCATTTAAGTTCTTCCAGAATTCGGCGAATGGATCTTTCCTTTTGAATTCGATGACTGGATCAACCACAGGATTTGCAGAGGAACTCTTCGAGACCAAAAGGAGAATTCTCTGGGAAAACAAGATTCCGACGAGCAAAGAAACTTACCGGAAATTCTGTAACATGGCGCATGTTGGTCGTTGGATCGACCAGATCTGTCAAGCATGCTCCGAACAGAAGGAACCCGAGTTTGGGAAAGGTTTCCGACCCAAACCCGACCGACAGGACCATATAGCTGGAAAGGACAAGGGCCCAGCTCACAAGACGCGTTTTCCTCGGGGACCACGCAGACCAACTTTTTAAAAAAAAAAAGATTCCCCGACAACCATCACATGGGTTGAGTCACGCGGAAAGAGAAGGAAGACAGCTGGCGAGCAATAATTTAGGAGTATGACGTAAGCAGTGACGTCTTACATCTCAACAAGATTTGAAGTCCGAATTTCAAGTCCGGACTTACCTCTATAAATTGCAGGATTTGAAGGAAGCTGGGATCATCGAACATTTTCTTAGTTTTCTTACAATAAAATCTGAGTGATAAATTTGTAATAGTTTGATTGTTTTAGTTTTAAGTTTTATGTATTCACGAGTGAAAGCCTCATCTATGAGAGGCTAAACCAGTATTCTCCTCCCAAAAGGAGATTACTAATGTAATAAATATTTCAATAAGTTCTTAATAAAAAGGGGCTTTTTGCTTCAATATGTCTTCATAATGTTCCATTAATTCATCCCGTTTAAAGATTACTTTTACGCCTTGGAGTAGGAAACGAACCAAGGCTGTGCTGAGCAGTTTCTGAAGGAGTCGGATAACTTGCAGATCATCTTCCCCGAGGGTGAGGTTGAACAGTGAGGAGCTGTTTGTCAAACGATCCGGGCGCGATTTTTCCGATTTGGTGGCGTTGCGAACCACTTAACCCGTCTTTGTTTCGGTCAAAAGAGGTATGAATTTTAAGGGATTTATTAATTTTACGGAAGCATGTTGGGCCTGATATGGTCGTGATGGACTATATCTGTTTTAACAAAACCTTAGTCTGAAATCGAATTTATCTAGAATTATGAATCATTTACAGAAGTATGTCCTATTGAGTTTATAGGCTGGAAACCTGACATGATCCACTTAAAACCTCTGAATAGAGACTGGATCTAAGTAGGTGTAACAATGCCACGAACAAAATAGGTATCAGAAAATGTAAATTTTTATAATCTATGAAAATTTGAGTTTATTGAAAATAGCTATGGTATGAAAGGATTGAAATTGCTAATTCTCGAAAGTTATAGGCTATAATTGCTACTTTTGAAAAGTAAATGGACCAAAACTGTTATTTGGCTATAAGGGCAAAATTGTCCAGGGCATAAATTGCAACTTTAATAATTAAAGGGCAAAACTGCAAAACGGCCTAAGTTATAGGGCATATTTTGCTATTAAGCCGTTATAAATACCAAACTTGTAAATGAAAGACATGTTCATAAATTATAAGTACTTAATTTTATACTTAATAATGTTAAACATTAAAAAAAAAAGTATTCACATGTAGATATATATACACACACGTGTAGCTATGTGGTTGTGATATTTTGGACTCAAAGAGGATAAAGAGGTTTAATTGCAAAATTGGTCCCATAACTATTAGCAAGTTGCATTTTTGGTCCCATCCAAATTCAAAATGGCAATTTAGGACTGTAACTTTTAATTTTACGCAATTTGAGGACTAATTTGGTCTGAAAATTCAATTTTCCCCGGAATAAGCACGTGCGCCGCACGTGAGACACAAAATTGGGGATTTTCCCAATATCTCCGACCAGCTGCTGACGTGGAGGGCATTTTGTAATTAAAAAAAGAAAAAAAAAATCCACATGTACAAAGATTGGGATTATTAAAAATTGACACCTATAAAATGAATATTAAAAAAAATCCACCTGTAAATGAAGATAACTTGATGGCGGGACAATGTTCCCTCCCAAAAAACCCTAAACCCCCATTTTAGTCAAGCCAAATCCTCAGTTTCTAACCCTAAAACACTGTAAACAACACATCAACATTATCATCTTTGATTGTGTCAAGCTTACCCTATGAAATGGTGTACGTCCGCAACCAGAGTAATACAAAGCTTTCTCCACCACCATACAGTAAGAATATGTCAGCATTTTTTTCAATTAAAAAGTCATTGTTTGTCTGGCAAATGTAGTAATTTTAAATGTTTTGTGGTCCTTCAATGTATATTTTAAGTGTCCACTGGTCCCCATTATGGTTTGACATTTTTTATGTTGATGGGTAGGAGACATGTGGGGTTAGAAAAATGGTGTCTTTTATGTTTCGAGACTTTATTCTGTTTTTATCCTTTTGTGTTAATTAATAATTAAATTTTTTTTTCATGTTTTCTATGTTTTTGTACAGCTCGAAATAGTGGAGCTTTAACTGTTGTTTTGCATTATGGTGGTGAGTTTAGAACAACTCCAATTGCACATTATCTTGGTGGTGAGGAGCTTATATATGATTATGTAGTTGCCAGGGATATGTTGTTACAAAATCTGGATGAAATGACAAATGAGATAATAGGTGTGGGTGTGTCTAGGAGATACTACATTCTAATGAACAATGCATTTAAGTTGTTATGGAGTGATGTTGATTTGGGAGAGTGGCTTATTAAACATATCCCACTTAAGGAGATGCATGTTTATGTGGAGCTCACAATTTAGGACACATCCCCTAGTTAAGTACAAAACAATGACAAATGCAATACTGAGGAAGATGAACAGACAGAAGGGCATCAGAATGATAGTGACTCAGATGGGCTCTTTGATAGTGATTATGAAAATGACACATTATTTGATGAGAGTATTGATGATGACCAATTGTATGATGAAAATGTAGACCAAAACACTACAACATAGCAAAACCTAAGTGATGATGAAGGTGATTCAATTGATTCTGGGGAGGATGATGTGGTGGAGAATGCAATGGATTTGGATGAATATAAACTTAGTGATGAGGATGAGGAGGGACCTAAATACTCTGTGTTCAATCCAGATATGATGTATGATCCAGTATTTGACATTGGTATGATTATTAGCTCTAAGAATAAGTTTAGAAAAGCAGTCGAGTCTCATGCCATTAGAACTAAAAGGACTTTGAAATTCACTAAGAATGACCAAAGTAGAGTGTATGTCAGATGTGGTGGGGAAGACTATGAGTGGAAAATAAACTTGAGACAAGTGAAGAAGGAATCCACTTTTCAGATTGTTTTGTACAATCCCAAGCACTCATGTCCCCAATCATTCCATGTTAAAAATGTTAAAATTGCATGGTTAAGTGACAGATACTTGGGTAAATTCAAATCAAATCCTAAAAGGACTGTCAAGGGGTTCAGAGTAGATGTAATTAATGAGTTAAGATGCAATGTGTCAAGAGATCAAGCTTACAGAGCAAAACAAAAGAGCTCTTAAAACTCTTATCCCTCCTCTCCCTCCAAACTTTGGATGACTGTTATACTGTGGAAACATACAAGAGGGTGTATGAGCCAGCTATTTTTGGAGTGAATTGGTCCTCAGCTGTGGGGGGGAAACAGACTTTATCCCTCCTCTCCCTCCAAACTTTGGAAGAGGGGCAGGGAGACCATCAAAGGCTAGGAGAAGAGAAGTTGATGAACCTCAGTTGAAGCAAAAGAAAAAAACTAGGGGTAAGCAACCTTTGAAGTTGAAGAGGCAACAAGTGACTATCAAATGCAGCAAATGTAGGAGGGTTGGACACAATGCCAAAACATGTCCTAGAGTTGAGGTATTTTCAATTTGCACTTGCTCTGTTTTTATACTTCAATTGGTATAATTTGTACTTCAATTTATAATTTCTACTTGCTCTGTTTTTTATGTTTGGTACTGACTATTGTTTTCCTTTGAATTTCTTTTTGGTCAGCCTAGCCATGGTTCAGATCATTTGCAAGATATCCCTCTCGAGATACCAATCCTATTGATGTGCAAGTATGTTAAATACTATTTTTCTCATTTTAGCTTCAATTGTATTACTAATGCTACTATTAATATTAATGTTAGGTGGTAGGGTGTAAAAGGAGACTATTTGTCCCACAGATACCAACTAGTAGTGCACCAGAGAGTTCCACACTCTTACCACCTGTAGAACATATTAAACAAGGGGAAGTAGTTGTCCAAGAAGAATTCATCCCAACTCAGCGATCAGTTGACGAGCAACCAAATGCCGCACAAGAGGGTAGGACCTTTTATATATAGTCGACCGGATGTCCAACAAAGAGCCTACCCAGCGCCTCAGAGACCATTTTGGCCTCCTTCCTTTCTTGGTCATAGGCCCACATTTTCTTCAACAAGTGGGACAACAGAGACATCTGGGGATGCTAATTCAACTAAAAAATAGGAAGTGGTTGGAGTAAAACTCACTTAGTAGTCTGTGACTACCTTTTTGTTGCTTTTCAATTATTTTGGACAAGATGAATTCTGATTGTTAAGGCTGGGATGTTTTGAGTTAAACTCATTTAGTAGTAGTTTGTGACTACTTTGTTGTTGCAGTTATGTTATTTTGGACCATGATCTCACTGATTGATGTAATCCCTATCCCCAAACAATGCCTATTGCTGCTATTTTGTTATGGAATGCAAGTTTCTATTTGTTATGGAATGTATTGGTTTTAGTGCTCAGTTTCAATTTTCATGAATTCATGTACTATTTGTTTTAGTGCTCTATTTCAAAGTTATGTTCATAAGGGATCAGATGCATAAACATAAGAGATCAGATGCATAAACATAAGAGATCAGATTCAATTTCATATAACACAATCAAAGTTAAGTGCATAAACATAAGGGATCAGATGCAATTTCATAAACACAATCAACAAATTTGTGTTCATAAAACACAAGAGCTCATAACCAGTTGCAATTCAGTTACAATTTCATTAGAATTCAAAATAAAATGCGAGAGCTCATAACCAGTTGTAATTCAGTTACAATTTCATTAGAATTCAAAATAAAGTACATTAATTCCTACATTCCAAAATAAAGTACAGTAACTCCTACAAAATACACAAACAACACAAACTAAACTAATATGATCAAACTATCATCTTCATAAGGGATCCTCCATTTTCTGCCTTCACAACCCCAAACTTCTAGAATAATGTACACCCCAAACAGAAAATCAAAGCAAACATGGGCATCCAAATGAAAACTAGCTTTACATTTTGGACTTGACTTCAAAATCTCTTCTTCCATGGCATGAAGCTTCTTAACCTTTTGTTCAAGATGACAAACCTCTTTTTCCATTGCATTCAACTTCCTTAACAGTCCAGAGATTACAATTCTAGCCCTACGACACATCGGAGGATCTTCCCATTTAAAAAATTTGCACCCTCCTCTCTGCAAAAAAAAAATTAAAAAAAAATCATAAAAGCAGTGAAAAATCCTCTGATAGAAATTCTACTGTCAAGAAAAATCCTCTTTCAAACTAAAAATAAAATCTTTCAACATTGTTTCAAAAAAAAAAAATCTTTCAACATTTAATCAAATAGATATATGGTAAAGAACATATTAAGTACAACAAATGTTACTCAAAAATAATTGGAAAAAACTTACATTCCATCAAGGCAAGCTTGAATCTTTGACCAGGGTTTTTAAATCCGTCCATGTCGTGCGAATGACGGCCATCCTACCACAAAGGCAATCGACATACCCAGAGACATGAGACATTGCGAAGAAAACTCAGTATTGGAGAGGATAAACGGGCTAGGGTTTTTTTTTGCAGATTGGGGATAATTGGGGATGAACGGGATTTTTATCATTTGATTTTTTCCTTTTCCTCTTTTTATCTCACTCTTTGTACATGTGGAATATTTTTCTTTTTTTAATTAAAAAGTGCCCTCCACGTCAGCAGCTGGCCGGAGATATTGGGAAAATCCTCTCTCACGTGCTTATTCTGGGGGATATTGAATTTTCAGACCAAATTAGTCCTCAAATTGCGTAAAATTAAAAGTTCCAGTCCTAAATTGCCATTTTGAATTTGGATGGGACCAAAAATGCAACCCGCTAATAGTTATGGGACCAATTTTGTAATTAAGCCAGGATAAAGAATACATATGTATATCCACTCAAAAAAAAAGAATACATATGTATATATAAATAACTTGCAGATATAGACAAGAGAATATATATAACTTGTGTGTATTGGTGTTAGCCCCAAACTCAGAAAGCTAATTTTCATACTATATAATACTTGGTCTATACACTAACACATCAACACCTAAACTTTATTATATTAAAAGTAGCATTCCACCGCCTTAAGGAAAGCAAATTACTAATGTAAATGTATCATATATGTATATAATACTTGTACATACGAAATAAAAAGAGAAAGAAACAGAGATAAAGCAAGTTGTAGAACAGAGAGAAGAGAACTAAGACAATTAAAGGAAAAAAAAAAGAAAAATCTTAGAAAGAAAGTGAGCTTAAGATTAGAAGGGTCTGCTACATCTCTCCCGTTGAAATTGGTAAGATTTAGTACTATTCTTTTTATATTTGAAGTAGATTGAATTTCAAAGTTTCAAATTTACCTCTAGGATTGAGAAAACATCATGGAAACCAATCGAGTTCTCTAACCGGAACTAGCATATATACAATTAGTGGGAATACAAGTCAACTGATAGAATAACCAATATTTTTCTATAATAGAAATGTCGGATATGCTTGTATATATGTGTTGAATTTTCTTAACAAATGCAATATAATATTAAGATTCATATGTTATGAAAAAAAAATAACAATAATAATAAAATAACGAAAGGTGTATTCAAATAATGTGTTCTCTATTAAATCATAAAGAATGATTCTATGATGATATTTAAATGTACAGAATTCAAATAAGGTTGTAATATATCAATTAATAAAATTGAGAAATTAGAATCTTAGAAGGTTTATTAGATTACGATCAGAAGAACCAATTTTTGATTGATGCCTAGTTGGATTAGAATTTAAGGCGCATTTACGAGATTAGGTGATAAGTTGGTTGATTAGGTATTAGAAATCAATAGCTTGTATTGTTCCAGATTATTCCCATTTGAGGTTCAAGGGACACAACTAACAAACCTATAGGTGAGGCACGACTGCTACAAGGTAAGTGAAAATCCATCTGCAACTACAATGAACATAGTATTTCCTGCTTTATCGATGTTAAATATGATTCTTGTATCTTGATGCATTATGGAGACCTTGATGTTCATATGTTGCTTGGTGGATATTGGGGAGTGTGGTGATTACTGTTGCATTGAGCATGTCATTCATTGGCATTTGCACGTGCATGCATAACATATAAGCATTGTTAAGATGATGCATGCACAACATGACTTTTGAGAGAAAAGATTTCCTGCTAGTGCACCGAGGCATGCGAGGCGTGCTTTATGATATGTTTTGGGGATCAGTGGGTGTTACTTCTCGGAGGATCATAGAGGTTGACAGTGGGTGTGCCTCTGATGGTCACAAGGGGGCGGACCACTTGACTGTGCCCTTATTGACACGTTAGGGGAAAGACTCCTGAGGGATCATTGGGGAAGACAGTGGGTGGACCTAAGGTTGTCCCAGGAGATAGCCCTAGGCGTTGTCAATTTGATTATGGCCATGTGATTAATGATATTGTGTTGAGCTCTTTCCGGTGCATAGCAGGTGGACCACGGGCCCAATAAAAGAAAGTGATTTTGAATAAAATACCTTGGTGCATAAACATGAATCAGTGGCATAATATATTTGGAATGCACCGCATGTATATTGCTTTATTCCTTTGGCATACATGATTTTCACTTACTGAGCGTTAGCTCACGTAGTTCATGCATTGTAGGTGACCTGTTGATTCTCGATTGGATGGACTTACTAGACAGGTTGTTGGGGCTCCTATAGGTTTTTGAGGATCTTGTACATAGATGACGACCTGTCGGGTGTGCTTTTGGGTTCATTTTGGTTTTGCTTATGTTGTGTTATATGTATGACTAGTATTGTTTATAACTTTCGAAACCCTACTGTAAATATATGTAAATAGCGTGCTGGTTTGAGTCATAGACTTGTATATGTAGTCCTCTTGTTTACTTGCAGACAGGGTTGACTACCTTTTTCTTTTAAATGGTAAACTCTTTATTGCTTTGTACAGGAGTTATTTTGTTGTTGTCCATTTTTAAATTTACATAAAGAAAAGAAAGAAAAGAAAAATTTACGTTTTAAATAGAGTTTGTGGTTAATTTGTACTATATATTTAAATAGTTTCTAGTAGTAGTAATAGAGATGGGCGTCACAGAGGGGGTGGGGGGGCATGGGGTTTGGGTGAGGGAATAGGGAGAGAAATGTGGGTTTAGCCTTGAGTTTAGGAAATTGATCCAAATCCTAAATTTTTACTTAATTAATTTCTAGCCCTTAAATTTAATTCGTATTATATATATAAATTTTATATAAAAGTTAGAAAATATTAATATTAGTTTTAAATTTAATTGTAGGCAACAAGAATTTTTGGGCATAGAAATTTCCACTCTTCAACACACTCTACTCTATGCTACTTTTCGAGGTGGGGGTTTTTCCGCTTTTATTTGTCCATGTTAAATGCCCTTTATATATTGCTCGATAATGTTGCTTCTACATGCTACGTGTCTATAGTTGTGTGGGACCAACAGAGGTTCGGGGCATAAGAGTTCCCTCCGGTGAAATCCCAGCAGTGCGAACCATGTTTCAATGCCATAGCTACAGTTACATTTTCAATTTTAAGCATGTTATTTTGTAATGTGTATTGTGTATTTAGCTTGGATATGCCCCTACTGAGCCGTTGAATGCTCACCCCAAAATATATTTCTATTTCAGATGAATGATGGAGTTGGCAGGACACGTGGAGGCGGTGACCCGAATAATAAAAATTAGAATAATAAACTTTATTTTTTTATTTATTTTTCTTTGATGGATAGTTCTAATGTTTAGTATTAAAAATTTATTTATGGAGTGATTCTTGGAATTTTTATCTAACAGTTTTTATATTATCATTTTAAATTGTAAATGATCTTTGAAAAATTCACGTTTTATTATAAATCACACTATTACTTTATAAATTGTATTTTATTGTGAAAACGGGATGTTACAGTAATAGTTCTTTATGTTTTAGATGGTGTTAGGGTTGGGTTTGAATTCTCAGGCTTATTGGCTGGAACATCTCATTCATTTTAATTTATTGAAAATTTATTGTTTGAAACATTAGTTTTAACTATGATTAGCATCCGCTGGGTTAGGATTCTTCGACATTTTGGCTAATATTGTTGTAAAAATATGGTTAGACTAAAATACGCATAATTTAAAGTATTAAGTTGATTAATTTTAATTTTAAATGGTAAAAATGTGATTGAAAAAAACAACTTTTGTGAGTTCCTTAACGGATTTTATCTTTTCGTTTCCTCAGTCTTCAATTTCCTTAACAATATTTTGATTCGGAGAATAATACTCGGAGATAGAGAAACAGAGCCAGAGGGAGAGAGAGACAAAGGCAGATTTTTGCGGGTTTCTTTGTTTTCCTTTTCTTTCTCTGGTATGTTTTGTTTTCTTTATTCATAGTTTTTTTGTCCTGTTTACCTAATAGTATTTCATACATCTCTTCATCAATGTTTATCATTTTTATTTTAATTTTTCGATCGAGTACTAAACAAAAAAGAAAAAGGTAGGGAGTTCATGCAACATAAAACTATGGAAGTGTTGTGTTGTTTCCTGTGCTGAGTGATAAGTATAATATGAAATAGAAAAACAACTTTTAAGTTCAATGGATAATTAGAATTTATCTGGCTAAATAAGTGAAAAAGAAGCCATTATGCTTAAATTAGTGTGAATAAATGGAATTTTTTTGGGAATGAGGGGGTTGTAAATGCAGAATTGGAGGCAAAATATTGTTACTCTGGAAGTGGGTTTTCTGACTGCTGTTGACATCAAATACTATGGGCTTCATAAAGTATTGATTTGATGATGAAAAAAGAAAAGTAGAAAAAAAACTTTGTGAGAGTGAAGAAAACATGAATTAAAGAATGTTAGAGAGAATAGAATATAAATCAAGAACTTCCATCAGGTAAATAATATTAGAATATCCAACTAAATTACACTAATAAATTCTCTACATAAAGGAGAGCATGCCTCATGTTGTTCGTCTTTTTTTACAAACAAGAATATGCCAAATGTAATTTTTTTGGGTCTAATTAATTTTATGTTCATGCCTCCATGACCACATGCATCAACTATTACATGTAGCTTGAAATGTGTAATCCACACTACATATTGAAGATGATATAGCTTGTATTTGGTGGGAGGACTTTAAAATTCCAGTATAGTCTGCCTCCAATCATCTATTAAAGTTAATGTAATAATTCTACTCATGCACTGTCTCATGCTTTCTTCCTGAAGATATATGTTTTCCCTCTCTTGAACATGTTGACTATTAAAGGGGTTGGTTGAGATAATATACATATATTGCATAACACAATTAGATAATATTTTTAATTTAATCGGGGCAAGCATGAACTAATAGAGGACTATGTTTGCAGACGTCAACAACAGTTCGCTTCCTTATTACTCTAAACAAGAAAGAAGAAAGACATCATGTCATCTAACAATTGGAGCAATGAATCTAGCTAGATGGAACGAATAACGCATATGGAGCAAAGAATGCACATGAAATTGTTGGAATTTGTTTTGGTAAAATGAGTGTTGACCCGATTTTGACCAAATATTTAAGTGGTTTCCATTAGTGAAAAATAAAATTAAATTATTTGTAAAAAATCTACTAAGAGACCACTAGCTTGTAGCTCGAGTGGTATCAATCACCCTGTGTAAGGGTATTAACCAGGGTTCGAACCCTGTATCTCTCAGTTTCTTTGAAATTTATCACATCCCCTCCAACCAGTAGTCCCAACTTATAAAAAAAAATCTACTAAGAGAGTAGATGAGAATAGCATTTGGAATTTCTCAAAACCAATTCCGGGTGAATGAGAAATTAATGCTAGAAGTTAGCCACTTAAAACTAGAAAATGGTATGAAAAATGAAAAATGTGGGAAAGGAGAAATATTCCATCCCACATAGAAAGAGAAGGCAAAGTTTGTTCATTTTATAAATCCCAAGTTGGACTTATGGGTTTAGGCTCTTGGGGGCACCCAAGTTTTTAAAGGGGTGAGGTCTTACATGCTTGTGGGTTTGGTTCAAAGCACATGCGCCGTCGCCGACCGGCCCGGGCCGTGGGCCCTTATTCTTTTTGGACCAAAAACCTTTAAAATTAATTAATTAATTTTAATTAATTAATTAAAGAATTTCCAACTGAAGTGTTCGCAACCAAGCACGGGCACGCGCACGGGTTTTTCGTCAAGTTAAAACTTTGCTCTTTCGTTCGCAACCAAGCACGGACACACGCACGGGCCGTGCGCCAAGTCGTGCGTTGATGCAAACATCTGGAGAGATGCACCTGTTCGAGAAACCAGTGCATCTTTTGGCTATAAACATGTCTTTCCGAGCCAAAAGACTTAATATTTCCATACGGGCACTTGATGCCTATAAATAAGAACCTCCCGCAGATGAAAACAACACGAAATTACAAGCCTAAAATCGAGTTATTTGCATCAGCATATTTATTTCCTTCCCGTTCAAAGCTTGAAAGCCTTAAACACTTTCTGTTCGCTGGTAGTTCAGTTTTTGCAAGTGTTGCTAAATCGAACTCGTTCAAGTCGTTGTATCTTAGGGACGAACGTCGGAACCGTAAGCACTTCGAATACTGGGCATTTTCGTCATGTGGATACTGTATCTAATACAGGCATCAACTCAATCCAAACACTTAGCCATTTTTTCAGAAACAATAAACATTCATTATCCAACAATCACAAGACAAAAAATTACGTTTCTGTTTCAAGACGATGGCTTCCATTTTGTTCACTCTGGCGTCGACTTCAAACGCTGGCAACAAAAGATGTTGTTCTACTTGATAACCTTGGGTCTGTCCCGTTTTCTGAAGGAGGACCCCCTACCGTTGGCAATGAAGAATCCGACAACCAATGGAGAATCGCTGTGGATGCTTGGCATAACAACAATTTTCTCTGTTGGAACTACGTTTTGAACAGGCTAGATGACACACTCTATAACGTATATAGTTCGTTCAAAACATCAAAAGAGTTGTGGGACTCTTTGGAGAAGAAGTACAAAACGGAAGATGCCGGCACAAAGAAATTTGTTGTCGGGAAATTTCTAGAGTACAAGATGGTTGACACCAAGACGTTGATCAGCCAAGTCCAAGAAATTCTGATCATACTTCACGACTTAGTGTCTGAAGGGAGGATTCCGAACGAGTCCTTTCAAGTGGCTGCAATAATCGAACAATTGCTGCCATTGTGGAAGGATTTCAAGAACTACCTCAAGCACAAGTGCAAAGAGATGGGGCTTGAGGATCTAATCATTCGGCTTCAGATTGAGGAAGACAACCGAAAATTAGAAGTGAAGTCCAATAAGTCTGGAATGGAGGCAAAGGCCAATCTGGCTGAAGCGAGCACTAGCAAGAAACGCAAGCACTTTGAAAAAGACAAGGAAAAAGCCAAAAAATTCAAGGGGAATTGGTACAACTGTGGCAAACCGAACCACATGGCTAAGGATTGCCGACACCCAAAAAAGGGCAATCAAAGTGGCAACCAACAAGCCAATGTAACGGAGGACAAGTCTGTTCCAATAGACATGTCAGAGCTCGATCTCACTGTCATTATGTTTGAAGCCAATATGGTGGATAACCCAAGGGAGTGGTGGATAGATACCGGGTCTACTCATCACATTTGTGTCGATAGGGAGATGTTCTCCTCCTACACTCCGATAAATGGAATAAAGTTTTTCATGGAAAACTCTTCGACTTCCAACATCGTGGGGCATGGCAAGGTTGTGCTCAAGATGACTTGGAAAAAAGGAGCTTACGCTTGTGGATGTCTTTGCATGTCCCTGGATATCCGCAAAAAAATTAGTTTCCGGTCCTTTGCTTAGTAAGGTCGTGTTTAGACTAGTGTTTGAGTCCGACAACTTTGTAATGACCAAGAATGGTCAGTTTCTTTGTAAGGGCTACCTTGATAAGGGGCTTTTTAAGATGTCTGTAATGTCTGTTTTCCGCCAAGAGGGGACGAATAAAACTATTACTTCAGTTTACTTGTTGGATTGTTCTGATTTATGGCATGATAGATTAGGACACGTAAACTTCAACACAATTAAAAGGTTAGTGAATCTGGAATTAATACCTATGTTTAAAATCATTTCACAAGACAAATGCGAAATTTGTGTTGAAGCAAAATTGGCCAAAGCACCATTACATTCGATAACGAGAAGTACCAAACCACTCGAGTTAATTCATACAGATGTATGTGATTTAAAACTTGTGCAAACTCGAGGTGGGAAAAAGTATGTTATAACGTTTATTAAGGATTGCACAAGATATTGCTATGTATATCTTTTGAAAAGAAAAGATGAAGCTTTAGTAGCTTTGAAAACTTATAAGAATGAAGTTGAAAATCAGCTTAATTTGAAAATTAAGATGATTCGAAGTGATAGAGGCGGAGATTATGTTGCTCCGTTTGAAGAATTTTGCTCGAAAGCGGGTATAATTCATCAAACGACTGCTCCCTACTCACCTCAATCAAATGGAGTTGCAGAACGAAAAAATCGTACTCTTTAAGGAGATGATGGCTGCGATGTTAATAATTTCTGGCTTACCTCAAAACTTGTGGGGGGAAGTCATACTTTCTGCAAACTACATTCTTAATAATATCCCACACAAAGGTAAAAACGAAACTCCATATGAGTTATGGAAAGGACATAAATCGTCATATAAATAACTCAAAGTGTGGGGTGTTTGGCTAAA
The DNA here is from genome assembly GCA_016081115.2 of Rehmannia glutinosa. Taxonomy (NCBI): domain Eukaryota; kingdom Viridiplantae; phylum Streptophyta; class Magnoliopsida; order Lamiales; family Orobanchaceae; genus Rehmannia; species Rehmannia glutinosa. The sequence goes on along the minus strand of JABTTQ020000194.1, from coordinate 72,070 downwards.
GTCGAAGTACCTAAGACGAAACAAGTTAGAATCGGTCCGAAGATGATCGAATGTGCTTTCATTGGATATGCTAATAATAGTAGTGCATATCGCTTTTTAGTGCACAAGTCAGCTATTCCTGATATAAATGAAGGTATGATCATTGAATCAAGGAATGATTTATTCTTCGAGAATATCTTTCCGAACAAAGAAAGGAAAGAAGAAAGTTCGAGTAAACGATTTATGAAACTACAAGGTTACCGCAAAGTGATGATGAAGAGGAACCAAGATGTAGGACAAAAGTAGCTAAGTCTTTTGGTCCTGATATTCTAACTTATATGTTAGAAAATGAACCAAGAACTATTCAAGAAGTGTTGGCTAGTCCAGAAGCTCCTCTCTGGAAAGAAGCTATCAATAATAAAAAAGATTCCATCATGCAAAATCATGATTGGGAGTTATTCGATCTCCCACTGAGTTGCAAACCTTTGGGATGCAAGTGGATCCTTAAAAGAAAGTATAAAGTAGATGAATCTATAGACAAGTACAAAGTCCGTTTGGTAGCTAAAGGGTTTAGACAAAAGGAGGGATATGACTTTTTTGATACATATTCTCCTGTTACGAGGATTACGTCCATTCGTGTTCTTCTTGCTATTGCAGCCTTGCATAACCTTGAGATACATCAAATGGATGTTAAGACTGCCTTCTTAAATGGTGAGCTTGAAGAGGAGATCTATGTGGAACAACCCGAGGGGTACGTTGCACCCGGTCAAGAGCGAAAGATGTGTAAACTTATTAAGTCACTTTATGGACTAAAACAAGCACATAAGCAATGGCATGAAAAGTTTGACTCGACTATGAAGTCAAACGGTTTCAAGATCAACGAATGTGACAAATGTATCTATATTAAATGTACTACAAATGATTACGTCATAATATGCCTTTATGTATATGATATGTTGATTATGGGTAGTAGTCATGATTTAATCGTGAATATTAAGAACATATTAAAGAATAACTTTGACATGAAAGATATGAGATTATCTGATGTTATATTAGGGATTAAAATCTCTAGAACTTCAGATGGTGTCTTGTCACAATCCCATTATGTTAAAAGCATACTTAGAAAGTTTAATGCTTTTGATAGTCCTCCGGCTAAGACACCTGTAGATCTAAGTCTACACTTGGCCAAGAATAGAGGCGAACCAGTTTCTCAGCTGGAATATGCAAGGGTAATTGGCAGTCTGATGTACTTAATGAATTGTACACGTCCAGGCATTGCATATCAGTGAGTAAGCTAAGTAGGTTCACAAGTAACCCGAGTACGAATCACTGGAAAGCCATGACAGTATTAGAAAGATACTTTATGGAATAATTTATATAAGATATCCAACAGTATTAGAAAGATATTGTGATGCCAATTGGATATCAGACACAAAAAACTCCAAGTCCACAAGTGGATATGTTTTCACAATAGGTGGAGGAGCAGTGTCATGGAAGTCTTCTAAGCAGACGTGCATAGCTCGATCCACTATGGAATCCGAGTTCATTGCTTTAGACAAAGATGGAGAAGAAGTAAAATGGCTTAGAAACTTCTTAGAGGATATTCCTTGTTGGAATAAGCATGTGCCTGTTGTTTTGATACATTGTGATAGTCAATCAGCAATTGGAAGGGCACAAAGTAGTATGTATAATGGTAAGTCTAGACATATACGTCGAAGACACAATACCATTAGATAATTGATTTCGAATGGGATTATTTTGGTTGACTACGTGAAATCAAAGGAAAACCTTGCGGATCTACTTACGAAAAGTATAAATCGAGATTAATTGTATAAACTGTTAAGGGGAATGGATTTAAAATCCACAAACTAAAGAATGTTGATAACGGTAACCCAACCTTGTGAATTGGAGATCCCAAGACCTTGGTTTAATGAGACAACTAAGTTATGAATGTTCAGTTGAATACTTGAAAAATGTGTTAGCTCATTCCCGAAACTTCCAAGTGAATTAAAAACCTGCTGAATGTGGTGAGGTTAAGTTTAAGACTTTTAATGATTCCTATACCGAAAGGTGGAGTATGGCAGGATACTCTTCACTAGGAGATCACCTATATAAGCGAGAAGTAATGGTCGCTTCAAAGAAACACTTATGAATCTAAGATTTGGTCCAGGGCCGAAATAGACACAACGTGAGAACAACAAGTGTTATAATTGTTATTGTGTAAGCATTGTTGTCTCAGTTTACACAAACAGCTGAGTAGTTCAAGACATCGCGTCACTAAGCAGCTAGTAAATCCGATAGTATTTTACTAAGGAAGGTCAAAGCCACAAGCTACCTATCCAGATACAATAACAATTCGCCGAGACTTTCAAGCGAATCTGCATACACGCATGTATTAATTTTATTCATGTGGGGGATTGTTGGAATTTGTTTTGGTAAAATGGGTGTTGACCCAATTTTGACCAAATATTTAAGTAGTTTCCATTAGTGAAAAATAGAATTAAATTATTTGTAAAAATATTACTAAGAGAGTAGATAAGAATAGCATTTGAAATTTCTCAAAACCAATTCCGGGTGAATGAGAAATTAATGCTAGAAGTTAGCCACTTAAAACTAGAGAATGGAATGGAAAATGAAAAATATGGGAAAGGAGAAATGCTCCATCCCACATAGAAAGAGAAGACAAAGTTTGCTAACTTTATAAATCCCAAGTTGGACTTATGGGTTTGGGCCCTTGGGGGCACCCAAGTTCTTAAAGGGGTGGGGACGTACATGCTTGTGGATTTGGTTCAAAGCGCACAGGCGCGTGCGCACTGCCGCCCGCCCGCCCACCGGCTTGGCCCGGCCCAGCCCTGGTCCGGGACGTGGGCCTGGGCTTGGGCTTCAAGGCCATTATTCTTTTTGGACCAAAAACATTTAATATTAATTAATTAATTAAAGAATTTCCAACTGAAGTGTTCGCAACCAAGCACGGGCAAACGCACGGGTCGTGCGTCAAGTCGAAACTTTGCTCTTTCGTTCGCAACCAAGCACGGGCATACGCACGGGTCGTACGTCAAGTCGAAATTTTGCTCTTTCGTTCGCAACCAAGCACGAGCACACACATGGGCCGTTCGCCAGGTCGTGCGTCGATGCGAACATCTGGACAGATGCACCTATTCGAAAAACAAGTGCATCTTTTGGCTATAAACATGTCTTTTCGAGCCAAAAGACTTGATCTTTCCATACGGGCACCTGATGCCTATAAATAAGAACCTCATATTGATGAAAACAACACGAAATTACAAGCCTAAAATCGAGTCATTTGCATCAGCATATTGATTTTCTTCCCGTTCAAAGCTTAAAAGCCTTAAACATTTTCTTTTCGCTGGTAGTTCGGTTTTTGCAAGTGCTGCTAAATTGAACTCGTTCAAGTCGTTGAATCTTAGGGACGAACGCCGAAACCATAAACACTTCGAATACGGAGCGTTTTCATCTTGCGGATACTATATCTAATACTGACCCGACTCAATCCAAACACTTAGCCATTTTTTCCAAACAAGAAACCTTCTTTATCCAACAGAAATGTGTGTCAGAGATTGAGTATTCAAGTGATGAAGAAACTCAACAAAGTATCAAGAACAAGTAGACAAAAATTCTCATATATTCGAGTAAGAAAAAAGCAATGACAATTGCCAAAATCAAAGAAGATGTTTGATGATACTGCAATTGTGGAGCAACTTTCCCTTTATATGTAATTTATGGTGTTCATGGGCCTATCATGATCATTTTAAGCAATTTAAGTTTTAGACAAAAAATAATTGACATACTTTGGGTATGTATGGATGCGTTTTTAAATGAAATTTTCTACTTTCCAACTATTCCAAAAAATAAGTTTATGTTTGTTTAGAAAATTCTCAATAGAAATAAAGTCATTTCCAGTTTTCATCTTTTTATGGAAATATTCTTTTGAAAACACAATCAAACAATTTTTCACCATAATCAAGCAAATCTATGTGAAAATACACTACAATCACGCAAATCTATGTCAAAAATACATTCAAAAAAATATAACCAAACATATTTTTATTTCTAAATAGAAATTCAGACAACAAACTAAACGTTTTCTCAAGTCTCAAACGTAAACCAATAAAGTTTAAAAATTCATTTTCCAACACTGAAAACTGGAAATTTTACTTGGAAACACATTCATACATCCCCTTTAAGTTGTTTGTTATAATTCGAAAGATGACATTGAAGTTTTTTTTATTGTTTATTGATATATTTTTGGAATTGGCGTGAGCCGCGAGGCTTGATGAAATTTCAAAATGACATGATTCGACTTTTGCATATGTACTTTCTGATTCTTTTATCGTGGCTGGTTTAAGTTAAGATTTAGGAACAAGTTGACTTGGAATTAATCAAATCATCCAGGTCACGTGCAACGCACGTGTATCTTACTAGTATCTTTAAATGAGTGAATATTCTACCTGTTATCGTTCTACCTAGTTGGAACCAAAATCGCACAAAATCAAAACTTAAGGATCAAAATTGTACAAATTAGAATCTTAAACGATGAAAATTGCTACACAAAAATTTAGTGGACTAAATTTTTTAGCCCCTATAATTACTTGACCAATTTTGGAACTAAGGCTTTGAGAAAAGATAACGGAAGAGCAACAACGACAGATCTTAAAAAATAAATAATATATGAGCAAGTCTCTTGTGAGACGGTCTTACGGATCTAAATCTGTGAGACGGACCTCCTAAGGGCTCCGTTTTGAGAACATGAACCATGAAAATAAATTTAAAAAGAGAAAATTGCACTTATGGTCCCATAAGAAAATGCATCAAACATTTTTAGTCTCATGTTTGCTTTTTTGGTCCTAATACATTTATTTTAGCACATTTAGTCTCATACGATTCATAAAGTTGCAATTTTAGTCCCAAAACTAACGAAAAACTTAACTAACTGTTAACTCAATTCCTATGGGACCAAAAGTGCATTTATCTCAAAATTAATCAAATAAAAGATTTTTTTTTGAAAAATATGAAAAATTGTCTAATAAATCTGAAAATTATTTCAATAAAATTATTTCAATTTATTAAAAAAATTATATTAAAAACCAAAATTATTGAAAAATCTAAAAGTTAAAATATATAAAATCTAATAATTTGTTTAAAAACTAAAAAATTAATAAAAATCGAAATTATTTTCTCCAAATATTATAAAAATAAAATATGGAAATTGTTGAAAAAATATAAATCATATTTTTTAAAAAAATTACATTTATTTAAAATATTTAAAAATATTTTAATTCCATAATAAAAAAACTCAAAACTCTTTTTTAAATTTTGAAAATTGTTTTAAAAAATTCTAGATTTTCTAAAAAATTCATATTTTAATATCCCAGTTTTGGGACAATTTTAAGACTTTTAAACAAATTTTGGATTTTTTAAAAACAAATTTCAGTATTTTCTTTCATTTTTAGATTTTTTAAAACATTCTTTTCTGTAAAAAAGTTCTATGTTTTTATCCGTATTGTAGTTTATAAAAAAAAAATCAGATTTTTGGATTTTTTTTCAAAAGTTTTTAGTTTTTAATCCATTTTTTCAGATTTTTAGATAAATTCCATATTGTAAATTATTTTCCAGATTTTTAATTTTATATTGATTCATTTTTAATATTTGAAGTAATTCTCAGATTTTAACACAACTTTTAGTTTTTTAAACAAAATTTCAGATTTTTAAAATATCCTTTAGTTTTCAAAACAACTTTTTGTTTTAGAATTTTAAAATATTTTAAATAAATTTCAATTTTTTTAAAAATTAAAAAAATGTATTGTTTTTAACAATTTTCATATTTACTCTTTGTAATTTTGGGATTTTCAAATAACTTCAATTTTTTTTTAAAAAAAACAAATTATTAAATTCTTTATATTTTAATTTTCAGATTTTAAAATAATTTTCAGATTTTTTAATAATTTTTTAATAAATTGCAAATAATTTTAAAATTTATTGTAATAATTTTCAAAATTGTTTGACAATTTTTAAGATTTTTCAAATAATTTTTTTAATTAATTTTCGGATAAAGACACTTTTGGTCCCGTAAAAATATAATTAATGGTCAGTTAAGTTTTCCGTTAGTTTTAGGACTAAAATTACAACTTTTGGATCATATGGGACTAAATATGCTATAAAATATCAATTGGGACCAAAAATGCAAATTATGGGACTAAAATTGCTTGACCCTTTTTCATATGGGACCAAAAGTGCAATTTCCTCAATTTAAAAATAATAACGAACCATAAAGAAACAAAAATAAACCCTAAAAACATAAACCATGAAGAATAAACCCGAAAAACAAAAATAAACCCAAAAAATAAAAAATAAACCCTAAAAAAAACTAAAAATCCTAAAAACCCAACTCAATTAAAAATAAACCCAAGAAACAAAATAAATCCTAAAAAAATAAATATAAACCCTAAGAAAAATAAAATTTGAAAAAAAATAAGTTTTAAAACTTTGTGTAAGGGCTCCGTCTCAAACAAGTTTTTGTCATAATATATTGCTCATTGTACAGTCAAAATGCAAACTGAAAAGAAAATAGATCTTGGCTGCAAAACAAGCTCTTCAACCTTCATTTTGTGTGGGCTGATTGCGAAACAGAAGCAAAACTATGGCTACCACCAAAGACACTCCAATCAGCCCAGCCACCAAAGTCTCCCCAGATAGCACTCCAGAAGAATACGAAAGAGTCGATGGAGTTTTCAAAAATACGGGAGCTTATCGTCCATTAAAACCAGAACATAATGTCAAGGACTCATTCTCCAACCTTGTGGGTGGAGTTCTTAAAGTCATTTCCGTTGAACGGGGCAAAATCTCGTGCTCACTTACTGTCAAAGCTCCCCTTGTGGTACGCACCCCTTTCTGTGTAGTTGTTTTTTATTTTCTGATTTTTTTTTTTTTTTATTTTTAAAAATTGGGTGGGGGTTATTTTGTTGAGTGGCAGCTAGTATTTGAATTTTTATTTTTTTGTTGTTTGTTGAAAGTTCTGTTGGGTTGTTAAGAAAATTCAAGAAGAAAAAAAAATGGTTAGGGTATCATTTGGCTGCTTTTTCTTGGATTAATTTTCAGAAATTTGAATCACTAGGGTGAAGTGGTTCCATGGGTTTTGAAGAAAATTAGAGAAAGTGAATTGGAAATTTGGGGAAAACTGTTGAGCACATATTTTGATGCTATATTGAATTCCTGTTCTTTATGTAATGCTTATTTAAAAAGGATAAACACGTACCCATATACAATATAATAGGTTTTTCTTTTTTTGTTAACTATAAATGGAACTTCTTGTGATTATGATTAGAATGGTTCTGAAAAGGGATCAACTCTGAGCTTCAACTGCAGAAGTTTGTGTTGTCATGGCGATTAATCCAAATTCGATCCCTCGTGAGTGCGTGTCCCTTTCCCTGCTATCTATCAGTGTACTTTAAAGAAAAAATGGTTTGGAAAAAGGAAATTATGCTAATGGCTTTAACTCATAAGAATTTTTCTGCTCCTAAAATGGTAGTAAATTCTGGTAGTAGTTAGTAATTTCATCTTCTCCATTTTTCTTTTATTCAGAGTTTAGTTGTTGATTTAGAGGTATCAAGTGCGGATTATTTTCAATATCTTAATGGTGAATTTTCGTTTGATTTGGTTAATTGAACATTTAGAATGCTTATGGTGGACTGCATGGAGGTTCAGTTGGGGCTTTGGCTGACAGGGTTGCAATTGCTTGTGCTAGAACAGTGGTTGGAAAAGACAAAGATATCTTCCTTTCAGAACTGAGCATCTCATATCTCTCTGCTGCTCCAAAAAATGTAAAATCTTTATCCAACTTTCTCATTTTAATGACATGGATTAATGGATGTTCCTTTTGCTATGTACAGTGCTTCTTGTTGTGCCTTGTTCTCTGAAATATACTGAGTGGCATGCAGTGCTGTGTCTTAATTTTTTGCCACTTGTAAGGCATAACTGCAAAATTGGTCCCGTAACTATAGGGGGTTAGCAATTTCGATCATATAAATATTTTAAGTAGCAATTTTGATTCCATAAGATTTTGATTTCGTAAGTTCTAAGTTGTGCAATATTGGTCATACAAGTTCTGATTTTGTGCGATTCTGGTCTCAACTGGATGTTTCAATATTTTATATGTTCCCCAAACGCCCATCCGTTACCCAAAATATCCAAAATACCTATGGCCGTTAAAAGTTACGGGACTGAAATTGCTATTTTGACTAAAGGATAAAATCGTTAAGAACCGAAACTGCCACATCAAGAAATTATAGGACTAAGATTGCAACCCCTAAGTGTTAGAGGACTAAAATTGCAATTAAGCCCCATTTGTAAAAGCCTATGACTGCAGATTGCTTTTATGACCCTGCACTAAATTTCAACAAAAAAGCATATAATTACCATCAAGATACTTCGGAAAGTGGCTTAGTAGTATGGCGATTCCTTCGCCATTTACCTCACTTATCAGTTTGAGTCTTATAAGGTAACATTTTTTCCCGGTCATGCTTTTACTGTTTTCCCTTTTTCAGGAGCACTCAAAGTTCATTACGTCAATCACTACCAGAACACGAAGCTCACTGATAAAAAAAACGCATGTTTCCTTTACAATATAGATTTACATTCAGTAAATCCAATAATCTCTCGACTCTGTTGAGTGAAAACATAGATGTGCTCTAAGGGTGGAAGCTCTGAATTTAATATGGACCACATACTATATGTCTACCATGTGTTAGATACTGGGGACACATTTTATAAGGTTACCTTTATATAGTAATAATCTGTGTTGGGGTGGAGTGAGCTCAGCTGGTTTTAAACTTTGGACTGCGTTAATGGTATAACCGAATTGAGTAGTTACAAATATAAATACTGTTTAAGCTTGTTTGAATTTCTAACGAAGCTTCAAGAATTGTGTTTGAGTTTGGTTTGATTATTAATCTAATCGAGCATGAACGAGCTTTAGTCGAGCCGAATACGAATTGAGATGGAGTAGCTTGATAATTTTATACATATTTTATTGTTTTACTAATCAAGCCGAGCTCGAGCCGAGCTTTATATCTTATCGAATGTAAAAATGTGTGAAGCTTGGTTCATTATTTTAATAAACCAAACTCAAATGAGCTTTTAACGACCGATCTCTCACCGAGTATTGAGTAGTTTGGTTTGCCTTCCAGCCCTAACTGCAATAACATCGTTTTCCTTTTTGGCAGACTATTCTCATTGTTATGCATATTTTTTCTTGACCTGAGATTCTGTCACAGGTTGAAGTAGTCATTGATGGGTCTGTGATAAAGAGTGGGAAGAATCTGACAGTAGTTGAAGTCATTTTCCGACTTAAGGAATCAGGACGATTGGCGTTCACGAGTCGCGCTACATTCTACAATATGCCCGTTTCAAGTTTGTGAACCACTCTAGTTGAACGTTAAACTCAAATGTCTCAGAATCTAAATTTGCCTGGTAAATGTTCCATGCATTTTTATATCATTTCCTCGATAATAAAATATAGGTTCTTGTGGAGGTGTGTAATTTATATGATAATTTCATACATTAAACTCATGTAACGGTTTTTCGCATAGTGTTGATCATGCAATTTAGTTAACGTAGATTAGATATGCTAAATCAAATTTAAAGTTTACATCAATAGAATGTAATCTGGCAATGCATCTTAGGAGAATTGAACTCGTTTGAAATTGGATTATCTTCCAGTGTTATTAGAATGATGTTGTACTTGTTTACAAATTGAGACCAGCCAATGATGATTAATCTTGTGTATATATTTTACTGAATTTCAGTTGCTATTATGTGCGGAACCATTTTCAGTTAAATAATTTACACATTGTACTTTTACCATTGTCTACTGCACAGTTCTGGGGTTGCTAAAACCTTTTGGAGTCCTCAAGGAAAAATGTATGTTTGGGAGCTGATAGAGTGAAAGATTGTAGTCACATTATTGAATTATTGCGTAAACGTATGTTAGTGTTAGTCTCTCTTGAACTTTCCAGTTCATCAGAAAACAAAGGAGAGCGAAAAAAGTGTTAATGGAGTTGTTCATTTTCCTTTGCTAGCACTAGTTAACAGGGAGTGAATTCTTTATACTTGAGAGTAGAGGTGTCAAAAATCAGCCCTGCCCAATCACGGGGCTGGTCATGCCGCAATTTCACAGGCCCGAAAGGAAATGTGGCTATTTTCCCCAACAGATTTTGCCCATATGTCAAAACTCGATACAATTTACTTGTCATTTTGAAAGCATGGGCCAGATTGAGCTCCAAAAATGGTGGCCGAAGGAATTTAGACCTGGCCTGACACAATTTTTCCTTGTGGCCAGGCGGGCTGGCCCAACCCATTTGACAACTCTACTTGAGAGTGAAGACTGATCTGAGATCAATTTTGTAATTTTCGAGTTGCTTATTTTTTCTGCTATTACAATCAGGATATACTATAAACATTACTTTGAGATTTAGCTTAATTACAAAAGAAGTCAGTTTATCTTTGAAATTACTAAAAAAAAAAAGAATGAATTATATCCCTTAGGACCCCCATTGCCCTTGCCCTAGAGCTTTGTAGAGGAGGTGAATTGCGGGATGTGCCTCAACAAGTGGTGTTACCCAAAAACCTTCAGTGACAATGCTGATGAACTCCGCCGTGAATTTAATCGAGCACCACCTTCTTCGCCGAACACCTGCAAAATGGGGGCCGAATGGTTGCTCTGACGTACCCACTCCGACGCTCAAGTCATATAGTATTCAAAGAGGAGGAAGGACAAGTTAAGTATAAAGTGAGACATCAAAAAATGCATAAAAAAAAATAACCAATACCTGAGTGATGGGTATTTATAGGACATTAGGACATACAATTAGGGTTTTCGGATTTCTAGGAAACAGTTATAAGAATCATGGACTTAGTTATCAAATCTTATCTAATTAACAAGTTTATGCCACGTCATCGTTTATCCCGAATTCTTATACAGTAGTCAATCCCGAGCTCCTTTAAGAGACTTCTACAAGTTGAGCCTCAAATATGGCCTTATCGACCCCTCCAATCCTGCCAAGTAATGACACATAGATGACTATACCGAGCCCCAGTATACAATCATTAGCTCGGCCTATTCTATGCATAATCAACAAGTTAGGGTCCCGAACTACAATAAACCGAGTCATCACACAAGAAATCCTCCTACATCTTGTTCTGAGGGAATTCGAACCTCCATGTTAGGTGCCAGCAAGCAGACAACACGTCACTCAGGTCCTTTATCGTTGAGTTATGCCTCGAGGCATCTTTTGAAATTAATAATTTTGGAGTTACTTCGTTTTTTCTCCTATTACAATAAAGATATACTATAAACATTACTTTGGATTTGGCTTAATTACAAAAGAAGTGATCGATTATCTTTTGAAATTACGATATCCCCTTTAGATTGGTTTTAAAAAAGTTCAAGCAAACTCAAAACTTAAGGTGGTGTTTGTCATACATCACGATTATTAAAAATTAGGGGAAAAAAATTTAAGCAACCTGAACTTTGGCACTTTTTACACTTTGCAACCTAGTTTATTTTCTTGTCAACTAACGACCTGAACAAAACGTGTTCTGCAGGTAACAACCTACAGGCTGCCGGAGTTAGAATATTCGGAGAATATTCGCTCACGTGCCACCCATGTGAGATTCTGAAGGGCAATTTTGATTTTCCATGTTAACATTGATATTTCTTGCTGGTTGTTTGCACGTGAGAGAAACGTGACTTTGAGACTTTCCATTTCCCCAAATTAGATGTTAGGGTTTTTCTTCCCCAAAAGTTCTCTTGGCGATTTCACCGAATCTTGAAAAAATTATTGTTGCTTTGAAGTGATCTTCATCATCCACATTATTTTCGAGCTTCGAGCTCTACGCATTACACCATGGGGTGGGCTATTCGAGATCGCAACAAAATGTTCCTCCTGGAAAACCATGCCCTGACTATGGTATATTTTTCTCTATTTTGAAATTGTTTCATGTGGTTGGGTGTTGTTTTTATTAAAATATGTATAATGTTGGCATTCTGGGGTACACACTGAGTAAGAAATATTATTTTTGTTCGTTTTTTGTGCAAAAAATCAGCAAACAAATATTTTTAAGTGTTATTGTTTTGTTTTTCTTTGATTCAAAGTGTGCTTTTGTCTGAGTGTATTTTGTTGTAATGTAACAGGTCCTCATTTTCAACATTACACTATTAGAATGCACCATTCGAGATATTTTCTCAGAATAGGTAGTACTTACTATATAGGAGAAAAAATGGGGGTGAATCACATAGACTATTGTGATCCTGATGAAATTTCTATCGACTTAGGGTTAAATGGGATTAGAGCTTTTCATTGTAGTCAGGCTGGGGTAAATGACTGCAGTAAAATGTTTGTTTTAAGAAATGATAATGATGCATTGAATTTTATTAATTTCATTGATGAAGATAGAATGGTTGGGATCTTTGTTGAACATGAAGAAGGTGTTGTTGGGTGCTTGGTGTCTGAACATAGAGAAATTATTCCTAGTTGTGATGAGGAAGATCTTTCTAATATTCATGAGCCACTAAATTTTATGGGTGATACTGATTATAATGTGGATGAAAATGAAGGGGTCAAGACAAATAATTTTGAAGTGGATGATAAACAACTTAGTAATAGTGATTGTGAAAAGTCTATTGGTTATTATTCTTCAGTGTCAATGGGTTTTGTGGATAGTGAATGTGAGGGGTCTGATGAGGATGATATACTATTTGATGGTAGCATTGATCATGAAGTGGAATTGGGGGGTTTTTACATATGAATAAGTCACAAAATGAAGCTACTTGTAGTAAGTTAGGTGGTGATCAGGTCAAAAGTCCTAGGATTAAGGGTCATCATGTGTTCAATGATAAGATAGACAATAATGATCCAAAATTTGAGTTGGGCATGTATTTTCCTGACACAACATCATTTAGAAAGGTTGTAAGACAACATTTAATTAAATAAGGAAGAGATGTCAAATTCACAGTGAATCACAGATTTAAAGTTCAAGCAAAATGTTAGCATGAGAAATATTCTTGGATGATATATGCTTCTAAAGTTGCAAAAGAAGACAGCATTCAGGTCAAAACCTATAAAGGGAGGCACAAATGCCCTAGGTCACAGAGAATGGCACATGCTAATACTAGGTGGATAGCAAATTCTTATAAGGATAAATTATTGATTGATCCAAAGTGGCATGTTGACTCAATAATGACCATAATGCAAAAAGACATCAAATTGGTATTTAACAAGTGGCAAATGTACAGGGCTAAGAAAATGGTGTCTAAGTTGGGTAGTGGAACATATGTTGAAGAATATGGCATGTTGTGGTCTTATGCTGAGGAAATTAGGAAGTGTAATCCAGGGACAACTGTCAAGATAAAAAGCAAATTGGTGAGTGGAGAGCCACAATTTAAGATTCTATATATGTTGGGGCAGTTTGAAAAGAGGGTTGTTGGAGGGTTGCAGGACTGTCATTTGCTTGGATTGATGCCATTTGAAAACTGCATGTGGTGGGATTCTACTGAGTGCAGTGGGGTGGATGGAAACAACTGTATGTATCCATTTGCATATGCAGTTGTGGAAAAAGAGAAGAGGAAATCATGTGGTTGGTTTATAGAGTTGCTTAAGCAAGATTTGAACATTGAAAATAATTATCATTGGACAATAATATCTAACAAACAAAAAGGTTTGGTTGATGCCATTGAGGATTTAATGTCTGGATGTGAACACAGGTTGTGTTCAACATCTATATAGTAACTTTAAGATGACACATAAAGGGTTAGCTTTAAAGAATCCTTTGTGGAAAGTTGCCAGAGCAACAAGAGTTGTGGATTTCAATGGGACAATGGTTGAATTGAAGCAGAGGGATTTAGCTGCATATGAGTGGTTAGTGCAGAGGCCAACTAGTCAGTGGTCTAGGTCACATTTTAGTTGTCATTCAATGTGTGATAGTTGTTAAATGACATGTGTGAAAGTTTCAATGCCTTGATTTTGAGATCTAGGAACAGACCAATCTTGACTATGCTGGAGACAATTAGATTGATTTTGATGAAAAGAGTTTACACTAGAAGGGATCAATTAGCTAAGTATAATGGAGAGTTGTGTCCAAAAATTGTGAAACTGTTAGAAGAATTGAAGAAGAAATCCATGAACTTCATTGCACATTGGAATGGAGAGGACCAGTTTGAGATAGATTCTTGTTCTGGACAGAAGTTTAAGTTGCATTTGGGAGATAAAACTTGTTCATGCAGAAAATGGAAGTTGACTGAGATTCCTTGTGAGCATGCAATTTCTGGGCTTTACTTCCTGGGGCACACTCCAGAAGAATATGTAGCTCATTCGTACAAAAAAGAGACAGTTTTGAAGACATATGGGCATTTGATGGGTTCTTTGAACCCTTGTGATCAAATGGCCTGTGGTAGATGTGGAACCATTGATGCCTCCACTTATTTGAAGTTGCCTGGGAGACCAAAGAAACATGATAGGAGAAAACAACTAGATGAAGGGAAGGGGAAGAAGCTTCAAAAAACCAGTTTGGGTAGGAAAAGGATGACAATAACTTGTTCTATATGCCACAAACCCAACCACAATGCTAGGGGATGTCCACTCAAAAAAGAAAGCCAGCCTCCTAGCCCAGGTCTTGATGTACCTGCCCCACATACAGAAAAACAACAGCCAGTCAAAAAGGTACTAAAAGTTTTAGTTATTTGATGCTAAAAATTCTTATTTTTATGATATGTCTAATTGATGCTACTATTTGTTATTTGATTTGTCCCAAATAGATGCAAAAAAAGGAAGCTTGAATTTTTGGATGAAGCTTGTGCAGCCCCATAAACTCAGCCCAAGACTCTTGGTTTAAGGTCTAAATTGAAGGTAAATTACTTTGCTAGTATTAAGTACTAGATTTTATTCTTGCTTCCAAGTAACATAAATTATTTTTTGCATATTAGGTTCACAAGAAACAAGAGGAAGTAGTTGCCTCCCAAGTTTCAGTCAATAGTGGGAAAGAAAGAAGCAAAAAGGCTAAAAATTAAGAATGTAAACAAAGCCGCTTGGAGACCACCGGGAAGAAGCTCCTTGACTCAGAATGCTACATTTTCAACAAAAAGTGGTCAACTATCAAACAAGAAAAAAGTGCAATCTGAGGAAGAAGCTCCAATTTTAGGATCATATTACATAGTTTTGGGAGATAATTAAGTTGCATTTGGGATCATATTTTTGTGAAATGCATAGTTGCTTAAGACAGTATTTTCTGGCTACTTTTGTTTTGGGTTTGGCATTTAGGATCAAATTTTATGTGGCTGCGTATTTAAGACAGTATTGGCACTTTTGTTATGGGTTTGGCACTTTTGTTCTGGCTACTTTTGTAATGAACCATGCATTATGTGAAATGAATAGGTGCTTAAGAGGGTATTTTTTTGGCTATTTTTGTAATGAAACAAGCTCCAGTTTTATGTTTGCTGCTTTTGCTTAGCATAACTAATGCAATAACATATAGATTACATAAGAATACAACTGACATAATGGATAATGTCCAAATTCATAACATAATTGAAAAGTTGAATTTGGTACATTTCAACTTCAACTAACTATTTTGCCACCACCTAACATCATCACCTACAATTAATCCAACCAACTATTCCTCCAAGAACTACAATCATCCGAGAACTCCATCCACTAATACAATTACGAAATGAAATAGAAGATGATCATCCAAGAAACAACAAGAGCCGGCCACAACTTCCTCATCTTGGACTGCTTCTTTTTCACTTCCTCTTCAAGTTTTTTCACTTCCTCTTCAAACTTGTTACATTTTTTAGCAGCCCGGGTATGATTTGCCGAGATCGACTGCACATTGGTGGGTCAATCCAATTAAAATAAGTGCATCCCCCAACCTCCTATAACAATAATAATCAACTGAAATTAGTCACAAAATTGCAAATTTCCAGTAAAGTACCAAACAATTACCAAAATTGCTATAACCATAAATCAACAGAAATTAGTAAATATAAAACATCAATTACTATAAAATACCAAAATTGCAAATTTTCAGTAAATAATTTAACCACAAAAAGGGAAAGGGGGAAATTAGGGTTTCCAATTTCAATTACTTATTCGAAATTGCTTTCAAGCAGAGTATCTCCTCCCGGGGTTGAGTTTGGTCGATGAAGTTTTCTTGGTCGTGTTCCTCCCACAATGGCAGAACTCATCCATGAGAAATTCTGAAGATTGGCTCCACATTCTTTCCTCCCACAATGACTGAACTGAACGATGGGTGAGTCATGGTGGTTTTATTCCCGCTAATTGACATCTATATGTGTGAAATTACGTTTTACCCATCAATGTTAACATGGAAAGTCGAAATTGCCCTTCAGAATCTCACATGGCTGGCACGTGAGCAAATATTCTCCGAATATTCTAACTCCGACAGCCTGTAGGTTGTTACCTGCAAAACACGTTTTGTTCAGGTTGTTAGTTGACAAGAAAAATAAACTAGGTTGCAAAGTGTGAAAAGTATCAAAGTTCAGGTTGCTTAAAAAAAAATTCCCTAAAAATTATTGATTTTTTAGGTGGTCTCATATGAGACGGTTTTATGAGTTAAATTTATTAGACGGATCCTACAAAGCACAAAATACGTGAGTCTTTTTTATCTGTTTAGGTTTGAGTTGGAAAGTGGAATTCTAGTTACATGTATGATCCGTTTCATGAACAATGCACATGAGACCATCTCATACAACTTTTGCCATTGATTTTTTATTAAGATAAATTTCATGAGTAATTTTTATCATCTAACAAAATCACAATTTAAAACTTAATTCTCTATAACGTTACACATGAGAATTTAATTTAAATTTAACAAAAAGGAAAAGACGGCCATGATAAGTTCTTAAAGTCGTCGACACTGAACCCACTATTGGAAAACTTGATCTTTGATCTTTATTGTACTGTTGAAAGATTTTGAATTGATGAATATCAAAACATCACTAATTTCAAATGTATAACAAAACACTAATTCTTAAAACATTATCAATTTCAAAACCAACTTTACCCAATCTTGTAATCAGTGGCGGACGCAGGATTCCGGCTTTGGGGGACGAAAAATGAACATAGTTTATAAATTTAAGTTGTGCGATTTTTTTTCATATAATAACCATAATTAATGGCTTTTTATATTGTATAAAAGACAATTATTTGAAGTTTTTATCGAATTTTGGGAGTAAATTGTAAATTAATTCATTTATTTTACCTTTTAAAAAATAATTTGGAAAACTTTTGTTTTTTTTTAAAAATTAATTCATTCATTTATCTAATATCATAATGATATTCTTATTTTATATGTATAAAAATTAGGAAAATTTTATTTACTGTGTTCCTACTTTATACCAAAAGTGAGTCTATAGTGTCAATTCTATCGATATATAATATGTAGATTTCAAAAATTCCATAATTGATATTAGTATATGTCAGTTCTTCTTAAATATATATTACAATGATGTCTTGATTCTATACATCATATCTTCATCAAATATATTGTTTATTTGTTCCAACGGTGTCTATGCAATTTTGTACAATATAATATTAATTAATCAATTTTTAAATACTGATGACTATTCAAACTTTCCTAAATTGTTTAATAATAGTTAAAATAGACAAATTATGATTTTATGTATCTTTCACCATTGAATTAATAATTGATTTTGTGTTCAGAGTTTTTTTTGGCAGCTTATTATTTATGTTAAATCCTCTTATATTTATATTACTTAAATTGCATTAGAGAAACGCTTTGATATTGTTGATCCTAAATTCGAAGCATAACCACCAAATATGGTTTTATCTTCACGTTCCCCTCTACTTCCGTTTTCATCAAGTGTCCCGCTAACATTGACAATATTGAACTCGAATTCTGCAATAGACAAGAGTTGTTATATAAACTATATTGTAGATTTGTACGGGTAATATTTGGTGAGTTTCTTTTTTGATTATTCTTGATAGTTTTGTTTTACTTTTTTAACTTGTTTTTTGTATGATTTGTTTATTTTTTTATTATTCCTCATACTAACATATTTTCTGTCAATATAATTTGTGTCAATATTTTTTGTGTCAACATACATTTTCTGTTCATATATATAAACTTCTATCTCCGCCAATATTTTTTTTTGTTATTAGTTTTATAGTTTTGATTCGGCAATTATTATTTATTTTTATTCGGCAACAATTGTTTTTGGTTATTAGTTTTATAGTTTTGATTCGACAATAAACTTCAATCTGCTTATTGTGATGGCTTCTTATATTGTTCAATTATAAATTCATTACAATTTTTATTACATTAATTTTTTTTTGTCAGCGTCTTCCATGCAAATTCGGCAGTCAATTTAATGGCCTTACACCATTAAACTATGACATGCATAATGTGAACGGACACACTTGGACGGTCAAAGTGGTCAGCCCCTATGGCGTGTTCTATTTTACGGATGGATGGAGCAAATTCGCCCATGATAACGAAATTTCATATGGCGAAGTATTGATTTTTTCTTATCGTGCCAACCACGTTTTTGATGTGCCAATATTTTCTAATGATGATTCATGTGAGAGAATCGATGTGTACCTATCTATATGTGTATTTAATATCAGTTCATGTAATATATTATAGTTTAAACCACATATATATATATATATATGTATATGATATTTCTATTTAATTATAAATTAATTGGTTAATTGATTGATTTAATTAATATGTGTGCAACATACATCGATGATTCTGACGATTATGACATTAAGGTGGATGTTATTGAGAATCCGACTTTTCGAATGATTCTCTCAAAGTCACATATAAAGAAACCTCGCTTGGTAAGTATTTACTCATATATTTGTGTGTGTAAGTTCGCGATATCTTACGTTTATTTAGTGGTGAGTGTTTTTTGTTACTACTTTTTTTTTACCAACAGTCTATACCTATGAAGTTTTAGAACGATTTTATCAAGGGTACACACAAAGAACAAAATTATACAATGATAATGCATAATGGAAGACAATATTGTGTCGGATTAAAGCAAGAGAGATCCAAGATTTTCATGCAACATGATTGCCAAAATTATAATTGTTGTATACAATTAATAAATTGATGATATTTAATCCCATAGATACAATAAGTATTTATTATTTAACTAATCAATCTTATAGAGAAAACGAACTATTGATTGGAAATTTTTAAAATTGAGCCTTGGTAAAACAATTGGCGATATCTAATTGTACTTTTATTCGAAGACAATATCTATTAATATTTATTAATTTAATTTGACAATATTATGCTAGCGGATAATTGACAAGATGTTTAAGAAAACAATTGAGAAAATCGCACTTTAAGATTAAAGATTTATTAATCTAGAAAATTTATAATGTATATGTTTTAATAAAAAATACAATAATTGGTCAATGGGGCATTTTTTTCCATTTACAAGGGAGTATAATTGTATGATTTGACAACAACGTATTAGTTTTAAGAAAAATAATTGATTGAAAGATTTATAAAACTCAGAATGGTAACAAAAATTTATTGCTTGGAAATAATATTATATATATCTCTTTCACATATTGATTGAAATAATTTTTTTCTGGTGCTAAATTTCATTTATATTTAAATTGGTATTGGATTATGGATTTTTTTATGGATGATTTCGAAATATTTTATTATTAATAAGATGTTTGATTTTTATATCATGCTTTTGAAGAAATATCTGGATTTTAATTTCATATTGATTCAATTGTTGTTGCAATATTTATTTATTATATTTATTTTTGAAATATTGGTATTTTCAGAAGTATGAACAAATACTAATTAAGTTCAATCCATAAAAATAAATTATCTTCTAATTGATCAATTGATCAACATTGGTGTTAAATTTGATGATAATTTGCTTTATTAAGAATAATTAACAACTCTAATTGCAATCGAATAAAATTATTATATATATGATATAACCAAGGCAACTCAATCAGAAAAAAGAATAAAAAAAAGAAAAGATATAAAATAAGATACAGTTTTGGATAAATTAATCCAAATTAGCGTTGTTTTTGATTTGGTAAGTCAATGGCAAGAATCTTTAGTAACATAAATATTTTATTGGCTAATTGTTGTTTCGGTCATGATTGTAATATTTTTTGAGATTTGAAAATTTAATTCTATAATCAATTATATAATGTCCTATATAATAAATAAATTGACTGTAATCATTACCATAAATACAATAATTATTTATTATTGTATTTATTCAATCTATAGATACCATCAACTATTGAAAGAATTTTAAAACTAAGTCTTTGGTAAAACAATTGAGAGTATCTGTTATATTTTTTAATCGAATTTGACTATGCTACACACAACGGATAATTGACAAGAAGTTTAACAAAAATTAAGAAAATCGTGCCTTATGATTAAATATTTGCCAATTTAGAAAAATGTATTAACTTAAAAAAAGACAATAATTGTAAATGAGAGTTTTTTTTTTAATTTTCAAGGGTGCACAAGTTTATGATTGGACAACAGTATATTACCTTAACTAAGAAAAACAACTAATTAACATATTTACAAAACTAAATATGGTAACAAATATTTGATTGTTTGAAAATTGTATATATCTCTTTCATATCTTTATATGAGATTAATAAAACTAATCAAATTGACGTTAAATAATTGACATGATCAATCAATACTACAATTGTCCTATAAAATCTATCATATAATTACTTAATTGGCATATGTAATCAATTAGTATTTATTATTTTTTTATAGTTTATTAACTATAACTCTAGAAAACAATAATAGAATTGTTGATGTTTTACTTTGGTAAATCAATAAATCAATATTGGATGATGAAATAATCAAAATCTAGCAACCAATGTATGTTTTGGAGTTATCCAAAATTGACGGTGTTTTGCTTTGGTAAGTCAGTAGACAGATTTTCTATAACGAAAATAATGTGTTGTTAACTCAATATATGATAATTAATAATTATATTGTCAAACAATGTCATTAAATAAATTGCTATAAAATTAATTATGTAATCATTTAAATAGGATTAATCGATTGATGTTACATTTTAAAATAAAGTTAAAAATTTTTGGATTGTCAAATTCTCCGTGTATTGTATCATTTCTTTTGATTGATGGACGAATCACATCAATCAGTTGTTGATCAAAATGAGAAAACTCATGGGGTTTACATACATCTAGTGAAAATAAATGTCAAATGATGAATATTGATATCAATTGTACTATTTCTATACCCTGTTTTCAGTTATATCATGTTTATGTTCGTAAGTTTTTTAGTGGATTACTATGATATTGCTGTAAAATTTAAGTTAATACTACTAATGTTTATATCAATGTCATAATAGTTCATTTTAAATTTTATTCACGATTTTTTTCTACAATATTATTTTGAATAATATCTCAATTTACATTTTTGATAACGATATGAAGTATTCATTTTTTTCAATAGTACAAGTAAAATATAAAAATGCATGTCTCACAAATTATATATAATTATTTATAGAGAGGTGTATGAGAAATAAAGGGATATATAAAACCATAATTTAGAGACATGCATAAATTAAGGGATAATTCTGAACGAGTTGAATTAGACATTTAAGTGTATAGTTGAAAATATAATTGTTGTTAATAACCTTATATGTATATTACTATTAAAATAAAGTAATAAATATTAGTTCATGTTAATAGATATTATAAAGCAATAATAAATATACGTACAACGCACGTGGTAAATTACTAGTATATATAATACCAAACATATTTCCAAATTTCTTTTCCCGCCTATTTGCACTTGTTAAAAGCGAAATTAGATATTTTTTTTATAAAAAATGAAAAAGAAAAATATATATATATATATATATCCAGTATCTTTGTAATTATATCATTAATTTTAGTAATCTTAATTATGGTATGCATTGCCATTTTAATTTAGTTATGTCTAATTAGAATTAATACTATACAATGGAAAGATTTTTTTTTTAAAAAAAAAGGGAAAGATAGTTTTTTGTCCGAAAATATTGTAATTTATCATTAACTTTGTCCATTTTGATATTGGTATGCATTAAAAATCTCATTTATGTATGACTAATATTAAATATTATATTAAAAATTTCAAAGAAATCTAAACGAATATATAAAACAAACCAGCATTATTGGCTATACTAATATCTCTTTTGTTTTTGTGATCATTTTAATATGATTTTATAATTTTAATCAAATCATTAATTGTAATGAGAATTTATATATTTTTGAAAATAGTATTTTAGAATCATAATTTGGTATTACAATATACAATATTAGAGTTTAATCTTTTCATTGTATTATTATATCTATAGATAAGTTTAAATTGGATTATTTTTTAAAATGGCCAAACTTTATAAATAATACTGAAAACACATGCATATTTGGAGTGTGATATGATATTTTTAATTTATATGAATTATCTTAGAACAATTTGGATGAATTACAAAATCTGAATTATTTTATATATTTTAAAATTCTGATATAACTCATATCCTTAATATATATTTCATAATATATGATGAAAAAAGAATATAATGTTATTTTACAACTGAAAAAAAAAATGTACGAAGTGTGCTAAAATTTAAATATATTAATGAGTTATTGTATTTGAAAATAATATATTTTAGTTGTATTGTAATATAATTTTTAAAGTACAATCTACTAATTATATTATTATTATAAATAAAGTTGAGCTTAATTTATTTTTAACAAGGTATAAATACTATCGTAAATATGTTTGAAGTGTAATATAATATTATTATTGAAATCTAAAATAAATAAAAGTCCTAAAAATACGTGTTTATATTATATTATTAAAATAGAGTATAATGTAATTTCAAAAATTATAAAAAACACTGATTCATTGGTTTCGCTATTAAATTATTTTAAACGTAAAATTATTATAAAATGACACACATGTTTGTTATTATTGTAAAATTATTATAAAATGATGAATATAATTTATTTTAAAATGTACTATGATTTAAATTAGGTCCATAAAATCGGGCCGTCCAATCGAGCCAGATATTTCATGGGGTAAAGTGGATCGAACCGATCTCAAAAACAGATTAGATGGAGTTTCGGTCTAACCTAACCCGAATTCTCTCTTTCTTGGACTGGCTGATTTTGACAGCACTACTTATTATTAGGATAGTATGTGCATCGCACGGGGGCCTCAACTAGTAATCTTAATGACAAAATCAAAACTAGAAATCCCAAAAATAATTATATATATATATATATATATATGTATTGTTAGTTATATTAATTTATCAATATTGCTATTCAAAAATGCAACTCATTCCAAGTTAAGGTAAATCTAAAGTAAATTGAGGTCAATAATTTGTATCATAAAGCCCTTTGATGCTTAAGTCAACAAGTGTCCGATGAAGTTAATCGCATAATAGAATTAGAGAAGGTCTCTTGTGAGACCGTCTCACGGATCTCAATCCGTGAAACGGAGCCCTAATACCCAAATCTAAGCCCAAACCCAATCCGGCCCAAAGGAAAAAGAAAAAGAAAATGCAAACAAGAAAAAAGGCAGCAATCTCAGCTCTCTCTATTAGTCGTCGCCTTAATTTACTGAGATTACTCCAGACTTATCCAAAGATTCCTAAGAATATGTGTCGAGTAATCGCCTCAGAAAATTTTAATTGGACGCGTAGTCATAGTCTACAGTGAAGAAAGCTCTAGCTAGAGAATTTTGGGCCACCTAAGAAAAGAAAACTAGACGAATAGACAAACAGGGTAAGCCCGGTGGCATTAGAATGCATCACAGACCTGAAATCCCAAGTTTCAGAGAAATTATGAATTACTAGTCAAAGTATATATGAAGTATGTATATGAAATGTGTGAGTTTGCATGCAGGTATTAGATTGAAAAGTGAGAAGATGCATGAGGGAACATGTGGAGGCTATAGGTGGACTTTGCACTCCACTTATATTTTTGGATTATGTTTATGTTAAATGGCGTCATTTATTCATTCACTCATTGTACTGCTCTAAAGAAACAATATTTTTCTCCAGAAAAAAAAACAGTTTAGAGGAAATAAAATGTAATTAAAAAATATGGAGTAAGTGATACTTTTACATTTTAGTACTTTTCAAATAAACATTAATACTTCTAACATAATTAGTAAGTAATATTTTTTAAGAAAAGGTATTAAAAAGTAATAGTTTGAATGAAAATAGTATATAATTTTAAAAGATATACTTTTACAATAAAAAATAATATTTTTCTAGTAAAAAATGATATTTTCCAAGTAAACATTAATTACAAGTGATTAGTAAGTAATAAATTTAAATAAAAAGTATTACTTTTCAAGTGAAAAGTAATAGTTTTAAAGGAAATTGTATATAAAATTAAAATATGTACTAAGTAATACTTTTGCGATAAAAAATAATACTTTTCCAGTGAAAAATGATACTTTTCAAGTAAACATTAATATTATTACAAGTGATTAGTAAGTAATACTTTTGCGATAAAAAATAATACTTTCTAGTAAAAAATGATACTTTTCAAGTAAACATTAACACTATTACAAGTGATTAGTAAGTAATAAATTTTAAATAAAAAGATTATTTTCAAGTGAAAGTAATAATTTTAAAGGAAATTGTATATAAAATTAAAATATGTAGTAAGTAATACTTTTACGATAAAAAATAATACCTTTCTAGTAAAAAATGATACTTTTCAAGTAAACATTAATACTATTACAAGTGATTAGTAAGTAATAAATTTTAAATAAAAATTATTACTTTTCAAGTGAAAAGAGTAATAGTTTTAAAGGAAATTGTATATAAAATTAAAATATGTAGTAAGTAATATTTTTACGATAAAAAATAATACTTTTCTAGTAAATATTAATACTATTACAAGTGATTAGTAAGTAATAAGTTTTAAATAAAAAGTATTACTTTTGAAGTGAAAAGTAATAGCTTTAAAGGAAATTATATATAAAATTTAAATATATTGTAAGTAATACTTTTACTATAGAAGGTAATACTTTTCAAGTAAACATGAAAATATATTGTAAGTAATAATATTTAAGTAAAAAGTATTACTTTTTGTAGGTCCCAAGGGGTGTAAGTGTAAGGTTTAGAAGGGGGGGTTGAATAAACCTTACCAAATTTTCGATTTAGTCCTTTTAAATATACTGAGTTGATACTACACAAATGTCCTCCTTGGTGAATGACCAATTTAGTTAATTAGTAGAGTTATTCTCTCAAAGAGACTCAACTCGAGCTTTTTTGATGGAATAACTCACTGTTGGGTCTAAATTAACTCAACTCGTGGTTTGTTTTACGGAAGACTTAACACCCTTAAGTTTGATTAAGCAAGGATTTAGTGCTTGGTTTAGTACTTAGAAATTATCAAGTGGATAGCAAATTTATCAAAGTGATTTAAACAATTAAGATGCGGAATTAAAGTGTTGAAATGTAAATGACACAATGAAATATTTATAGAGGTTCGAAGATGGGGTAATTCTTCTACTCCTCTCTTCTCCAACTCCCCGGAGGAATCCACTAGGTATTGATCAAGATACAAAGTGGTAATAAATCCGACATGTCTTGATCACACAAATGACTTGATCCTTTGGGACTCGGTCTGTAGACGCCTTGATCACTCACCGCTTCTCGCACGACTCCTTCTTCACAGGGCAATTGTCTTGCTACTCTGACTCACTTGCTCAAGCTCTTTGGATTTGATCACGAAGCCCTCCAAAAGCTCAAGACTTGGTTCGACCTTGAACCTTCCTACAATCCTTCGTGGAATGTAGACCCTTGATTTTTCA
The DNA here is from genome assembly GCA_016081115.2 of Rehmannia glutinosa. NCBI lineage: Eukaryota > Viridiplantae > Streptophyta > Magnoliopsida > Lamiales > Orobanchaceae > Rehmannia > Rehmannia glutinosa. The sequence goes on along the minus strand of JABTTQ020000194.1, from coordinate 46,177 downwards.
AGATTTTCCTCTTCAACCGATCAAGTTTATCTTTCCTTCATAAGTGAGTGTTGGATTGATGTTCCTCGTAGTGTAGGCTTGAGGATTGAGAATGTTTTAGATTTTCTAATAGTTGCTTAAACGTTTTTGGTTCAGTCTATCTCTTGTGTGTCATCTCGTGTCTTTCTTCTCAAATAAACTCCTCAGCCTTTTATAGTGATCTTTCAAAAATTTGCCCGTTGAAGAGATAGGCTTATTTTTTAAAGTCACTTGCGTCGTTGCTTGTCTTGTTGCGATTCTTGGAATTGCCATTTCCTCGTATGAATTGTTCTTCACCTTTCGTAGTTCGACACGGTGTGGTGCTTCCCATTGGTTCATTCCTTTTGCACGCTTCGGGGTCGAGCACTCCGAGAAAGGTGGTATGGAGATATTACTTGTTTAAGTAATTCTCTTGATTTACTGTACAACGGATCTTTTTGATTATCTCGACTTGATCGCATTTCTTTGCTTTCCCCAGGTGACTTAGAGTCGCCTTCCAATCATTGGATGACTCTTCCCGTCACTTCAACTCGAGACTTGACTTTTCTCGAGTTGACTTGACTCTTGAGGATTTTTTCGAGTTTTGGATTTTTCTCCAATCATTTAGAGTTTTGGATTTTTCGGACTCTTCATGACTTGAAGATCCTTTTTCCAAAATTACTCTTGAGGTTTGACATAGCACGAGGAATTAAATCCTAAGCTTTGTCTTGTCTCCACATTGTCTTTGACTCATAATAAGATCATCCAATGATTTAGATGCCTTAGTGAATGAAGCAATAACATTCTTGAGGTCATTCTCCTCTTTTCTATAGCGAATTTCTGCTATTAATTTAGCATTTTCAAATTTTTAAACTTTTATTCTCATCGGCCTATTTGACTTAGAGTACTCGGCTCCTTAGTCGACTTTGAGTTTTGACTTTTGAGTAGGTTGTTTTCCTCATTCAATAGTGTGTGTGAGGATTTAATGTGTTCAAAATCTTTCATCATTTTGCCTAATGAATCATAAAGATCGAGTGGGTGATGAAGTGTGTGTGTCACGCGACTACTATCATCAGTGTCGAGTTTGATGAGTTAGATTGTACCTCATCTTCTTGGTCGAGTTGATCTTGTTCCTTGGCCATCAAGCAAATCAGGGCTTCTTCTTCGAGTCACTTGAGTAGTCGGCTTCACTGCTCTCGAATCGATTGTCTCTCTTGACTTGTTTGTTTTAAATTCGCATCTCTGCCCATCATTGCCTTTTTCTTTTCTTGTCTTCTTTCTCTCAAGACCTTCATTTCTTCTTCATCCATGTACTTGTTAACTACAGGATATGAGCAATAATGGCATAGTGACATGGTTGTCTGATTCCAACATAGATATTAAGCTTTTTGATCACTCTGTCCATTCTTGAGTTATCGACCCTCGATACTCAACTTTTTGATGATCTGTTCTCTTGATTTGCCTATCTTCCCTTGATTTCGAGGAGCTGAGTGTCTTCCGAAGATTCACCCTTTCCTTTCTTGTAGTTCTTATTGAAGAACTTGTTGAACCTCTTAACCATCGGGGCTATTTCTTCCGGGTCAATGACTTCTTTGATCTCGGCTCTCTTCCCATCTTTGACAATTAGAGCAGCGGTTGTTTTGGGTACAAATTGCTTTTTTTCTTCTTTTCTTCTCTCACCAAACTCATAGGCTTTGAGGTCCGAGAATAACTCATGGTTGGATGTCTTTGATAGGTCCATGGAATGTCTCAAAGTGCCATGACCTTCATTTTCCCATTCAAATTGAAGACTTTTTAGGATTTTCATACACATTTCTTCTCGTGTATATTCCTTTCCAAGTGCGACATGTACTCATTTGTGATTTCGTGAACCGAGCATCCAGTTGATCCAGGTTTTCTCCGAGATCATTTTGAAGTTCTCAAATTTATGTACCCACCGATAATTTGTTTTCTTTGATTTGCTCCGAGCCTTCACAAATCAATGTCGACTTATCCCGCATTTCCTTAGCCGTTTTGCATGATTTGACTTTATTGAACATGGCTTTGTCCAAGGTTTTGTAAAGGATGTCCTTGGCTACATTGTCCAGGTTGTATCTTTTTCTTTCATCATTTGTCCACTCGATTATTGGTTTTTCAACCATGACCGTCCGGGAGCAAGATCTTCTTCTCCTTCACCGCAACTCTTCGCATGCAACCGTGTTCACCTTTAATATTTGCAGAGGCCCATCTTCTATCACTATCCACATCTCATCGTGTAATCTTTGATAGATGAGCACCATACGAATTTTCCAATCATCAAATTCTTCAATAGTGAACATAGGGATGCGTGTCAAATTTGCTTCCATGATAATAATTTTTGATGATAGAAAAGAGTTTTGAAAGTTTAAGTACTAAAGCGGACTTTGAAGAGTTTGGAGATCTAGTTCAAGAACTGGTGCGGAGGGTTCAATGAACCAACCGCTCCGATACCACTTGTAGGTCCCAAGGGGTGTAAGTGTAAGGTTTAGAAGGGGGTTGAATAAACCTTACCAAATTTTCGATTTAGTCCTTTTAAATCTACTGAGTTGATACTACTACAAATTGTCATTGATGGACAATCAATTTAGTCACTCAAGAGAGTTAATCTCTCAAATGCACTCAACCGAGCATTTGTTGATGGAGTAACTCACCGTTGGCTCTAAATTAACTCGATTGTGGTTTTGTTTTTTGTGGAAGACTTAACACCCTTAAGTTTGATTAAGCAAGAATTTAGTGCTTGGTTTAGTACTTATAAGTTATCAAGTGGATAGCAAATTTATCAAATGAGATATAAGCGATTAAAAATGCAAGAATTAAAGTCTTTGAAAAGTAAATGACACAAAGAAGTTTTTATAGAGGTTCAAGATGGGGTAATTCTTCTACTCCTCTCTTCTCCAACTCCTGGAGGAATCCACTAAGTAATGATCGGTTTACAAAGTGGTAATGACCGGATACAAGTCTTGATCACACAAATTGACTTGATCCTTAGGGACTCGATGACGCCTTGATCACTCGGTGGCTTCTCGTGACGACTCGGCTTCTTCACAGGGACGCCTTTGCTACTACTGACTCACTTGCTCAAGCTCTTTGGATTTGATCACGAAGCCCTCCAAAAGCTTAAGACTTGGTTCAACCTTGAACCTTCCTACAATCCTTCCCGAATGTAGACCCCTTTTCTTCAAAAGATTTTCCTCTTCAACCGATTGAAGTTCTCTTTCCTTCACAGTGAGTGTTGGATTGATGTACTTCGTAATGTAGGCTTGAGGATTGAGAATGTTTCGATTTTCTAATATGCTTGTATATCTCACATGTGTGTCATCCATCTTCTCAAACAAACTCCTCGGCTTTTATAGTGAACTTTCAAAAATTTCCCGTTGAAGAGATAGGCTTATTTTTGAAAGTCACTTGCATCGTTGGCTTGTCTTGTTGCGATCCTTGGAATTGCCAATTCCTCGTGTGAATTGTTCTTTCATCTTTTCGAGTTCGACACGGTGTAGTGCTTCCCATTGTTCATTCCTTTTGCACGCTTCGGGACCGAGCACTCCGAGAAAGGTGGTATGGAGATATTACTTGTTTAAGTAAATCTCTTGATTTAAATGGCAACGGTTCTTTTGCGATTATCTCGACTTGACCGCATTTCCTTGCTTTCCCCAGGTGACTTAGAGTCGACTTCCAATCATGGATGACTCTTCCCGTCACTTCAACTTGAGACTTGGCTTTTCTTGAGTTGACTTGACCGATGCTCCACTCACCGCATCTCACCGCTTCTTCATAGAGTTCCCGTCTACTCTTCTTTGCCATACTCACTGTCTCTCACAGAGTTTTCCTTCCAGATCTTGATCGTCTTCTTGCATGTTAGGCGTAGGCGACTTGACTCAAACTTGGCCACTCTAATTGTTACAATGCATTTTACAACAAAAATTGGGGTGCCAACTTTCTATTCTAAGTTTTACATGGCATTCATCAAAATCTAAACAATAAAATTCCTAACACATCAGCTAAAAATTAAAGAGAGTGATATCCCGAAAATGGCATTTAGAACCCGGTATAGACATTATGAGTTTGTAGTAATGCCATTTGGGTTAAGTAATGCACTAGAAGTATTCATGGACTTGATGAATAGAGTGTATCATCTGTATCTAGACCAATTCGTCATAGTTTTTATATATGATATACTTGTATATTCAAAGAATAGAGAGCAACATACTGAACACTTAAGAATAGTGCTAGAAACACTTCGCAAGGAAACGTTATATGCGAAATTCAAGAAATGCGAGTTTTGGCTAGACCGAGTGGTGTTTCTTGGACATGTAATCACTGCTCAAGGAATTGAAGTGGACCCGGTTAAAGTTGAAGCGATCAACGAATGGATTACACCTACGAATGCGAATGAAGTTCGCAGCTTTCTAGTTTTGGCAAAGCTATTATCGGAGATTTATTGAATGATTCTCAAAGATAGTTGCGCCTATGACTCGTCGACAAGAAAATGGGAGAAGTTCCAATGGAATAAGAAATGCGAAGAAAGCTTTCAAGAGTTGAAGCGAAGGCTAACTACGCATCGATATTAACAATTCCCCGACCTCACTAAAGATTTTGTTATTTATAGTGATGCATCAAAATAAGGCTTGTGATGTGTGCTAATGCAACATGGTAAAGTGGTTGCCTACGCCTCAAGACAACTAAAGCCACATGAGGTAAATTATCCTACTCATGACCTAGAGTTAGCTGTTGTAGTGCATGCATTAAAGATATGGCGCCATTACCTATATGGAGGGAAATGTGAAATCTTCACCGACCATAAAAGCTTGAAATATATGTTTACTCAGAAAGAGCTAAACATGAGGCAAATAAGGTGGTTGGAGTTTATTAATGACTACGATTACACTATTAGCTATCATCCGGGTAAAGCTAATGTTGTAGCCGATGCATTAAGTCGTAAAACAAAAGGAGAAATGTCAAGCTTGATATCTGAACAAGAACATCTTGTGAGAGAATTCGCCAGGATGAGAATTGAAGTAGTGGTGCCACCAAAAAGCACAAAGATAGTAATAGCATCTTTGGTGGTGCAACTTACTCTGAGAGAGAAGATAAAAGAAGCTCAACCTTGTGATAGATTTTTGAGCAAAATGAAAGATAAAGCTCGTGAAAGGAATGTAAAAGGATTTGTTATAACAAATGATGGTATTTTGACTTATGAAGGGAGATTATGCGTTCCTAAAGAAGAAGGGCTTAGAAAAGAAATTCTCGAAGAAGATCATTGTACGCCGTACGCAGCTCACCCTAGAGGTACAAAAATGTATCGAGATTTAAGAGAAGTATTTTGGTGGCGAAATATGAAAAGAGATCTTGGAACTATTGTGGAAAAATACTTGATTTGTCAGCAAATTAAAGCCGAACACCAAAGACCATCTGGTTTGCTCAAACTACTTGACATCCCAGAATGGAAATGGTAGTACATAACTATGTATTTTGTGGTAAGGCTTCCACCATCAGTAAAGGGAAACAAGGTTGTTTGGGTTGTAGTAGGCCAATTAACAAAGTCAGCTCATTTCTTACCCATTAAGATGACGTTCAGTATGGAGCGATATGCACGAATTTATATTGAGGAGATAGTGAGACTTCATGGAGTTCCCGTGTCAATTGTTTCAGACAGAGATACACATTTATTTCTAAGTTTTGGAAAAGTCTACAAAGTGCCTTGGGAACAAAGCTAAACTTTAGTATGGCTTATCACCCGCAAACAGATGGAAAATCTGAAAGGACTATACAAATATTGGAAGATATGTTGAGAGCATGTGTGCTCGACCTAGGAAGTAATTGGAAATATTATTACCCTTGGTAGAATTAAACTTATAACAACAGATTATCAAGCGACTATTGAGATGGCTCCATAGAGGCATTGTATGGAAGAAAGTGTAGATCACCATTATATTGGAGCGAAGTTGGTGAAAGAAAAACTTTGAGGCCTGAATTAATTCAACAAACTGCTGAAAGATAGCTATGATACACGATCAAATAAAGATGGCTCAAGATAGACAAAAGTCGTATGCTAATAGATGGACAAAACATATACAGTTTGATGATTGAGAAAAAGTATTTCTGAAAGTAGCTCCTATCAAAGGTGTTATTAGATTTGGCGAAAGGGGAAAATTGAAACCAAGATATATTGGACCATTTGAAATCCTTACACGAGTTGGAGATTTAGCTTATCAGCTAGCATTACCACCGAGTCTATCAAGTGTGCATAATGTTTTTCACGTCTCTATGCTATGAAAGTATGTTCATGATCCAGGTCACATCGTGAATTACAAGGATCTAACAATCAACAATGACTTAACTAACGAGAAAGCACTCGAAGCTGTTTTAGAACGCAAGATTCATCATTTGAGAAATGAAGATATTGCTCTAATCAAAGTACAGTGGAGACGTCATGGCAGAAATGAAGCTACTTGGGAGCGTGAAGAGGAGATTCGTGTCAAGTACCCAAGTTCTGCAATTCTAGGTAAGATATGGAATTTCGAGGATGAAATTATAGTTAAGGAGAGAAGAATGTGATAACCATTAATTAGTATAGGGGTTATTTTAGGGGTCGAGGATTAGAAGTTTTACACAAATTCTTTCAGTAATTAGTTTGATTTATTAAAATCACGTATTAATTATAAATTTATTTAATGTAGAAAATGAAGGGGTCGAGGATTAGAAGTTTTACTGTTAAGTTTTCTACATCGAATATCTACGATTATTCCATGATTATACTTCATTGATTGCAATATATGTCAAGAGGAAATAAATTCATATAAGCTAGGGGCCATGAAAATGGTCCGAGATCAAACGTATCTTCGGGTTGAACCCGTAATGCTATATGCAGTAACTGACCAGTCAGAGGAAAAAGAAAAAATTAATGAGTCTATTGTTGTAATTATGTGAATGCTTTTCATGTTATATTAAACATTGACAGATATATCCCTACTAGTGAGATGAAACTCACCCCTATTATTATCATGACTTTCAGGTTGAGGAATCCGACTGAAGATATGATGTTGTGGATGGTGGAATAAATCATGTTATATTTATATTTTAAATAATTATGATCGGAATAAATTTTGAAATTATTTCTTTAATTTTCCGGTTTATGCTTGGAATAATTGTTGGATATTTAATTTGGAAGATGTATTATTATTATTATTATCATTATATTTTTTTCCTTAAGAATTAAAAATTCTGAAATAACTTTTTGATAATTATTGGGATCACTTTAATTTATAAATTTGTGTTTTCTTAATAATATTTTTAGAGTACTTTAATTTCATAAAATTGGGTCATTACAGGTTGTGGATGGATAAACAAGATAAGCAAAATCTTTTGATTAATTAGCTGCAGAATACGAGATGAACACTTAGTGCATTAGCTACAGAAAAACAATGGAAGATACCCCAACTCAGATGTGAAGTCAACATTCCTCAACGACTATCTTGAAGAAGAAATATGTGTACAACCACCTCTCAAGGGTTTGTGGTACAACATCAAGAAATCAAAGTTCTTGGACTAAAGAAAGCATTATCTATCTATATATATATAATGATTTTCGATGTATATATAAAAACAATAAATTTGTCCGGTAGCTTTCTAAAAATTGTCATAACTATAATACAATTTTAAGTTTTTACTTCCGTCCACTTTGGTGAGATGATCAACTGAGTTTATAAAATTCTAATTCGTAATTAATATTGTATCAATATATAAGAATCATACGGTTAATACCAAATTTCAGTTACAATGATAAAATTCGAATACAAAGCCTTGAGTGCATCTTTCATGATATCGAGGTATTATTTAGATTTTCTTAATTATTGATTTTTAATATTTCTACATTGTGTTGATATAATTCTATGGAATTGTTATTAAAATAGTCTGTGGATCGCATGGGATCGACACCAGTTAGCTCGAGCTGATTCATTTAACAACTCTACTGATTATTAAGAATGTATGCATTGTATAGGAGACTCGTCTAACATGGATTAAAACAAGCCCCATTCGAAAATTGGCCAGAAGGGGAGAGTTTCTATTTCATAGAAACTGATAAGTATATAGAGATAGGAGTTTGGTATATTTTGGTAGTCCAATCATGTCATACTAGAAGATTCAATCTATGAACATCCCACTCACCATTAAAAATTTATAAATTAACAGCAATATTTTTTTAAACCATATTTGTTAACATGAATGTGATCAAAAAGAAGGAAATTATCAAGCCATTTATCATACCAAAAGCTAATACTACCATTACTAATTCTCCAAAATAGTATGTTTTTGCATTAGATGTCTCATTTTACAAATTATCATCCAATTAGGACTACGAACAGGCAAATGTGGAGCAATGAGGTCAGGCATGCCTTTTACATATTTTTTCTTGGGGTATTGTAAAAAAAGGCCTAGTCAAGCCGTTGACAACCTTTTAAGGCCTAACTTACTAGAGATAAGCTTTTGAAGCCTCTTTTAAGGTAAAATGTTCATATTATCCTTCTACATAGTCAGTTGTTGATTTGGGATTCGCGTTTAAACGACTATAGTCTTGTAAAACGACTGTAGTCTTGTAAAACGACTGTAGTCGTTTCATTTGAAAACTTATCATAAACTATTACATTCATTTTTCTTTATTAATTAACTATTTACCAACTTTCTAAAATGTTACTGTTTTAATACAATTTTGAACCCAACAATAGGTACTACTATATTTTATTTTGGGGATTTTATTAATGATGATTAAATAAAATAGATATAGAAACAAAGTTGAAGCGATGAAATAGTGCGTGAAATTCCAATATCCTCATAGACTTCATATCATGATCGATATCGTAAAATGCTAAACCGGGAGATGTGCACGCACTATCCAGTGTTATGATAGGGTCTGCTGACGTACAATCAAATCCTCACACGTAAAGAGAATAAGTACGTTCGACTCCCCAACTCTAATAATAGTTGATTTATCCTCAAATTAAACTCAGATGGATGTTATTTAGTATGAGTTCCCACCAAATCTTCATCAGCTCGCATATGCCCTGACCTCCATCCCACAAGAGATTTTAAGTCCCTTGTGGTGGTCAGGTGGGCTAAGCCCCTTGGTTTATGTAAACCTTCAGTGTCAAGCATCGACACCTTCCTTTCTTGGCATCTCACATTATTTGGCAGGTGGAGCGGTATCTCTGGATTCTTATTTCTCGGCGTTTGAGCCCCTGATTGGTCCGGATGCTTCCCTACAGTGAGTTTTTTGCAGGGGAGTGATCCACCACAGGTTCCACATAGGTCGAGGATGGTGATTTGGCGAGCACCTCAGTCTCCTCAGATCAAGCTGAACACGGATGGTTCGTTTGATCGAGATACATTGATAGTTGGTGGCGGGGGATTGATACGAGATCATTCGGCGAATCATGTTGGCGTTTCATAGTTCATTCCAGGCGGTGTCTAGCTTTCATGCCGAGCTATTAGCACCGGAGATGGGATTGCGGATGCCCGATGCCGCGTTTTTCATGGCATTTGGATCGAGTTAGACGCGGCGGTGGTCACCACGATTACATCCGTTGCCTTGCTCTTGGCGCAGTTCAAGATACACCGATTCGCATTCGGAACATGCCGAGGACCTTTAGTATTCGATTTCCCACATACACAGAGGGGAATCGACCACAGATCATCTAAGCGGAGTTGGGAGTCACCCTTGGGATCATATTGTTTATGAGGGCACGACTTCCCACCACCTTCTAGCGCTCGTTCGGATGGACCAGCTGGGATATTCGAGCTTTAGATTTTGATTACGCATTAGTTCTCCTTGTATTTTTTAGATATCTCATTATGATAGTCTGTATAGATGTCGTAGTGACATGTTTCTTGCTTTTTCATTTTCTCCCCCCGTGACGGGACATGACATTGTATGATACTTTGATTATTTGATCTACAGGTAAGGGATCACGCCTCAATCCCCAACCCCGGGGTGTTTTTTTCTTTTGCAAAAAAAAAAAGAAGAAGATAACGTAAATTTGTATTGTATGTTCGTTTATATATAGTTTTGGACGAAATAGTTTGAAATTGAGCCAAACACGACATAAAATGTTATAATTATGACTTAGTTTATTCAAACCAATCAATTGGATACTTAGTAATAAAACTCCTCTCCCAACTCATGAAGTTTATTTCTCAACTTATATTGCATTATATATTATATTGGAAGTCAATATTTAGAATCTAAAATACAGTAAACTTGGATATTATTCGTATAGTACGATGAATTGTATATAATGATGTTCATCATCTTATTCATTGTAATGTTAGAGTTATATTCTCCACATTATTGCAAGTCCCATACTTAGAATGTAAAACATAGTATATTATTTTATAGTTAATACTAGTTGTTCAGATAATAATGCAAATTAATTTGAATTTATTACAATTTATGAAAACGACTATAGTATTGTAAAACAACTATAGTCGTTTTTGTCGTAACGACTATAGTTTTTTCAAAAAGACTAGAGTCGTTTGATAGAATGACTATAGTCTTTTCAAAAAGATTCAAGTCATTTTACAAATATGACTATAGTCTTGTAAAACAACTCTAGTTGTTTTTGTAAATTTGCATATCTTTTTTGTATTATTAATTTTTCTATACATTTTTGGACGAAATAGTTTGAAATCAAGTCAGACATGACTTAAATGTTATAATTATGATTTAGTTTTATTTATATAATGTTAGAAGTTTTATTATCGGACATTATTGTAAGTCGAATATTTAGAATCTAAAATACAGATACACTTACGATGAATTGTATATAATGATATTCATCGTCTTATTCATTATAATATTAGAGTTAGATTCTCCACATTATTGTGAGTCACATACTTAGAATGTAATACATAGTATATTATTTTTATAGTTAATATCATGTCGTTCAAATAATAATGCAAATTAATTTGGATTTATTACGATTTATGAAAACGACTACAGTCTTGTAAAACAACTATAGTTGTTTTGGTAAATTTGCATATCTTTTGTATTATTCAATTTTTTATATATTTTTTGACGAAATAGTCTGAAATCAAGCCAGACATAACTTAAAATGTTATAATTATGATTTATTTTATTCATATAATGGTGTAGGTCTTATTATCGAACATTATTATAAGTCGAATAGAATAAAAAATACAGTACACTTATATATTGTTAGTACAACACGATAAATTTTGTACAATGATATTCACTCATTGTAATGTAAAATACGGTATATTATTTCTATAATTAATAGTATGTCGTTCAGATAATAATGCAAATTAATTTCAACTAATTATAATTTATAAAAAAAATAGTCTTTAAAAAATGACTAGTCTTGTAAACAGACTACAATTATTTAAAAACAAGACAACAATCATTTCACAACGAATTCAGTCGTTTTATAGAAATGATAATAGATAATCAATGTTTATTTTCTTTAGAATTAGATTGAGAAAGATACTATTAGCTTCAAGTTGTCTTTGAGTTGAAAATTCTCTTTCTTATTCATTTTTTTTTCTTCTTTTTTTCGTTAATGTGTTACTTCAGTTTTTCTTCCATATTTCTTTTTCTTCTTCCTTTTTTTTTTTCTTCATTTTGATTGAACTTCAAACTTGAGGTTTGTCATTGTGTTTGTTTTCTAAAGGCTTAACTTGGAGGGTAAAATTGTAAAATGGAAAAAAATAGCTTTTATTGTTTTTCTTTAAAAAGTTTGAATCTAGTCAAAGGATAAGAAAAAACATTCATATGTGTTAAAGGGCTAAACCAGCTCTATCAGCAGACCCTAGTCTCTCATGGCCGGTGGCCCAATTATTATTACAGCGTTCAGCCATTTCCACTTTTTTCTTCATAGTAATATACTAATATAGCCCACAAATCACAGTGGCTTTTTGTTCCCTAAATCTCCATCAGAACCTTTATTAGAACTCAGAATCAGAAACATCTCTCTCTCTCTCTCTCTCTCTCTCTCTCTCTCTCTCTCTCTAAGATGAGCAAGACGCGAGTGGTGATAGTAGGAGGCACAGGCTACTTGGGGCAGCACCTCTTACGATCTTTCGCCGATAATTTACAAGCAAATTTCCCTTTAGCTCTCGCATTCACGCACCGCTCAATCCATCCTCCTAAAGCGCTGCTCAATGCCATTCCTCAGGCTCTCCATTTTCAAGTCGATTTAAGCACCGGCGATGGCCTCAATGCCATCTCCGATGTATTCGGACAGGTTTCAGTTTCCCCATTTCGGAATGAATCAGTATACTGATCTATGCGTAGTTATTTCTTCTCATTTGGCTTAATTGTTTTTCAATTTTTGGCGGTGAAGTGGAATTTTCGTTTTTGATACCTTTTCATAGTTGTTGATTTGTTATGTTTGTACTTGGGTGATTTAAGGTTTCTATATAGGACGTAATTCTTTTGAAGAAGAAAGTTTGGGTGATTTCTATCTGTGTTTGGTGCTTGGTGTTTGATCCTTTGGTTGTATAAACTGTATTTGGTTTCAGCCAGATGTGGTGATCAATTGTGCTGCTCTTTCTGTCCCTCGCGTGTGCGAGATGGATCCAGAAGCTGCCATGTCTATAAATGTACCTACTACTCTTGTGAAATGGTTATCGAGCTTTAGAGAGGATACTCTTCTGATTCATTTGTCAACTGATCAAGGTTAGTTGCATTTGTCTGACATTTGTACTCTAGGTTTTGAATCCTTTAAGGGGTTACTATGTCAGTGATGGTAATTTGAGATTCTTATGCTCATTTTGATGTTTCGTATTTTTGAGAATGTGTTCTCCCATTGCTTATTCACCCCACAGTCCATGAAGGTTTATAAATCAGAGGAGCTATCACAATCTTCCCCATTCCAGATTTGGAATAACTAACATGAAGCACCTAATGGCTCTTCTGATCACATCAATGTGACAGTCTAACATATTCTGCATGCATATTGCTTTTTTTTTTTTTGAAGCACTATATATCATAGTTATTAAATCGTTGCCTAGGTGTGGCCATGGTTTATCCTCTCGTTGTCACGTATGCATTGCATTTTGATAGGCAATAAGCGACTGCTAATTGTGATGTTGTATTGTTGACATCATTGACTATTTGACTAGTGCTTTTGTTGTTTGATGATTGATATTGGTGTTTGATAACTATGCTATGTACTGGATATTTAATTTCTTGTACAAGTTGCTCTGTTTTCTCACCCTCTCGCCAGAGCCATACAGAAAGGACCATGTATAACTAAACAAAAGTGATGTTTGATATTCTTCAGTTCTTATCTTGAAAATGATTTGGATTTTCTGCAGTTTATGAAGGGACCAAATCCTTCTACAAGGAAGAAGATGAGACTGTTCCTGTGAACACTTATGGAAAATCGAAAGTTGAAGCAGAGCATTATGTATCTGCAAACTGCCAGAACTTTGCAATTTTGAGAAGCAGTATAATTTATGGACCTCAAACTCTCTCTCCTGTTCCTAAATCACTTCCAATCCAGGTATCATAATTCATACATATGCTGCAATACTGTCTTGTACTTGAGTCCATTGTGTCTCCATTCTATGTAAATCATATGTGAATGGTCGAAATAGTGGAAATCCTTTACATATGCTTCATAAGGTACAACCGTACAAAGTAATTAGTTCCATTCTCATCTTCCTTTTTATTGGGATTCTCAATAATGGAGATGTATATGGTGCAGTCGATGGATAGCGTCCTTGCTAAGGGAGAGGCATTGGATTTCTTTCATGACGAGTTTCGTTGTCCTGTATTTGTAAAGGATCTTGTTGCTGTAATACAAATATTGACTAACCAATGGATCTCAGGTTAGATGCTTCTGCGTGCAAGTGCCACATAATTAGTTTAGAGAAGTTAGCATGAGAACTTTGTCTGTTTGCTTCTATTTTAAATGTTTAAGGATCATGGCTAACAGTTTCCCTCAAATAATATAGAACCCTTCTTGAAGTGCTTTTTCAGCTATGACTTATCTGTGGACATAACTATTTTTCCTTCTATTCACATACTGATTGTGTGACAGCTTTGTCCTTTTCCAGATTGGTATTGTTTTCCTGCTGTGAAAATGCAATCTTATTTTTCTCTGTTTTATTTGTCACAATTTTGCCTTGAGTCTTCGTGCTTTTGCAGAGGCTAAGCAAGTCCAGTTGATTCTGAATGTTGGCGGGCCAGATAGGTTATCACGGGTTCAAATGGCTGAGGCTGTTGCACATGTTAGAGGCTATAATACCTCGTTGATCAAACCAGTATCTGCGTCATCAGTATGTTTGTAGAAAGACTTCTGCCTAAATATTCATTAATCATTAGTCATGACTACCTCTCAGAAAAACCCTTTGTAACAGGATATTTCTTTTTCACAATCATTCAGCATCAATTTTTTTAAAGTTTTTTTTTTCTTCTTATAAATGGATATATGAGAAATTTGATTTGTGTGAACCCAAGAATTGGGCTCTCCTGTCTCTCTTATTTTTCCTTTATCTCAATACTATCTGCATTTAGCTTTACGGTAGTCTAAAACCTTGATTTTTCCGATATTTAGGTTGATCGTGGTGTCAAGTCCCCTTCCGATATTTCCATGGATATCACTAAGCTGATTCAGACAATAGGCATTTCTCCAACTTCTTACACAGAAGGTGTCAGGTTAACGCTTGAGGCTGAAGATCGTTCATAGTTTCGGAAGTTCACATAAACCACTCCATGAATTCGGTGAATGAACTGGTTTAAAAGGTCTGATTCCTTTATTACTAATTCTGGCTGTGATTGAACCAAAATCCATGACTGAAGTTAAAAACTTCCCTGGTTTCCCTTGAGAATTCATATGTATATTGCAGACACAATTCACAAAACATTGTACATGTAAGGAGTTGCATCATTCAGAGTTTTTTCCTTGCAAAATGATGAACTCCCACTCAAAAGGACACTTCTATTCTGATGTTGTCGAAGATGTAACAAACATTCCCTTTTTTTTTTTTTTGACAAAATGATGTATAACAAACATTAGTGTACTTGATTTGTTGAACTCGGATGGTATCATATTCCCAAGTGTCTCTTTGGTACTCTTTATTTCTATTGAGAAAAGTAAGAATATTTTCTCAAGTTGTGTTATTTCAGCATTTCATTCGTATGGTTTATATTTATTAATTTTGATTTATAGATGTATAGCTAAAATAAGAATATAATGAAATATTTTACTATGTAAATATGATTTCTATATTATTATTGTATAATTTGATTTATACTTATAACATAGTATAAAGATAATTATTTGACCATGTTTATATATTTGATGTATATTAAAATTTTTGCTTTTATGTGTTTAATATTCAAGTAATAGTTATACGTGGTTTTTCGATATTATAGTATTACTAGAAATGTATATACAGTTAAATTTCTATAAATTAATAACTTGGGACTAATTTAGCGAGATATTCAATTAACGAGTTATTAATTTTGTTTGTTGTTCCCAAGTCGGGACCTGACCGAAAGTATTATTATACGAGGTTATTAATTAATCGGGTATTAAATTTTGGAGGTTATACTGCAGTATGTGTACTAAATATTTCACTCCAAAAAGTATGCGTTATTTGTTGAGTTTTAGGATGTTCAATACTACAAGGAATGAAATATAGTTTAATTATTTATGATGTATACTCTGTTACTATTTATAACAATTAAACAGGCTTTATATTTCTCAAAAAAAAAAAAAAAAAACAGGCTTTATATTTTGACTGAAAAAAATCATACATTTATCGAGATACAACTATCAACAGTAAAATAGACATATTTTTTGATTTTGAAAATTTATATACGTAACGAGGTGTTAGTTTTGTAAGATATTTTAGTTTTCTAAAATATTCTTAAATAGAAAACTAATAGGATCTTAAAATTGATGATCCTCACTATATCAAAATTAAACGTACCTTTCTCCATGGTGAAAGTTATTGATGGTGTGGTTGAGTTTTCTTTAAAGACAACAAAACCAGATTTCTCTTCCTTTGCCTTCTTTCTATTCTCTCTTCATTAGTGATGGTTAGGGGATAAGAGAATACATACTTATGCTAGGAAGAGGACCTAGTCTTATGTTAGTGGGAGTTATCCCCATTAAAGCCATTACTCCCATCAAGTAACAGTTTTATTTTAAGAAACTGTTCCATTTAACCCATTTATAATTTAGTCCTTACTTGTTTAATATTTATTTATTAGCCCCTAGTAAATCACATGAGACATTAAAAGTCTTACATTCTCCCACTTGACTCATGTGTCATTACCTAACAATATGGGTGTAATAAATAAATAAAACATGAGTATTACTTAATGCGCACTAAAATGACTAAAATTCTATACTTTGGGTATGTCATAATTTCATGATTAAGAATATGAACTAATCCGAGTCATGGCGGTTGTACATCACTCAATTGATGTAGTCCCTTCCATGCACTACAACTTAGTATTCTCCTTAATACATGATCATTAATATGGAGCACATAATAGGTCCAACATAATGTCTTTATTGAAGACTGTACCTGTTTACATTACTTGAATTCAAATATGCATGCAATTATAGGAACAGTAATCGAAACATATCATAAATGAGCTCGAGTGTCGATTCATTATAAAAAATATACATTATACTCAAGAGTCATTATTAACAATTATGCCCATATTTTCAACATGTTCAATGAATGTCTTGGGCGGTAACCCCTTAGTCAAAGGGTCAACTATCATAAAATTTGTGCTAATATGTTCTATTGACACTCTTTGTTTCTGAACTTCTTCTTTCACGGCAAAGTACTTTAACTCCATATGCTTAGCACCCTTAGAGTACTTGTCGTTCTTAGAGAAAAACACTGCTGCAGAGTTATCACAATACAATTTTAGTGGCCTAGCAATACTGTCGATAATTTCAAGCCCTGAAATAAAGTTTCGCAGCTAATTAGCCTGAATTGTAGCCTCAAAACATGCTACAAATTCAGCTTCCATGGTGGATGCAGCAACCACTGATTGTTTTGCACTCTTCCACGATACCGCTCCTCCGGCTAAAAGAAATACATAGCCAAGAGTAGATTTTCTGGTATCTATGCATCCAGCAAAATCCGAGTCTGTATATCCAATCACCTCAAGGTGATCAGATCTTCTATATGTAAGCATGTGATCCTTCGTTCCCTGTAAGTATCTCAGAACCTTCTTTGCAGCTTTCCAATGTTCCATTCCTGGGTTACTTTGATATCGTCCTAGCATTCCAGCTGCAAAGCTTATGTCTGGTCGAGTACAAATCTGAGCATACATAATACTCCCAACAACAGATGCATACGGAATCGTTTCCATTTGTTTTCGTTCCAAATCATTTTTAGGACATTGTGCTAGACTAAACTTGTCCCCTTTCTGAAGTGGAACGGGTGATGCTGAGCATTTTTCCATCCTAAATTTCTCTAGTATTTTATTAATATATGCTTTCTGAGACAAACCTAATAGTCCATGTGATCTATTTCGGAATATTTCTATTCCTATCACATAGCTTGCCTCACCCATATCCTTCATTTCAAAGTTACTAGAGAGAAACTTCTTAGTCTCATAAAGAAGACCAAGATCATTAGTTGCAAGCAAGATATCATCAACATACAAAATTAGAAATATAACCTTACTCCCACTGATCTTTAGATATATACACCGATCAACAGTGTTTTCCTTAAATCCAAAGGAAACAATGGTATTATTAAACTTTAAATACCATTGGCGGGAAGCTTGTTTAAGTCCGTATATTGATTTCTTTAATTTGCAAACCATGTGTTCCTTTCCTTCAATTGAGAACCCCATTGGTTGGTCCATGTAAACATCCTCCTCTAAATCTCCATTAAGAAAGGCAGTTTTCACATCCATTTGATGTAGCTCCAAGTCATACTGGGCCACTAGTGCCATGATAATCCTGAAGGAATCCTTTCGTGAGACTGGCGAAAATGTCTCTTTATAATCGATCCCATCCTTTTGAGTAAAACCCTTGGCGACAAGTCTAGCCTTGTAACGTTCAAGATTGCCATGAGAGTCACGTTTAGTCTTAAAGACCCACTTACAACCGACTCGCTTGCAACCTTCTGGCAATTCTACAAGGTCCCAAACACCATTCTGTTCCAAAGATTTTAATTCTTCTTTCATGGCATCTAACCACTTTTTCGAATTATCACAACTTACACTGACTTGTGAAAATGAAACGGATCATTGTCGTTAATGCTTAAGTCGATTTAACGACTCATGTAGATATACCACATAATCATTCGAAATAGCCGGCCTTCTTTCTCTTTGGGACCTTCTTAATGTTATTTCTTGTGGTTCCTCTATAATAGGTTCATTATGAATCAAGGGTTCATTATTGTGTTGCTCTTCATTGTTGTTTGGCACAACAATTGGAGGAACACTAATTTTACCGTTAGAAGGACAAGTTAAAGGAACTTGTATTCTAACCTCTTTTATTTCCACGTCTCGTGGAACTGTACTCCCACTGGTTTCACCATTTTCAATAAACCTCGCATTTCCAGTTTCAACAATTCTCATACTATGATTAGGACAATAAAATATATACCCCTTTGATTTTTCTGGATAACCAATAAAATATCCACTTATTGTTCTTGCATCCAATTTCTTTTCTTGTGGATTATAAATCCTTATTTCTGCCTGACAACCCCATACATGCAAGTGTCTTAAACTAGGTGTCCTATTTGTCCACAGTTCAAAAGGTGTCTTTGGAACTGCTTTACTAGGAACCCTATTCAATAAATACATAGCAGTTTTCAAGGCATACATCCACAAAAATACGGGTAAAGATGAATTGCTTAACATACTCCTAACCATATCCATTAATGTTCTATTACGCCTTTCGGATACACCATTTTGTTGTGGTGTACCAGGCATTGTGTATTGTGCACAAATACCACGTTTCTGAAGAAGTTTAGCAAACGGACCTGGGTGTTGCCCCGTTTCATCATATCTTCCGTAATACTCACCACCTCTATCAGACCGAACAACTTTTACCTTTCTGTCTAATTGCCTTTCTACTTCATTCAAGTAGATTTCCAAGGCATCTACTGCTTGAGATTTCTCATGCAACATATAGACATAACCATAACGTGAATAGTCATCAATAAAGGTAATGAAGTATCTCTCATTTCCGAAAGAATTAACATCAAAAGGCCCACAAATATCTGTATGTACAATTTCAAGAAGCTGGGTGCTTCTTGTAGCTCCTTTCTTTGTGTGTTTTGTTTGCTTTCCTTTAATACAATCCACACAAATGTTTAGATCTGTGAAATCTAGATCTGGAAGAATTTCATTCTTCATTAGTCTTTCCATTCTTTCTCTAGAAATATGACCCAAACGCTTATGCCACAAGAAAGCAGAACGTTCATTTACTAAACTACGTTTAGCGCCAACATTATTATGCAGAGTCAAAAGAGTTTCCGAATAAGAACCATCTAATTTCAATTTATATAAACCATCACAAAGAATACCAGTGCCAATGAGATGATTATACTTAAATAAGCTGAAACATCCATTACCAAAATTAAAAGAGTATCCAGTAACATCAAGTTTAGATAATGAAACTAAATTTCTAGATAAAGTAGGTACATAAAGAGTTTCCAATAAATCTAAATGATGTCCAGTGTCAAGAATTAAACGATAAGTCCCGACTGCTTCCACTGGAGCTTTCACTCGATTCCCCATGAAGACGAACTTCTCATTTGGGCTTATGGTTTGGATTGTAAGGAATCCCTGCATCGTATTAGAAACATGAGTTGTACATCCAGAATCAATCCACCATGTATTGTGGGGAACTTCAGTTAAGTTTGATTCGAAACATACATAAGCATTAAGCTTACCTTTCTTTTCAAACCAAGCCTTACGCTTTGGGCAATCCTTCTGGAAATGTCCAGGTTTCCCACAGAAACGACAATTATAGTTCTTTGATTCTTTCTTCTGGATTTGAGCAGATGCCTCATTAGTCTTCAATGGCCCCTTGCCTTTTTCATGTTTCTTCACAAATTTCTTTCCAACTCCTTGATTTCCTTGGTGGCTTACATAATGGACTGAGTGACTTCCTTGATTTTTAAGTCTCGTTTCCTCTTGAACTAACATACTGTGCAACTCATGCACATTCCATTTGTCTTTCATGGTGTTATAGCTCATTTGAAACGGCCGATACCCAGTCGGTAATGAGTTAAGAATAAACTGCACAAGGAAGTTCTCATTCACAGCCATACCTAAGGTCTTAAGTCTTGCTGCAATATTTGTCATCTCAATAACATGCTCATGCATAGTACGCGAACCATCAAACTTCATGGTGGTTAGTGTACTCATTAATGTCCCAGCAAGAGACTTATCAGCTGTTTGGGAGCGCTCTCCCACTAATCCCATAAACTCTTTAGCACTTTCAGTTTTGGGGAGAGCTGTTTTAATACTGTCTGCAACAGTCATTCTCATGAACATTAGGCTGAGTCTGTTACATCTTTCCCAAGCT
This sequence comes from Rehmannia glutinosa, assembly GCA_016081115.2. Lineage (NCBI taxonomy): Eukaryota > Viridiplantae > Streptophyta > Magnoliopsida > Lamiales > Orobanchaceae > Rehmannia > Rehmannia glutinosa. The sequence goes on along the minus strand of JABTTQ020000194.1, from coordinate 25,622 downwards.
TTATAATGAGCATTCTCTTCATTGCTACTAGAATCAGTAATAGCAGCAGGCTTCTCTTCCATTATAGCAAGATCAAGATCCAAAACACCAAGATGGAACTGAACTTGCTCGTTCCAGTCAGAGAAGTTAAGCCCATTAAACATTGGCACAGACGATACATGAGAATTCAGAGAATTAAGAACAGGTGCTGCATAATAAAATTTCACATAAGTGTATTGAGACATAAGATACATGCTTGACATATAATATATTTAAACAACATTCAATGTATGTTGATGTTCTCCTTTGGGTGATACATTAACACACAACATATGAACATAATGATGCTAATAAAAATTCTAACATTATTTGGTAATAGAACATGCACCAATTAGAATTATTTATTACCTTTAGGTATATATATAAACTAATAGTACATGTTAATTACCTACAATTATATTTATTTATTATAAAGACAACTAATCAACCTTTGGGAGATCCATAAATGCCTTATAATAATAAATTTCAATATACCCATAAACCAAACAAGTATAAAGTTTAGCATCCATTATTCTATGGGTAACTGAAGTGAATAATTACAATTAATCTGGAATCAAATAAACATACAGGTTTGATCACTTTGGTGATTATCAAACCTTTTATAATATTCAATTCCAAAATTATACTACAAAACAACCATACATATATATATACCAATTCAATAATATATATATATATACATATAGACACACCTTAGCATATAAGAGATCAGAATACATCTGTCTCCAACATTCCATAAAGGACATACAGAGGATACAAATGCATTAACAATAATAATAAAAAAATAAGGCTTCATGTTGACAATTCTATGAATTCAAGTACTGAAGAACAATTGTACATTTTTTTTTAAGAGCAATCATTTCATGTAATCAAATTATCTATTCATCAATCTATGGCAGACAACATAAACTTTATGAACAATTTCGTTTCAACACGTAAATAATTTCGGTAATTCAAAAATTGTTCTTGTCCCGTACGCCATGATTTTGATATAAGATGCGATAAAACATACATTCTAGCAACGGATGAATTAATGAGTAATTCCCAATTTAGAAAAATAGGATTCATACAAATTGGGAAAAATATCATTCATGAAGAATCATACAATTTCACAACACATGCTCTGATACCACATGTAAGATATTTTAGTTTTCTAAAATATTCTTAAATAGAAAACTAATAGGATCTTAAAATTGATGATCCTTACTATATCAAAATTAAACGTACCTTTCTCCATGGTGAAAGTTATTGATGGTGTGGTTGAGTTTTCTTTAAAGACAACAAAACCAGATTTCTCTTCCTTTGCATTCTTTCTATTCTCTCTTCATTAGTGATGGTTAGGGGATAAGAGAATACATACTTATGCTAGGAAGAGGACCTAGTCTTACGTTAGTGGGAGTTATCCCCATTAAAGCCATTACTCCCATCAAGTAACAGTTTTATTTTAAGAAACTGTTCCATTTAACCCATTTATAATTTAGTCCTTACTTGTTTAATATTTATTTATTAGCCCCTAGTAAATCACATGAGACATTAAAAGTCTTACAAGTTTTGGCTAGTAATATGTTAATAACTTTATTTCCAAAAGTTTCTTCAAAAAAGAAAAAAAAAACTTTATTTCCAAAAGAATTACACACTCTATAATTGATAATCATAAAGACTATTAAATTCTGAAATTTCACTATTTGGGAAGGCCCAATATACCTCCAAAACACTTTCTTTTTCAACCCAAAATCCCGGCCCGTCTATAGGCCACATTTCCTGGGTCAGCCCACCCAATTCAAACCAACCCATTTCATATTCATAGCGAGGGTCGAACAGCTTCGGTGCTTCTCTTTCACACACACACAACTCAGTAAGAAATAAGAATTAAGAATGGGAGCGGAGGGGAACACAGTAGAGCAGCCGCCCCAAGATACGACGTCGGAAAGCGTCGATGCTTTGCTTGAGGTACCCTCAACCCTAGAGCTGTACATGATCCGATCAATTATTTCTTTTAGTTTTTTTGCTGTTGTTTATTAATAGTTACCAAAATGTTTGGTGATAAGCTCACAATTTTAGTTTCTTAAATTTCCTGAACTTGCTAAATATATAGATAGTAATAAAACATTGTTTGGATTATGATGGTGTAGAATCTTTTTTTTTTTTTTTTGAATTTTGATTGAAAAACGGCTGAGTTCTGTGTACTCCTATTACCTGTTTGAGGCAGTTATTCTCATTATCTTTTATGTCATTAATTTTTTAGTTTTTCGTGAATTAATTTACGTGATTTTTATTCACAAACAGTAAGCATATTTGCGTATTTCGAGAACCTTATAATTCGTAGTTCGATTATCACTGGTTCCTCTTTGTGCCATCTAATGTTGATGTACTTGAATTGGAGCTGTTTCCGATGTTAATCCAAGAAAATTTGGAATGGCCATCTTGGACTGTTCGTCTCTTTATCTGTCCTGTTGCTCTGCTAGTAAAACACGTGTTTTCTGTAATCTTCGTCAGTGTTTGATGATTGCAAGCTGCTTATTGACTCGCTTATACCATACGATTACAGGCTGCTAGATATGATGATATAGATGATCTCATGAGCATAGCATCCGTTGGTGTTTCTCTAGATTCTAAGGATTCAGAAGGCCGCACAGGTTTATTGCTCTAACATGCATTAGCTTCTCTCTTTTGTATTGTCATTTAAAATGTTATTTATTGTTTTACAAAAGATAGTTTATTATTTACCTTACGGTATTGCTTCCGTTATGTTTGGGCTTTTTGTTTTTCTTCATCTATTTTTGTTTGCTCTTGTAATTTTGCAGCACTACATATGGCATCAGCTAATGGGCATCTTGACATTGTCGACTATCTTATCAGCAATGGTGTGGTGAGGGAGCCATGACATGTCTTGATACTATTGCTTTCACATCTACATATGAGAAACTTTAAGTTTTGGTTATTTTGCTGGATGTCCGTTTAATGAATATTGTTTTTTTTTTAGTATATATTGTGCTCGTTATTCATTGTGAAGTCATATTTTCTCTTTTCACAAAGTAGAGCTGAATAAGTAAGTATGATGAGACGTCACCAAGAATTGAGTAACATTCAAGGTTCTTGTTGCCTGACTAACCCCTTGTATGATAGACTATACACCTGTACTTAATAGTTAATATTATTTTATTAATGTTAAAGCATCCGGAAGGCTTAAAATTTCTAGTCTCTGGAGGAGATACTTTTCATTGTATCCAACTTGGGAGGACGAATATTGGGTGAAAGCTTTAAAACTGATGGGAATGGTACTTTCTTTTGCCGTGAAAGGATTAGTATGAATGGAGATTGCAACTAACAGCTGTTTTTGTAACATGAGGCTGCTAATTTTCCCTTGTTGAGGGAGCACATTCCTGAATCAGATACATTGCAATTAACATCAGTTATTCCGACTCTATTTGAGAATATCTTATGCATTGCTGCATGTTTTATGGGCAACGGAGGGGTTATCTCACAAAAATTAGAGGTATCTTTGGATGACACTTTTATGTTTGATGTTGGAAAATTACTGTTAGCACTTGCTCAGTTTAAACTGTCTTGACATGATAATTGCCATATTTCAATGTCATTCAGAGATTCAAATTTGGTGGTTTGTTGGTTGATTAGTTTGATGCGAGAAAAGTAGGTAAATAAAAAATCCATAGGTGTGAGAAACACCGTGATATTATAATGCATGGTTTGACAAAATCATTGAAGCGGCTCTTATTTCAGATGAAATTATATTTCATCGCCCTCTCTTTTTCCCATGTTTCCATTTTTATTTTTAATTATTTGTTTTTTTCCAGTGACATAATTAAGCTTTCAAGATTGGAAGAAATTATGACTTCTCCTTTTCTTGGTAACAGGATGTTAACGCTTCTAACACGGAGAAAAATACACCTCTTCATTGGGCTTGCCTGAATGGCCACATTGAGGTATTTTACTGCATTACATCTTACATTACCAATCAGTAGTTTTCATTTCCGTCAAGCTCATAGTTATTTATTTTGAAGGTTGTCAAACGTCTCGTTCTTGCTGGTGCCAGTCTCTCGTTACTGAACAGGTTAATCGCTTCTGACTTATATTTTAACCATAGTCTAAGTTTGCTCGTTTTATTCCCATCTAAAATAGTTTATGGTGTTGAATGATTGTTAGCCATGAGAGAACTCCCGTAGATGAGGCCGTCAGTAGGGGAAAATTGGATGTCATCGATGCAATCAACGAAGCAGCGGCCCAGGTTGAACTCACAGGAACACGAGTTTCAGAGTCCGTAAATTTGTCGGGAGACCAAATGGATACTGTCTTAGATTGAGTTCGGTATCTTTAGATGTGATTTGTTCAGTGTTGTCACTGTGGTTTACCAGTAAAAAGGATATCTCCCAATATAGGAGATTTGTGTTTTTGGTTTTTAGTTGTAAGTTGATAATCCATCATAAATTTATTGTCTGGTGATCTGAGCTCGATATAACGACTTAGGGGCGCCCTTATTACGGCTTTCGAATATCTATTTATCTCACACTAATATAACAATTTAAAAATAACTGAAATTCTTCTCTTATTGTTTTAATTTTTTACTATATTTTATGGAGAACTTTATTGTGTATTGACTTAATTGGTCCTCTAAAACACCCCTAATTAAAGAAACTCAGCTATGTTTTAAAATTAAAAATATCATTTAAAGTTACAAAACACCCCTAATTAAAGAGATTTGCATTTATATAACAAATGTCTGTTCTTAAAGGTGAAATTTGTAAAACAAAAATAAATGTGAATGGATATTTTTAATATTGAAAACCAATTGAGTATTTTCATAATTTAGCTTAAATCTCAAAACTTTTATAATTTTCAATACATAGAATTATAGGTTGTCAAAAAAAAAATGCATACAATTATAAACTTCACTAAAAACAATTAATGGGATACAATTTATTATTTGTAAATTAATTAGAAATTAATAGTAAATAATAACAAAAAAAAGTTATGGGGGCACGTGCCCCCATATTAGGATACATGGATCCATCACTGGCTGACATTTTAGGATTTTTAATTTTCAATTTGCAATTTATGACTTTAATTTAAAAATATTGGTACATTGAAATAATTTTGGCCAGTAAATTCAAAAATTAGTCGGATTATTTACATGACCGCCATCTCACCACCCAAAAATTGGGGATTTTTAATTTTCCAACGAAATTGGTAATTAGGATGCAGATCGAGACATGTGACATGTATTTTTCGTATGTTTATTAATTAATATTATTCAAATAGTAAATAACTTAACTAGCCATTTCGCAGGAAAATTTAAAATCCTTAATTTGAGGTAGTGAGTTAGCCGGATGGGATCTTCTATTCCAAGACAGTGTTTCACCTCCTATTCCACCGCACGGATGATTGCCACGTGTATAGAAGTTACCATATTAAAACCCTACAATTTAAGCGTGATTTATGCTCCAAAATTAATATGGTAACTTCTATACACGTGGCAATCATCCGTGCGGTGGAATAGGAGATGAAACACCATTTTGGAATAGAAGATCCCATCCAGTTAGTTAGCAACCATGTCAGTAATCCGGCCAATGTTTGGATTTCCCAATTGAACAACGATTGTAATTTAATAATTTTTTTTTTGAATTTCCACCGCTATAACAATTCTTTTGAGTTAAATCATATTCATGAGAGTCCTCTACTCCTTGCACAGTAGAATATTCAAATTGAATTATAGTTATTATACAAACTAGTTGAGGCTCCCGTGTGATGCACGTGCTATTCTAATAACTAGTAGAACTGTCAAATAGGCAGATAGATATTGGTCCGTCGGGCCAAGGAGAACATTTGGCTCAGGCCAAGTCGAAATTCCATTTGGCAGCTATTCTTGAAACCCAACCCATGAAAAAAAAAACACATGGAATGACTGGGTCAGCCATATTTTTGGGCCATATAGGTGGAATCTTTTTCGGACCTCCAAAATTACAACCTGACCCCTCGGGCCAATCCCATTTTGACATCTCTAATAATTAGATACTTGTATTAGTATCAACCGTATTGAATAGCTTTGTAATGATGGTGATCGCCCCACAAAAGTTGCATCATCGATAATGGATAAGTTATATTGACTACGGGCCCTGAGATTATTTAAGATATATAGATTTGAATATAACATAAACATTGGACACATACTGATACATTATAATATACATATATTACAATACAATCAAAATATATAATTTTCAAATATAATAACTCATTAGTAGACTTTATACATCAGCACACTCCGTATATTTTTTTTTCCAGTTTGAAATGACATTATATTCTTTTTTATCATATATTATGAATAAAAACTTATCAAATTGATAGTTTAAAAACAAAAGAGATAAAATTGTATAGTACAATTACGAAGATCGAGCCAGTAACACATATTCATTTTCATATTTTTGTTTAGATATTTTGGAATTTATATAATACAAAATTTAATACTGATAAATCATATATATATATATATATTGTTAATGCATACCAAAATTAAAATGAACAAAATTAATGATAAATTACATAATATTGGTCAACAAACAATTTTTTTTAAGAAACAATCTTTCCAAATTCAACTGTATAGTATTTAATACTAATTAGATATACCTAAATTAAAATGTCAATGCATACTATAATTAAGATAAACAAAAAGTAATGTTATAATTACAAAGATATTGGACATATAATCTATTTTTCATTAAAAAAATATCTAATTTCGTTTTTACCAAGTGCAAAAAGGCGGGAATTGTTTTTGGAAACAGGTTTGTTATTATATATACATATATATATATATATAATATATATATAAGTATAGGATCATATGTGGCAGGGGCTTTACCATGTGGCATTGTGGACCAATCTAAGCCATTAATATGTTTAATTCAAAAGCTCAGTTTTTTTTTCAATTTTTTTTTATATTTAATATCGCCCATTTAAATACACAATGATCATTTTATAAACAAAAATGACTTGGCAGTTATGGTAACCCCTTATAACCCCCCATTTGTTTTGGATTTCAATTAATCATCCCGCTTACCTGCAATCTCCTTTTAATACAAAATCAAAACTCCATTTTTTTCTTCACTCTCTTGTTCATTCTATCGGCCGAAACCCCTCATTTTTAGTCAGTTTCGAAGCTTATCAGAGTAGGTTCGACAACAAAAACCAAAACACCGTTCAAATTGTTGGTAAAGGTAAGCTTCTGGTTTCATTTTTTCATTTTTTTGGTTGGAGATTTTGGTAGAAAGGGTTTAACCTTTAATGTTTTTTCTTTTTTTGTTGAAACGTGTTGATGTCCATTCTAGTTTTTTGAAGTAATTTGCAGTAAGTATAGTAGGCAATTTTGTTTTTTTTATTTTTTATTTTGAAGTATCTAGGGTTTTGTTTTTCGATTTGTACAAACTTTTTTTTTTGTTTCTGGAGTTATTTTTGTGCGAAATAGACTGATTTAGTGAAGATATTTTGGTATAAAAGTAGATAAAAATAATGTATATTTAGTTAATAGATTGTGCAGTTTTTATGCCATTGATATGGGATGGTGTAAGTTGAGATATAGAGAGGAAGTTACGAGTGTAACGTGCGTGTTTGTGGTTTGTTTTTGCTGATTTTGTTGATTCTATTATGTTTTTATGAAGCTGGGTATTGGTGAAATGTGTATGTATAACTTGCTCTTTCTTTAGGTGAATCATTCCTTGTTTTTTGGTGTACATTTTACTTAAGAATGATATGAGTTTTCTTACTTTTGTATGTAGTTAAATCTATTGTGGTGTTTTTGTTTAACCCTTGCATCAGGAAAAAAAAGAGCCATGGATATATGTATATACTGTCCATGAAATGCATAATGACAAATGGTGTTTTAATAATATTATTTTGGTATACAATTAAAGTTCATACATCGCACAATTAGTTTTGTTTTGTGTATTTTTTGGTGAATCATTCCTTGTTTTTTTGGTGTACATCTTATTTCAGAATGATATATATTTTCTTACTTTTGGTATATAGTTAAATCTATTGTGGTGTTTTGTTTAACCCCTGTATTAGGAAAAAAAAATAAAAAGAGCGATGGATATATGTATTGGTGCATATTTAGTATTCTTATTGCATCATGAATATGTATTTTGATGCATTGATAAGTTTGGTCATGTGTATATACTGTCCATGAAATGCATAATGACAAATGGTGTTTAAATAATATTATTTTGGTATACAATTAAAGTTCATACAGTGCATAATTAGTTTTATCTGTGTATTTTTTTTTGATATATTGTGCTTGAGTTCTGCCTTATTTAATATTGTACATGTTCTCAATACCAGGTTGATAATTTTCAATGGCAAGAGGAAATGAAAAAAGACCGCATCTCGAGGGCAAGCGAGGGTGCACGTAATATTAACAAGAGGTCCAAGACTGCCAAATCTGCTTTGAAATCTTCGATGCCCAAATTGAGGACAAGATCTGTGCCAACAGTTCTATCGGGCGCATTGGGTCGTCTGAACAATTTTCAGACTAGAGTTGTAATTGAAATGGGCTTCGAGAGCTTGTTGGGATTAAATGTTAAAGAATTACTGGGGAGGTTAATTTATTGGTTGGTAGAAATTTCAACTCTCTCAGATGTGAGTTAATTCTACCGGATGGGAGGTCTGTTCGCGTTGGCGAGAATGATGTGGAGCTAGTGTTGGGGTTTCCAAGAGGTGGAAAAAGAGTCGAGAAAAAAATGAAGTCCGAAACATGCCAAGTATACGAGGATTGACAGTCCCAATTGTAAGTCCAAGCGGCTACGATAATCTAGGGGGGGTGAATAGATTATCTCCATCTTTTCGATTTTGCCCTCTTTTTCGATACAAATGCGCCAAGAAAATAATAAAGGTGCGGAATATAAACAACACACGTCGATTTAAAGAGGTTAAAGATTTTATTAATTTACCACAAATTAATACAACACCAACTTACAACAACACCTTGAAGAGCACAACACTCTTCTTCAACACCACCTTTGAGATTACCACAATCTCACTTGAAGATTACCACAATCTCCAACGGCACCTTGTGAAGATTACCACAATCTTCAACCTTGAAGAATACCAAATTCTTCAACACCTCAACAAGAAGATTACCACAATCTTCTCACACCTAACACCTAGATCACCCAAGTGTGTTCTTACCACAAGAACACTCACAAGGATATCTTGTGTTGAATGATAACCCAAAAATTCAAGATTACAACTCGATAATGAATTATACAATTGAGTGCAAGTGTAATCAAGAATAGCCTAGACCTCAAGGATGTGAAAGTGAATAGCTAGGCAAATTACAACAAGAAATAAGACAATGTAAGAACAAGTGTATTCTTGAGTGTATCTTGTTGTGTTGTAGTTTTCTCTCTTGTTGTGTTGCTTCAATTCTTCCTCTATTTATAGAAGATGTCTTGTACATGATAGGCTCCTCTTGGGGACATGAATTACGTAAAAAATTGCAAGACAATTGAAGAAAAGAGTCATTAGAAATCAATCCCACAATTTAGGGAAAAGTCATCTTTGCACAACGGTTAGAATTTTCTTTTCATCAAACTTGGCGACGGTCGCGCAAAATAGACGTTTGAAAATGAGAAAACACATTTACACGCAGGCGGCCGGTCGCGGGTCCGACCAGGTCGACCCTATGTCCAAATCGGCCGAGAACCAAAAACGAGTCCGAAAGTTCTGCTTTGAGAAAATGCTCCCAGTGCACGGTCACCGCCGGTCGACCGGTCGACCGCACGGTCGATTCCCGGTCAACCGTCGACCGCACCGTCTTACCACCCCGTTGACCGGTCAACCACTTTTTTTCAAAAAATAGCTTATTCACTGCTTTTTCACAATTTTCAGTGCACGGATGCCCTATAGGCGACCGATTGGCCTCAAAACAAAAGTATTGTCCAATTTTATATCGAAAATAAACTTCAAGAAATACTCCAAAAAAAGTAAAAATATTTTAGACCGATCGGGAGTATTAGGACAATATTTTAGAACCATTGTTTTGGTGTAAAAACACATTAACACAAAATCATCAAAAGTGTTGTCCAATTTATATCGAAAATAAACTTGTAGAAATACTCCGGAAAATATTAAAACCATTTTAAATCATTTAGGAGTATTTGGACAACCTTTAAAAACATTGTTTTGGTATAAAAACAAAATCATCAAAATCATGATAAAATCATTTATCAAACAATCTCCCCTTTTTGATGATTACAAACCAAAACAATTTTAACGAGGTCGATTTTGAAAACAAAACATTTTTACCTAGTAAAAAGAACTTTCCGTTGTGAGCGACAACATTCCACGCAATATAATCACAATGATGGAAGTAGAGATATTCAAACACATATAGCAAATGCTCCCCCTATCAACATGCACAACAAGAGTTATATAGAAGCAACTTAAACATAAGCTAAAATATTAGCTTTTCGATATTGAGCTTAAGTATCAAAACCTAAAAGCTCCCCCCCAAAGATACATCATTAGAACCGTATATAAGTCCATACTACAACCAATGGACCATGATTCATACATAACCATAATGCACCAAGTGGACTAAATATGATCCACAACTTATGGCTTTATGAAGCCATAGCTTATAGCTTCTTTTCGTTAAGCTTATCTTAGATTTTATGAGCTAATGAGCTTATAACCTGTTTCTCCCCCTTTGGAATCATCAAAAAGAATGTTAACACGATAAATAGATCATATATTCATATCAAAATGCGCAACAAAACCGATGTATCGAGCTATTTGAGCATTGAAGCTTATAAACCAAATAGGAGGGAAAAGTCGAATCATACGACTTGTAGAGGTTTATGAAAACTCATTTGATAAGCAAAACATGATCTCTATAAATGTATAAGACTTTTGAAATCGAGAGAATCATGTAGGTGATGAATTTTACATTGAAACGTTTTATCAAACACTTGGCGGGCGTCAAAAATTGAGAAAGATATATATAGCCCTTGTAAATGAAATCAAGCCAAGTTTTTTATCACCAAATACAATTTAACAAATATCAATCATCAACAATCAATAAGCTCATTACAAAAATATATGAATTGCATCAAGAAAGATACATATAAGCCACAAACTCAAGGGTTCAACCCAATTGAGCTAAAGAGAGTGAAATTCTTACCATTCAATCGGTAAAGATGAGCATTGATGATGATAATCGAGCTAGATAATCCCCAAACTATGTAATTCATGCAACAAAATACATTTGAAGTGAAATGTGTGTGCAAATGACAAAGGGGACGAAATAGAGAAGAAAAATGCAAAAATGCCAAATTCTGGAAACAGAAAGCAATATATCTGAAAACTCAGCAGGGGAGACCGGTTGGAGGCTGGGGCGACCGGTCGGAGGCTAGGGCGACCGGTCGACCTCAACCCCTTCAGCCCACTGCTTCTTTCTGTTTTGCAAAATTCCGAAGTTTGAACCAAAAATCCGATTTTTCGCCCCTAAGTTTTAAAAACATGCAAAATACAAACGTAGACCTCATTCAATATATATTATGTCATAATCAAGCTCGAAATGAGGTAAAATACTCGGCGATTAATGATTAAAGAGTCCGCGAGTTATCCTTGAGACGGAATTAAACACATCTCAAGTTTTTGTTAAAAACTCAATCCCTTTTTAAAAGAATATCGAATCTCAATATGTTTAGTTCGATTATGATGAACTATATTTGAATAATTTTCACCGGACTTGTTATCCCAAAAAAATAAGAACGTTTTAAATCTTTTGGATACACAAGTCATACGAAGAAGTGCCTTTCAAATATTTGAAAATTTCTTTTAACGGCACTTTAATGAGATTCGTTGGGATAGTTTTTGAGGTCGAGCAAATAGACATAAGGCATATAGAATGTCGAGTCTATTGGAATAATACAAGAAAACATACCTCGAATTTGTTTGTCAACCGACATGCCTTTCTCAACCTTTGTCAATCTCTTCATTGGTAGCCATAGAGGTTGAGATGATTCTTCCTTCTTCAATGCCTAACTCCTTCAAGAGTTCTTTTGAAATGTAACCATCTACTTGGCATTGAATGATTTGAAGTCCAAGCAAGAAATTGAGTTCCCCCATTATGCTCATCTCAAGCTCACCTAGTATCAACTTAGAAAGACATCTTGCACAAATATTCATTAGTAGCACCATAAATATTATCAATATAAATTTGCACAAGTAAACAACCTTGCCCTTTTTCAAAACAAGAAGTGTAGTATCAACTTTACCTTTTGTAAAATCATTTTGCAAAAATAGCTAAGTCTATCAAATCATATACGGGATACTCAACCGTACAAGACCTTTTATAAAAATCATTTGGCCAAAAATTTTAAACTCCGATAGACTTCTATTTGAATGAAACCATTTAGAAAATTGGATTTAACATCCATTTGGTAAAGCTTGAAATTTTCTTAAAACAAGAATGGGCAAGTAAAGTACAAATATTACATCAAAATCAATACCTTCTTCTTGAAAATACCTTCGAGCTACTAACCTTGCCTTAGTTCGACCAATGTTGCCTTGGTCATCGAGTTTGTTCCGGAATACCCTTTTTGTCTTCTTCATTACTATTATCATAGGGCATCCAATTGATCTAAGGTGTTCATAATAGAACATTTACATCCAAATATTTTGAGGTAACAATATTTGGAGTACTTCATTTCTCATCTACACAACTTGACAAACTCATTAACGGCATCGCTTATATAAGCAAGAGAAAAAATAGCCCAAGTGTAAAAACATGCCTCAATCATCTATCACAAAATATCTTGCATAAGAGCATAGTAGAAATAGACACTATATATATAGACCATGAAGCAAGAAACACATACTATGCATTTAGAATATCATCAAGAGTCTAATAAATCATGCAAGTTCAAATAAGCTTAAGAAAGTTATAAAAGGTCTCGTTTGAAATTTGAAAATCCGATAGCATATAGTTGAGACCTCATTTAAAAGAAGTATTTGAACAAGAGTTGACAAAGCAAATATGTGCAATCAAATATCGAATAGTGCCTCTAAAAATCCTCTTAATGGCACTTGTATGAAATACTATGAAAAACAAGCACATAGGCACATGGCAATACATATATCGAGTCTATAAGAGTAAGAATAACACAAGTAAACGTACCTCGATAATTTATGCCTTTCTTGACAAATAATGACATAAATGGCCATTTGTGAAAACATGTAAATCCTACACAATTCTTAAAACAAATCTAGCACAAATCATAATGATAAAAGTGTAGGCTAAGAGATATCACAAGTAAGCTCATGCCATAAAAATCCATAAAAAATGATAACACACTTTAGTATACAAAAATGCACAAGAGTTTTAAAAACATCATATAAGGTCTTCTTTTTCAAAAATTTTAAAAATACAAATAAGCTTTGAAGATCTTAATTTAAAATTTAAATACATGAAAACTCATTTTGCAAGTAGGACACAAATAAAAACATGCATAATAGACAAATAAAATGCATATTTAATTAGGGAGATACGGTTTACCAATTATGCCGTTTCCATGGGTTTTACCATTGTTGATGATATTTTCCTTTTGAAAATCTTCATGTTGATGGTAATCTCTCCAATTACTCCATCTCCAAAATTTTTGTCCTTCCCATTGTTGACGGTCTCTTCTTCTTTGAAAATCATCTTGTTGATGATGTCTTTGCCATTTCCAAGGATTGTGTTCTTCCCATTTTTGATTATATCCTCTTCTTGGTAATTGGCTTTGTCGAAAATAGTTTCTCCTTCTTTGATCAAATGAAACGGTCATTTGATGTCTTCTTGGCGGTATAAATTTTCTTCGATCATTATTTCGTCGGGTACCTAATATGACATTGTTTTGTGGTACCCTTATGTGTTTGGGTCCTTTGGGATTAGTCTTGAGACTTTTAGGTCTCCAACAATAATTGGAGCTATTTCTAGCCCGACAAGTATTTACCGTATGACCCTTTTTACCGCAATAAAAGCATGTAATAATTCTAGGAGCATAATGACCAACGTGCTTAGAGACTTGATTCTTTTTCATGTGATTGACATCCTTAGGCTTATGATCAAGTTCTAGTTTCGAATTATCACAACAATCAACAATATTGGTCATTCTATCGGTACTCAAGTTGGATTTAGATAAATCATTTTTCAAGCAATTTATATCCTCAACAAGAGTACTATTTTCTTTCTCAAGGTTTCTAACCTTGTCAAGAGTGATGGTGTGAGCACATGATAGTGATTCATAGGAAGTAAATAAACTATCCTTATCATTCTTTAAAACAATGAATTCCTTTTTCAAATATTTGTATTTAACAAATAAGTTTTGGAATTCATCTTGTAATTCATCAAAATCATTTTGTAAATTACTATAATCATTATCATAGGAAGTAGAGGGTTTAGAACTTACCTCGTTTTCTTCTTCGATGCCTATGAGGCATTGTTCAACTTCTTCATCATGGGAGGTTGTAGAGGGCTCATCCCATGTTGTTGGATTTGATGTTGTATCCATTTGTGAAGTAGATGCTTTTGAGTTGCTCCTTTCATTTGCATACACTTCATAGATGGCTTCTAATTTTTGCCATACTTCATGTGCCGATCGAATACCTACAACATGATCAAATTCCAAAGTAGTAAGTGAACAATACAAAATACTAAGAGCTTTACCATTTAAGGGGATGATTCTCTTCTCTTCATCATTGAGCTCTTTGAAGCCTTTAGAGGTGTGTGGTGTATTCTTCGTCGGAATGGATTCTCCATTGATGACGGTGTTCCAAATATCAAACCCGCAACCTTGTAAATAGCATTCCATTCTTTCTTTCCAAAATATAAAATTTTTGGAATCAAACCGAGGTGGCTTGGTGGTGGAGGTGCCGGAAAGATGAGCTTCGTTCAGAGCCAACGATTGTTTCTCTTCACTCGCGATGTGAAACGAGCTTGCCAAAGAGTTTGGCTCGATACCACTTGTAAGTCCAAGCGGCTACGATAATCTGAGAGGGTGAATAGATTATCTCCATCTTTTCGATTTTACCCTCTTTTTCGATACAAATGCGCCAAGAAAATAATAAAGGTGCGGAATGTAAACAACACACGCGATTTAAAGAGGTTCAACCCACCTAGGCCTAATCCTCTACCACCCCAAAGATATCCGGGATGGATTTCAAAAAGAAAAAGATTTTATTAATTTACCACAAATTAATACAACACCAACTTACAACAACACCTTGAAGAGCACCACACTCTTCTTCAACACCACCTTTGAGATTACCACAATCTCACTTGAAGATTACCACAATCTCCAACGGCACCTTGTGAAGATTACCACAATCTTCAACCTTGAAGAATACCAAATTCTTCAACACCTCAACAAGAAGATTACCACAATCTTCTCACACCTAACACCTAGATCACCCAAGTGTGTTCTTACCACAAGAACACTCACAAGGATATCTTGTGTTGAATGATAACCCAAAAATTCAAGATTACAACTCGATAATGAATTATACAATTGAGTGCAAGTGTAATCAAGAATAGCCTAGACCTCAAGGATGTGAAAGTGAATAGCTAGGCAAATTACAACAAGAAATAAGACAATGTAAGAACAAGTGTATTCTTGAGTGTATCTTGTTGTGTTGTAGTTTTCTCTCTTGTTGTGTTGCTTCAATTCTTCCTCTATTTATAGAAGATGTCTTGTACATGATAGGCTCCTCTTGGGGACATGAATTCTGTAAAAAATTGCAAGACAATTGAAGAAAAGAGTCTGTTAGAAATCAATCCCACAATTTAGGAAAAGTCATGCATTTGCACAACGGTTTAATTTTTTCATCAAACTTGAGCGACATCGTCACACAAATAGACGTTTGAAAATGAGAAAACACATTTACACGCGGCGACGGCCGACGGGTCCGACCGTCGACCAATATGTCCAAATGGGCCGAAAGCGTAACCAAAAAACGAGTCCGTAAAGTTCGCTTTTGAGAAAATGCTCCTGTGTACCGGTCACCCGCCGGTCGACCGGTCGACGACAGCAATGGCCGATGCCCTCGCCGACCGGCCGACCGCACTTGGGTCTACCACCACCCTGTTGACTCGTCAACCACCTTTTTTCAAAGAAATAGCTTATTCACTGCTTTTTCACAATTTTCGTGCACGGATGCCTTATAGAGGCGACCGATTGGCCTCAAAACAAAAGTATTGTCCAATTTTATATCGAAAATAAACTTCAAGAAATACTCCAAAAAAAAAAAAAAAAGTAAAAATATTTTAGACCGATCGGGAGTATTAGGACAATATTTTAGAACCATTGTTTTGGTGTAAAAACACATTAACACAAAATCATCAAAAGTGTTGTCCAATTTATATCGAAAATAAACTTGTAGAAATACTCCCGAAAATATTAAAACCATTTTAAATCATTTAGGAGTATTTGGACAACCTTTAAAAACATTGTTTTGGTATAAAAACAAAATCATCAAAATCATGATAAAATCATTTATCAAACACCAATGAGGCCAAAGCAGATGGGTCATACACCATTATGGCAGCCGAGGTTTCCGAAACGATGTTGGAGGATGTTGAGGGGGGGTATATGGTTCAAGAGGAATTTTATAGCTCTTGTAGATGGACATATCCTTGGGAATATGCAGAGCGAATACATTAACGCACTTGTTATGAAATGCTTGGAGAACGTTGGCGATATCCCAAAAATGAATTGGTGCTAGCACACTATGATGACTTCGATAGAGAGCCGAGAGAAATGGACGACAACAAACAAGAAGAGTTGCAACGGCCCGTTGCTTTTTTTAATTGTAAGTATTGTCCAATTTATTTGACAATATTACCTATAATAACATCATTTTTGTTTTTATTAAATGGGTTCTATATGGATAGAGTTGTAATGTCTATTCGTTCTATCCCGAGGGTGGTTTTGTGTGTGCAGTCGTTGACAACCGAAAGCATTCGGGATAGGAATACTACTGAGATGAAACCTGGAGGTTATGGACAAGATTTCATTGATTGTGCAATTGACGAGTCCGTACCTTCTGGATCGCGGAATGATCAGCTGCTGCCAGCTTCAACAAATGTTGGTGGTATGCAGGCACCTGGACCGCATAACGATCATCCGACACCGACTGATCATTCAATGCTGAGGGTGTGCAGGTTCTAATCTTTAATTTTTAGTATGCTATTTAGTCAGGGATGAGTTTTATTTCTTAGTTATATAATGGAGTAATGTTAGCTATATAATGAATTTGTTACAGTGTTAGCAATGAGTTTTTAGTATGCTTTTCAGTCAGGGGTAGTTACAGTGTTTATGAATTTGTTAGTTATATAATGGAGTAACATAGATATATTTTGGCATAATGTTAGTAACAAGAATGCATAAGGTTAGTTATTAAATGGTGTAATGTTAGTTAGATAATGATATATTAGTCATAAGAGATGATTTATTGTCTAGTTACAAAATGGTATAACATTAGTTACAGAACAAATGTTCAGTTAGTTACAAGTTGGTACAATATTAGTTTTCAATCATATACGGTGAATAGTTTATATTCTTATATACAATTTGACAACTATTTGTACATCAAGATTCAGTTAAATGAGCATGAAAAAGTTGACAACTATATTTATGTTGGTGCAGGGTTACATTGGCAATCTTTTGTCCAAGCTGGCGACGGTAGCTACCGACGCAATGGACATTATTGTAATATTGAATAATGCTCCTCGGGAGCTGGCTTCAAATGTTGATTTTGGGAAAATTGAAGATGTGCCTAGGAAGTTTATATGTTTTTCTGGGGAGAGAGCTGGGGAAGACACCGTTGTTGGGGCATCCATTGCTAGTGAAACTCAACAAATTAATGCTTTTTTGAGTAACCCCAAAAATATAGATGCACTGGAGAAGGTTGAACAAGCTATTTGCCGGCGGGATGAGTTCAAGAAAAGCTCTGATGATATCCCCAATTTTAGTATTGGTTTGACACAGGAAGCAAACGTTGCTGTTGGAAATTTATTAGATTTTGATGATACCATGTAAAACTTAGACTAGGAAATTGGCACCCCATTTTCCTTGTAATCTGTATTGTAATAGATAGGATCGAAGACCCGAGTTAAGTCGTAAGCCAAGATTACAAGAAGTCAATCATGATCGGAATGAAGACTCGTTGTGTGTCACCGAGTATGGCCATGAAGGAAGTCAAGGACTCGACTGAATGAGAGTCAACTGAGGAACAACTGTGAGACATATAAGTCAAGTCAACTAGAAGAGTTAAGTCTATCAGTTGGAGTGATAATTGAGTCAATCCTATGATTGGAGCAGACTCAAGTCACCTGGGGTAAAGGCAGCAGTCAAGTCAAGACAACTGACTTAGATCCGTTGGAATAAAGTCAAGAATATTACTCGATATAGTAATATGTTAAGTCGCCAGTCTTAAAGTGTTCGCTCGGGGACCAGCAAAAGGAATGAGCCAATGGGAAACACTGCACCTTTTGTCAGAACCTACAAAGCTGAAGAGCCAATTAATACGAGGAAAGTTCAACATCACAAGGGCTGCAAACCAAGACAAGACAATCCAACGAACACAAAGTGACATTTGAAACTAGCCTATCTCTTCAACGGGCAAATTTTAAATGTGCACTATAAAAGGCTGAGGAAGCTATTGAGAAAAGGTTACGAATGACATAGATATTTTAAGCATATTCAAGCGATTAACCTGTAAATTCTCAAAGCTTATCAAGATATTCCTCAAGCCTAAAACTCGAAGAAACTCGATCCAACACAAGCTGTGAAGGAGAAACAACTTCAATCAGTTGAAGAGGAAAACTTTTGAAGATAAAAAAGGGGTATACTTTCCAAGTTGAAGGATTGTAGAAAGGTTCAAGGTCGAACCAAGTTTCAAGTTTGTTGGAGGGCTTCGTGATCAAATCCAAGAACTTGAGGAGTGAGTGAAGTAGCTAGGCAGCTGCCTCATGAAGAAGCTGAGTCACAAGAGAAGCCAACTGTGTGATCAAAGCTGTCTCCAGACTGTTTATTACTTTGTAACCCGATCTGTTAATTAGTGGATTCCTCCAGGAGTTGGAGAAGAGTGGACTAGAAGAATTACCCCATCTTCAAACCACTATAAAAATACTTGTGTCAATTTACTTTTAGCATTTAAATTCCTGCATATCTATTTTATATATGCTGTCAGTTTATATTTGCTATCCAACTGATAAATAACTAAGTGCTAAAACAAGTATTAAAAACAAGCTTTAAATCAATCAAAGGGTGTTAAGTCTTCGTTGTTAAAAAACCAAATCGCCTGAAGTTAAGTATTTGGCTTAAGCAAATCGAAGTTATACTATCAAAAGCTCTATCGAGTCCTGCTGAGTGGGTAACTTAGAATAGCCAACTTAGCCGTCTTCAAGGACACAAGCGATTTGAGTCAACTATGTTGAAATATTTAAAAGGACTAAAATAAAAATATGGTAAGGTTTATTCAACCCCTACCCTTCTAAACCTTACACCACACCCTTGGGATCTACAAGTGGTATCGGAGCGGTTGGTTCATTGATCCTTCCGTCTTCACTTGAACTAGATCTCTATCTTTTCAAAAGGTTTTAACACTTGTTTTTTCAATGTCTTTCATTTTTAAAGCAAAATTATTATCATGGAAGCAAATCTAACTCGTATTCTAATGTTTATTGTGGAAGAGTTTGATGACCGAAAATTCGCATGCGAGCTCATCTATTAGCATTATATGATGAAATGTGGTTATTGATAGAGGATGGGCTATTGGAAATATACAAAGTCAACATCTGTTTGTAAGAGCACATGCATATGAAGGAGAAGTTCTTTGAAGAAAGACCAGGTTATGATTGAAAAACCAAGAATCGAATGGACTCCCATTCGATTCATGTGACGAACCTAACATTGTTAGGTCCCAAATTCTCGCGAACTACCGGATCTAGATCAAGAGCTCCATTACGTTGTACGATATATCAATCCGAAAACTTACTTTCGGTTGTAAGTCATCCATTTTCCTTCGTGCAACTCCTGATCTAAATTTTGTCGTAAATAAGGAGACCTTCGCGTTGCATGTCAACGCCCGCATTTGCAGCAGTTGCCGATGGATGCAAGTGGTCGCATCTAAGAGTTGAGTTCCAGGAGACGAACAAGATGGCCCAGGCGGGGATAGACTCGTTGAGGAGTGAGCTCCGTTAAGAATAATCTAAATAGTTGTGGTTGAAGTCAAAGAAAGGTGGGATCTTTGGCTTGGATCTTGTATTGAGATACCTACACGACTTTCTTTTCCTCTCAAATGAAGATAGAAAGAGATTTAACCCGACAATGTAGCCAGGGGATATACTCTACAAAACGTTGGACAAAGCCATGTTCAACAATGTCAAATCTTATAAATCTGCAAAAGAAATTTGGGATAAACCTAACCTTAATTTGTGAAGGATCGAAAAATAAAGAAAACAAATTAATCATGCTATTCAAAAATTTGAAAATTTTAAAATATTTGCAGGTGAAACTCTGGATCAGCTGGATGCCATATTTATTGAGATAACAAATGAGCTTTCAGCTCTTGGGAAAGAATATACACAAAAGGAAATGTGTATGAAGATTTTAAGAGCCCTCCCAGCTGAATGGGAAATGAAGGTCATGGCCCTGAGACATTCAATGGACCTCTCAAAAACATCCAACCATGAGCTATTCTCAGACCTTAAAGCCTTTGAGTTTGAGCTGAGAAGAAAAGAGCGAGAGGAAACAACTCAACCAAGACAAAGCATTGTTGGCCGATGGGAAAAGATCTGAGCCAAAGGAAACCATTGACCAGGAGGATATTGCCCTCATGGTGAAGAGATTCAACAAGTTCTTTTACAAGAACTATAAGAGGAACAAGGGTGAAACCTCCGAGAGACATTCAAGACCTTCTTAAGCGGCGAGGAAGACAGGGCGCCCAAAAGAGTCGAACATCAAAGAACCGGTTATCGAAGTGTGATAATCAAAGAACATAAAGAGTGATCAAAGAGCCGAAAACCCGTGTTGGAATTGGACAACCAGGACATTTTGATTAATGACAAGCTTCTATCTACCAACAACAAGTATAGAAATGAAGAAAGAAAAAAAGTCTTCGAGGAAAGAAGACAAGAAAAGAAGAAAGCCATGTTGGCTGCTTTGACACGAGCCAGACCAAGTGCAAAGAAGCAACAGACTCGGGATAGTAGTGAAGCAGTACTCAAGTGATTCTCGAGGAAGAGGCTATGATCTCGCCTCATGGCCAAAGAACAAGATCAAGAGATGAGGTATACTCTAACTCATCTCATTCTCGATTCAAGTGATAGTAGTCGTGATACACACACTTAATCACCCACAGATCTTTATAATTCATTAGGAAAAATGATGAAAGATTTTGAACTTATAAAATCCTCACACACACTTTTAAATGAGGAAAACAACCAGCTTAAAAGCCAAAAACTCACAGCTGACTAAAGAGCTGAGTACTCTGAGTCATATAGCTGATGAGAACACTAAGCTGAAGGCTGAAAATGCCAATATCATAGTAGAGTTAGCTGCTATAGAAAAGAGGGAAAAAGATCTTAAAAATGTGATTGCCTCATTTACAAATGCATCCAAATCATTGGATGAACTTATTATGAGTCAAAAGGAATGTGGGGACAAGACAGGCATATGATTCAATTCTTTTGTGCATAGTCAAACTCCAAGAGTGATTTTGGAAAAAGGATCTTCAATCAATGAAGGATTCTAAAAACCCAAAACACCAAATGATGCACCCACATTCACTCCAAAGCACAATCACAATCATACTGACCTTGGTTACAAGGGTAAAGGAAAGAAGCCAGTAGGGTATGCTGAAGGGACTACTGAGAAGAAATCTAGACAGGTCCATCAATAGACTCCTAACAGGAAGTACTCTGTAAAAGCCAAACAGAGCCACCAAAAGCCCCTGGAATTTCATCAAATAAATACATATGATGGGAATGATAGAAACTATCCAAACCAAGTCGATTGGAATAAAGTGAAACATCAAAGAAAGACCTATGGAATACAAGCCAAAATGACAAAGACCTAAACCTCAACAAAGGTCATTCCAAAGGCAAAAGAGCTATTATCAAGACATATATTCACCCAAGCACTACACTCACAACTATCCCACGAATGCAATTGCTAAAACACACACACACATGCATACAAACAAAAACAACAGTTGTATGATCCTAAAGCCCCCAAGCAATTTGCTAATGTGCACTATGATTATGGCACTCGATAGATGTCAACCTCTTAGAGTCGATCATCTCGCTATAAAGTTGGTTGGAACATCTTATAGACTAACCCCAGACACGATAAGTATGGGTACCTAAAAAACCCATTTCCTTGATTGCGGGTTCAAGGAACATCTGAAAGTGCCAAGGAACCTGGTACATGGATAGTGGTTGTTCCTGGACATATGACAGGGAATAAGAGAAATCGCCAAGATTCAAGGAGATTAAAGGTGCTAAAGTTATATTTGGAGGTAATGAAGCCCAGGAAATCAAAGGCACATGATCCATCAAGAAGAATGCATTGGAGATCACATATGTTGTTTTATGTTGAAGGCCTCAACTTCAACCTTCTAAGTATCATGCAACTCTGTGACAATGGCTACAATGTAGGATTCAACATGGGGATATGCCAGATCAAAGATGCTGAATCCAATGAAATAGTCCTGCAAGGTACAAGGCAAAAGAATATGTATGTGGTAGATTGGTCTACTGCTACACCAAGCACGTGTCTGCTAGCAAAGAGCACCGCCGAATCAAGTTGGTTGTGGCATAAGAAGCTGAGTCATCTGAATTTCAAGACAATCAACAAGCTTGCAAGGAGTCATCTTGTAGAAGGATTGCCAGACTCAGTGTACAAGAAAGAAAGTGTATGTGATGCATGCCAGATGGGAAAGCAAATCAAATCATCATTCAAGGATAAGCCAAGTCCTTCTTCAACAAGAATATATCATCTGTTGCATATGAATTTATTTGGACCATTGAGCCAAAATTTAGCATCGATGGAAAAATACACCTTAGTAGTGGTGGATGATTATTAAAGATATACATGGACAATTTTCATGTGTAAAAAGAAGGAAACACCGCAAAGTTACCTTAGGCGATGAGAAGAGTTCAAAATGAGAATAGTCAAAACATTATAAAGATAAGATCGAGACAGAGGAACCGAGTTTGTCAATGGAATTATAACTCAAACATTGTCGAAAATGGTATTTACTACGAGTTATCAACAACAAGAACTCCACAAAGAAAATGGAATAGCCGAAAGAAGAAATGAACTCTCAAGGAAGCGGGGACAATGTTAGTCAAGTCGATTGCCTAAGAGATTTTGGGTCAAATCATAAATACAACATGCTACACTCAAAATAGATGCATGATATACGGGCAATTGACCAAGACTCCTATAAGATTTGGACAGGGATGAAGCCAAATGTTGGATATTTCAAGATATTTGGATGTAAATGCTTCATCCATAATAATGACTATGATAATTTGAAGGCTTTTGATGCTAAAGTCATGAAGGTATCTTTGGGATACTCAAATCGTGAGTAAAGCCTTATAGAGTGCTTGAAAAATAGGACTATAGTCACGTAAGAGTCTATCCATGTGGTTTTTATGAACCTAATGTGAATGGAGAAGATTGATGAGTTAGCCGATAAAATTGAATCAAACCAACTATGCAAAAGAGTCCTTATGTTGAAGTCAAGTGAGAACACTCAACCCAATGATGATGTGTTGGAAATTTATTGTTTAGATTTTGATGAATGCCATTTAAAACTTAGACTAGAAAGTTAGCACCCCATTTTCCTTGTAATTCATATTGTAATAGATAAAATGGAACAAGCCGAGTCAAGTCACTATGCCCGGAAATACAAGAAGTCAACTGATGTAAAGAGAAGACTCCACGAGGAACAACTAAGTATGGCCAAGATAGAAGACCAAAGACTCGATCGAGGAGTATCACCGTGAGACAGTGAGAAGAGTCGATAAAGTCAACCCAAGAAGCCAAGTCAAGTTGAAGTGACATAGGAGTCTTTCAATCATTGGAGCAGATTAAGTCACCTGGGAAAAGCGCACGCAAAGTGAGTTAACTAAAAAGAATCCGTTGCACAAAAAGTCAAAAACATTACTTAAATAAGTAATACTTGATCTTGCCATGTCTTAAAGTGCTCGGTCGATGGCGTGCAAAAGGAATAAACCAATGGGAAGCACCTGCACACCGATTCGGTCGAAAGTCAACATTCATTTAATACGAGGAAATGTCTACATCTCAATATTGAAGACCAAGAAAAGACAAACCAACGAACATAAGTGATTTGTTAGGAAAATTTATTGTTTATATTTTGATGAATGCCATGTAAAACTTAGACTAGAAAGTTGGCACCCCATTTTCCGTAATTTGTATTGAAATAGATAGGGTTGTACTAGTTGAGTCAAGTCACTACGCCCGGATACAAGAAGTCAACCGAAGGCGATAAAGACTACGTGGAAGCAAACAGTATAGCAAGAAAAGAAGACAAGAACTCGATTGAAGGAGTGGCGGTGTGATACAACATTGTGTGAAGTGTAAGTCAAGCTCAACTCAAGATAGCCAAGTCTCAAGTTGAAGTGACAAATTGAGTCATCCAATGATTGGGAGGCGACTCAAGTCACCTGGGGAAGTTGAGGAAGGCGATCAGTCGGAGATAACCGAAAGAATCCAGCTTGCCACGCTCAAGAATATTACCTAAACAAGTAATACTTCCATGCTTCCATGTCTTAAAGTGCTCGATCCCAAAAAGCAAAAGAATAAAACAATGGGAAAGATCGCACCTTGTCGGACTACGAAAAGTCGAATGTTCACTTAATACGAGGAAATGTCAAGATCAAGGATCGCAACAAGACAAGCCCGGTGACCACAAGTGTCTTTTGAAAATTAGCCTTATCTCTTCAACGGGCAAATTTTCAAAAGAGCACTATAAAAGGCCGAGGAATCAATTTGAGAGAAGGTGACCAACCATGAACACTAAGCTATTATTCAAGCCGTAACCCGCAAAAATATTCTCAAGTTATTCAAGCAAATCCTCAAGCCTAAACTTGAAGGAAATCGAACCAACACCAACCTCGTAGAAGGAGAGACAACTTCAAACTGTTGAAGAGGAAATTTACGAAAATCAAAAAGGGTCTACATTCCAAGGAAGATTGTAGGAAGGTTCAAGCGTCGAACCAATCTTATTGGAGTGGCTTCGATCAAATCCAAGAAGCTTGAGCAAGTGAGCTATAGTAGCAAAGACAATGCCTGCTGAAGAAGTTAAGTCGGACGAGAAGCCACTGTGACTACAAGGTATCTTAAGATCGAGTCCCAAAGATCAAGTCACCTGATCGAAGATCAGCATCTGACCGGACTCGATAACCACTTTGTGCTCGACACTAAATGGATTCCTCCAGAGTCGATAAGAGAGGATTGTAAGAATCACCCCATCTTCGAACCCCATAAAAGCAA